>CM052654.1:93092367-93122041 GCA_028533165.1 Leontopithecus rosalia
CGATGATAGACTGGACTGGGAAAATGTGGCCCATATACACCATGGAATATTATGCAGCAATCAAAAACGATGAGTTCATGTCCTTTGTAGGGACATGGATGAATTTGGAGAACATCATTCTCAGCAAAGTGACACAAGAACAGAAAAGGAAACACCGTATATACTCACTCATAGGCGGGTGATGAACAATGAGAACACATGGATACAGGGAAGGAAGTACCACACACTGAGGTCTACTGGGGGAAATAGGGGAGAGACAGTGGGGGGGAGTGGGGGAGGGATGGCATGGGGAGAAATGCCAAATATGGGTGAAGGGGCAGAAGGCAGCAAAACACACTGCCACGTGTGTACTTATGCAACTATTGCATGTTCTGCACATGTACCCCAAAACCTAAAATGTAATAAAAATTAAAAAAAAACTTATACCATGCTGGGGGTGCACGTTAAAAAAATATAAATAATGAATGTAAAATTAGGAGCAAATACACAATACACATTTCTCTAGGATGATACAAATTACCAAAATAATTACAAATTTTGCAAGCTAACACCACCATTTAGCACAAGATATATTGTCAGAAGAATTTGTCAAGGGCCCTCCCTGGGTATTAAAAGGTCTTATGTAAGTTAGATGCCCAAAGACTAAGGCTCACTGCTTCATAGAAAATCTGTCTTTATGAGGGGTTGTCCACTTCATGAGTAAAGAAAGTTATTCTATCAACATGGCAGAAGAGATGCAGAAGCTGAACCCTGATAGCACAATTGAGATATACATCTTGTCAGAAAGAAAAATTCTCTGGCTTGAAAAGTAAACTTTATAGTAAGTAAAACTGGGAGAGAAAGAATTGATTTAGTAAACAAGTCATGGTAGCTTCCTGATAATTTAAAAACATTTTTAAATGCCAAATTTCAATAATTTTACTATTCTTCAATATTCATGAAAGACTAAAGTGATTTACCCCTTCAGGTTTTGTGTGTGTGTGTGTGTGTGTATGGGTTCACTTTTTATTGCAAGGTTACACACAACTCTGTTTACTTAGTTTCTGCATAATGCATAAATCAAACAGCTGTATGTGATGCATATTTATGGGAAATTATTCTTTTCATTCTCCGGTCTCAGGAGACATCACAGAAGGTAGTATCTAGTCTTTGAAATTCATTGGTTTCAAGATGAGTAAGTTTAGGACAAGACTGTGAGTAGAGCCTGTGTTTTCTTTACAGTTTCACCAGTTAATTTTTACCACGGTAAGTCAGCATTCCTTCAGAGACTCCAAATAGAAAGCATGATTAGACAAAGCTGCAAGTGAGTAGATACACCCACTTTAAAATGTTTATAAATCATTTCACTTACTCAGAAATGAATTATGAAATCATTCTCTATCAACCAGCAGAAAAAAAAATTGTTCATAAAAGACATGAAAGGAAAACTATGTGTACAAAGACAGTTTGTATAACAGAGAACCCTGTAGGAAACAATTTCAGAACGATTACAAATAAATATGTTAACCAGTTAAGAAAAAGATATAATATTATTTTATGAATAGAATCTGAAGGAAGAGATTTTTGTAGAGAAAGAAATGTTTCAAAAAAAAGATAGATATCATGTTTCAATTAAATTAAAATTTTTTTTCTGGTATCCTCAATGCTTTTGTCAGGTTTGAGCTATTTGTATTTTCTTTACCAACTTATTTTATACAAAACTCTGAGTTACTCCTGATTATTATTTTTCCTTTAGACTAGGTTTCAATGTAAAATAAATCATGAAAAATCTTTACTTTTAGTTTTTTACAACTAGTGTACTGAAAAGTACATTTCTAGGGCTAGTTCCCAGTATTTATAGTTTTATATAAAGTTTCAAAAATATGTACACACACACTAGGCATGGGCCAAGTCAGACTCTATAGGGATAAAACTTATACCATGCTGGGGGTGCTCATTAAAAATATAAATAATGAATGTAAAATTAGGAACAAATACACAAAACACATTTTTGTATTACACACACACACACACATACACACACACACACACACATGTTCAAGCAAAACAAACCAGAGGGTATTAATCATAATTTATCCAGAATTTACTTTTAATAAACATTTTGAATTTCCAGGTTAGCAGAATTTCAAAACTCATTTAACCTGTCCAAAAGTCAGCAAATGTGAGATTTTACAATCTTCAGCCCTGTTTTTCAGTTCCTGTAAATAATGCAGATACTGAGCTAATAAATAATAGCTGAGAATGAGAGAATGCAAAGAAGAAGCTGTGGCAAGTGAGAACATATTAATTTTCAACATCAGTTGTAAATGAGGTAGTTAATCATATAATCAAAAACCTGGAATGGATTGTAAGATGCACTTCTTTGCCTGAATTTTTCCCAAAAGAAAGTCTTTTTTTTAATTATACTTTAAGTTCTGGGATACATGTGCAGAACGTGCAGGTTCATTACATAGGTATACATGTGCCATGGTGGTATACATGTGCCATGGTGGTTTGCTGCACCCATCAACCCATCATTTACATTAGGTATTTCTCCTAATTCTATCCCTCCCCTAGACCCACCATCCAACAGGCCGCAGTGTGTGATGTTCCCCTCCCTGTGTCCATGTGTTCTCATTGTTCAGCTTCCACTTATGAGTGAAAACACATGGTGTTTGGTTTTCTGCTCCTGTGTTAGTTTGCTGAGAATGATGGTTTCCAGCTTCATCCATGTCCCTGCAAAGGACATGAACTCATCCCTTCTTATGGCTGCATAATATTCCATAGTGTATATATGCCACATTTTCTTTAGTCTATCTTAGATGGGCATTTGGGTTGGTTCCAAGTCTCTCCTATTGAAAACGGTGCCACAGTAAACATACATATGCCTTTTTCTTTATAATAGAATAATTTATAATCCTTTGGGTATATACCCAGTAAAAGGATTGCTAGGTCAAATGATACTTCCAGTTCTAGATCCTTGAAGAATTGCCAGACTCTTCCACAATGGTTGAACTAATTTGCACTCCCGCCAATAGTGTGAATGTTCCTATTTCTCCACATCCTCTCCAGCATCTGTTGTCTCCTGATTTTTTAATGATTGCCAATCTAAATGGCATGAGATGGTATCTCAATGTGCTTTTAATTTGCATTTGTCTACTACCAGTGATGATGAGGATCTTTTCATTTGTTTGTTGGCAGTCTAAATCTCTTCTTTTGAAAAGTATCTGTTCATATCCTTTGCCCACTTTTTGATGGGTTGTGTGTGTGTGTGTGTTTCTTATTAATTTAAGTTCTTTGTAGATTGTGGATATTAGCCCTTTGTCAGATGGATAGATCGCAAAAAATTTCTCCCATTCTGTAGGTTGCCTGTTCCCTCCAATGATAGTTTCTTTTGCTGTACAGAAACTCATTAGTTTAATTAGATCCCAGTTGTCAATTTTGGCTTTTGTTGCCATTGCTTTAGGTGTTTTAGTCATAAAGTCTTTGACCATGCCTACATCCTGAATGGTAACGCCTAGGCTTTTGTTCTAGGGTTTTTATAGTTTTAGGTCATATGTTTCAGTCTTTAATCCATCATGAGTTAATTTTTGTAACTCATGTTAGAAAGATGTAAGATGTAAGAAAGGGGTTCAGTTTTTGTTTTCTGCATATGGATAGCCAGTTTTCCCAACACCATTTACTAAACAGGGAATCCTTTCCCATTGCTTTCTTTTTGGTCAGGTTTGTCAAAGATTAGATGGTTGTAGGTGTGTGGTGTTATTTCTGAGGCCTCTGTTCTATTCCATTGGTCCATATCCCCATTTTGGCAACATGCTGTTTCGGCACCTGTAGCCTTGTAAAATGCTTTGAAGTCAAGTAGCATGATGACTCCAGCTTTGTTCCTTTTGCTTAGGATTGCCTTGGCTATGCGGGCTCTTTCATGGTTTCATATGAAACTTAGAGTAGTTTTTTCTAAATCTATGAAGAAAGTAAATGGCAGCTTGATGGGGATCGCATTGAATCTATAAATTACTCTGGGCAGTATGGCCATTTTCACGATATTGATTCTTCCTAACCCAAAGCATGGAATGTTTTTCCATTTGTTTGTGTTCTCTCTTTATTTCCTTGAGCAGTAGTTTGTAGTTCTCCTTGAAGAGGTACTTCGCATCCCTTGTTACTTGTATTCCTAGGTATTTTATTCTCTTTGTAGCACTTGTGAATGGGAGGTCACTCACGATTTGGCTGTCTGTCTATTGTTGGTGCATTGGAAACTAAGAACCTTGAAAAAGGTCAGAGGAAATGTCAACTAGAACAAACAGTTTAGGCAAAGTCTTAAAATTTCCTTTTCCGATTCTTTGAAATCACTGTATTTTGCCTTTATTCCAACATGGAAGGGGCTTTTAAACCCACAGGAGCTGCCATAAGCAAGTATCTCCTCAGATAGTAAGGGATTTAACAACACCCATTGACTCTCATTAGAACAACTATTCATGCATTTACTCTTTACCTCAAACTCTGCTAAACAGAGGGTTGAAAAAGAAATAGAATTTGTATTTTGTGCTTTTGAGGAGTTTAAGGTGTCCTTATGAGAATACAGAGTGCAAAGAAAAAGGAAACAATTTATAAAATTACGTAATAGAATTGAGTATCTTTATTCCAAAGAAGCACTGAGTGTGGACATATTGGAATGAGGTGAAATCCATAAAGGACTTCTTTAAAAATTCCTTTCCTACTTGAACTGATAGTGAACCATGAGATTCATTAAGAAGAGAGGGAGTGTATCAAGAATAGTTTCCAATCCTATTTTCTGTATTACAGTTTATGTATTTTTGGCAACAATAATTTCCTGTGTATTTTTCTTGGTGCTACAATTACACTGCCCACACATTAAAAAGGAATTCATGCTTTCAACTCTTTTACATGATGTCTATTTCATGAATAAAGTGGAACATACCATAAGAAATCAATAAATGAATACTGAGTGACCAATTAACAAAAAAATTCTTTCTAAAAACAAAACTTTAAGTTTTAATTAAAAGCTATTTATATAAGTTTCATCTACATGTCACTGAACTATAGAAGTTTATAAAATGGTATATACTCTGGTATATTACTCTAAACAGAGTAAGAAAAATATTATATAATTATTTAATGGTAACATTCTAAGTTATGATTTAAATAAATTCAAACTAGCTCTTAATAACTGATGAATTGCCTTACCCTTGTACAAGGTAATGGAAGACATAATTTCAAACATTATGAAAAGAATCAGAACAGAGAGATAAAAATCATTAATGCCAGGTGGTGATTGAGGATGTTTCCTCAGGCGAACATCAGACACATCCTGACAATAGCTCTACTTAGATGGAATGTATCATGAAAGAGGTTTAAGGCCCTCAGACAGTACATGGAGGCTCAAATCAGATAAGCTATTATTGTATACTTTATAATTAAACCATTATTGTATATTTACTTTTAATGTAGCTATGTTCTATAACAGAAAAATTATAGTATTGGTACAAATTGTTTATAATTTTTGTTTTATTGCTAAATAACTTTTATTAACACATAACTTGTTTTATTCCCATATAACTTGTTCACACAGGGAATATGCATTTACTGTCCTCCACTATTGGAAAACTATCCAGGGAACAGACTAGGATTTTAGGTCATAGTCAAAGCAAGTATGAACTGTGTGGAGATGTTATATAACATTTCAGAAATAGATCTGGTCATGGGAAGAGGTGCTATAGATTACAGTTAGGTCAGGCAATGCAAAAATTAGGAAGATATGCTTATACGTATATAGTTAATTGTTGTTGATTTACTTTATGTCTGTGTCCTGAGCCAGTGGTTTCTCAAGCAAGATGTGTGTATTCTAGATAATTTATTGGGGTGTCTAGATAATTTATTGTGGTACTGAAGGAACACTTTAGAATTTCTAATTCTATTTATTTATTCATTTTTAATTTAATTTAATTTTTTTTTTTTGAGATGGATATCACCCAGGCTGGAGTGCAGTGGCACAGTCTTGGCCACTGCAACCTTTATGTCCCAGGTTTAAGCAATTCTCCTGCCTCAGCCTCCTGAGTAACTGGGACTACAGGAGTGTGCCACCACGCCTGGCTAGTTTTTGTATTTTAGTAGCAACCGGCATTTCACCACATTGGCCAGGCTGATCTCAAACTCCTTACCTCATGTAATCCATCCACTTCAACCTACCAAAGTGCTGGGATTACAAGCATGAGCCGGCACTATTTTAAAATGTCAATAATAGTGTAACTAATATTTCATATATGGATTTCCTTTGAGTGTCCAACTCAATCTACGTATTATGTATTACAAATTTTAAAAGAAGTATTGGCAGTGCATCATGAAATTTACAGAATGCAGAAATTTGCAAAATAAGGTCGCCCACTGCTTTGCTGGCTTTCAACATATTTTGACTTAAAACGGTTTGTTATAATTTAATTATTTGTCATAATCAAATTACTTAAGGATAAACAATATCCAGTTTTAACTTCTCTAACTTCCTCTATGAAACAGTGGCTTTAAAAAATATCTACAAATAAATATCAGAGTTATTTTAATACCAATACCACAAACAAACGCAGAAATTAGGAAGTTGGTAAAGTCTGTTCCACAACCATAATTACAAACCTGGCAGCCATATTATAAGGGAAAACAAGATGATTTACTCTGCAAAGTTAACAGAGAATTTCAGATAAGAATAAACTATGTCTTAAAAAAATAAAACTATTAACTAAGAAGTCTGTGGAACCATCATGATTAGCAATCTACATATGAAAGCTAAACATCAAGCCATAAACACTACATGCTTTTCATTTATATTTAAGACAATGTAACACTCAGTCCAAACTTGGTAATAACAATATAGAAAACTCTGTTGAAGTTTTACTTTTTCCTTTTTTAAAAAATGGTTATTTTGGGTTTAGGAATACATGTGCAAATTTGTTATTTAGGTAAAGTGCATGTCATGGGGAGGGGGTGGTGTATATAGTAATTTATTTTTCCATCAGCAGTGTATAAGCAGTTCCTTTCCTTTGCAATGTCTCCCACACCTGTGATTTTTTGACTTTTTCATAATAGTCATTCTGACTGGTAGGAGATAATATCTCATCGTGGCTTTGATTTGCATTTCTCTAATGATTAGTGATAATGATGATTTTTTTTAAATATATGTGTTGACCACGTGTATATCTTCTTTTAAAAAGTGTCAGTTCATGTCATTTGTCCACTTTTTAATAGGATTGTCTTTTTTCTTTTTTCTCTTTTTTTTGTTTGTAAATTTAATTTCCTAATGGATTCTGGATATTAGACTTTTGTTGGATGCATACTTTGCAAATATTTTATTCAATTCTGTAAGTTGTCTGTTTATTCCATTGGTAGTTGGATTTTTTTTATGTGCATAAGCTTTTTTGTTTAATTAAGTCTCATTTGCTAGCTTTTGCTTTTGTTGCAGTCGGCTTTGTCATGAAATCTTGGCCCAGTTCTATGTACATAATTATATTTCCTAGGCTATTTTCTAGAATATTTATAATTTCAGGATTTACATTTCATTCTTTAATCCATCATATTCATCTTGAGTGTATTTTTGTGTGTGGTGTAAGGAAGGCATCCTGTTTCAATCTTCTGCATATGGCTAGCCAGTTATCCCAGCATCATTTATTTAATATGGAGTCCTTTTAATATGGAATCCTTTTCCCATTGCTTGTTTTTGTCAACTTTGTCAAAGATGAGATAATTGTTAGTCCACAGTGTTATTTCTGGGATCTTCATTCTGTTTCATTGGTCTATGTGTCTGCTTTACAGAAGTACCATGCTGTTTTGGTTACTGAAGCCTTGTACTGTAGTTTGTAGTTAGGTAATGTGATGCCTCCACATATTCTTTTTGCTCAGGATTACCTTGGATATTTGAGTGCTTTTCTGTTTCAAAACTAAATAGTTTCTTTTTTCATTCTGTGAAGAACATAATTGGTAGTTTGATAGGAATATTATTGAATCTATAAATTACTAGCATCCAAATACAGCTGCACATCAAAAAGCTAATCTATCACAGTCAAGTAAGCTTTATCCCAAGCATACAAGATTGAGTCAACATTTGCAAATCAATAAGTATGACTCATCACACAAGCAAACTTTTTTTAAAATTATATATTAAGATATATGATTATCTCGATAGAGGCAGAAAAGGCTTCTGATAAAATTCAACATCCCTCATGTTTAAATCCTCAACAAACATGGCAGTAAAGGAACATAGTTCAAAATAACAAGAGCTATCTATGATAAACCCACAGCCAGCCACTACTATACTGAATGGGTAAAAGCTGGAAGCATTTCCATTGAAAACTGGCACAAGACAAGGAGGCCCTATCTCTTGCCACATCTATTCAGCATATTACTGGAAGTCCTGGCCAGAACCATCAGGCAAGATAGAGAAATACAATTCACCAAAATAAGAAGACAGGAAGTCAAACTAGTCCCATTTTTATACAATATGATTCTATAACTAGAAAACCTCAGAATCTCTGCACAAAACATCCTTGATCTGATAAACAACTTTGACAAAGTTTCAGGACACAAAATCAATGTACAAAAATCTTTAATGTTCCTATACACTAAGAACATCCAAGCTGAGACTGAAATCAAGAACACAATCCCATTTAAAATAGTCACAGAAAACATATAATATCCAGGAATTCCACTAAACAGGGAGGTGAAAAGTCACTCCAATGAGAATTACAAAACATTGCTCAAAGAAATTAGACATGATACCCACAAATAAAAAATATTTCTTGTTCATGGGTAGGAAGAATCAATATTGTTAAAATAAAGTTTCTTTCTTAATAATAACAGACAAAAGCTATATATTATTGGTGAGTGCTTTGTTTTTTGCACTATGTAAAAATAGATAAGACAATAAACATAAAATCATATGGCACAAATTAAATTTATTATTAAAATAACACTAAAAGCATTGCTGGAGATTTGTAAAAATAAGTTTTGCTATAAAGTCATAGAAAATTTAAGAGGTTTAATTCTGTGGTATTTCAATAATTAAGAAATATAATAAAATAAACTACTTTTTTCGAGCCAAAAAAACATATGCACAAGAGGAAGAACAGTGCATGTAGCAACAGAGATTCAAAATGAATGAAGCAAAATAGACAGGGTTAAAGAAGAAATAGACAAATCCATCATTATCACTGAAGACTTCAATATTCTTTCTCATAACTCACACGCAAACATTTATGATAGCTTTTAGTGTAACAGTGTGTGAATAAACTATCTCAAACCTATACAATGGAATTGTGGTCAGCAATAAAAAAATTAACTATTGAGTCACATAACATCTTGAATCTCAAATGTATTTTTTTAATAGAAGAGGCTAGCTCCAAATGCTACATGCTCTGTGATTCCACTTATATGATATTTTGGGAAAAGCACACTTCAGGGACACAGAATACATTCCCAGGTAGCCGGGATTTGGGGACTGGGGAGATATGACTACGACAGGGTATCAGGATAAATTTTTCTGGGTGGTGAATATATTCTGTGTCTTGATTTTGTTTGTGTATACACTACTGTGTGGATTTGCATAGATTTATAGAGGTACCCATCACAGAGTGTAAAATTTCTTGTACATAAATTCTTAAAAATAAATAGGTATCCATTCATCATATACCACATTTTCTTACCATATGCATATATATACAATGAGACACTATTCAGCCATAAAACAGAATGAAATCCTGTCATTTGCAACAACATGGATGGACTCGGAGAACATAATGTTAAGTGAAATAAGCCACACATAGAAAGACTAACACCACATGATCTCATTCATAAATGGAATGAAAACAGTTGATCTCATAGAAGTAGAGAGCAGAATAGCCATTACCAGATAAGAGTAAGGTAATGGGGAGGGAGGGATAAAAAGAGATTGGCCAATGGGTATAAAGATATAATTAGGAAGAATAAATTATTGTATTCCATTACACAGTAGGGTGACCATAACAATAATGTAGTGCGTATTTCAGGAGAGCTAGAAGAGAGGATTTTGAATATTACCACCACAGAAGAATGACAAATGTGTAAAGTGGATATGTTAATTATCCTGAATTAATCATTATACAATGCATACAGGCATTGAAACATCACCATGTACCCTGCAAATATTTACATTTTTTATCTGTCAATTATAAATTTTTAAAAAAGATAAAAATTTTAAAATGCATATTAGCAGAGTTAAATATGAGGTAAATATAACCTTTAAAAATACTATCAATCTATTCTACAATTAAGATATTTTGCCCATTATTACCTATTATGTATATTAAACACATTTGCAATATTTTCACTAAATGATGCTAATATAACCATATTGTTTACACCCCCTTTTTGTATATTTGCTAGAAATATGTGAGAATAAACAAATAGTTTAGATTTCTGGATTATACGCTATGTATACAGTATATCAAAATGAATTCACAAAAACATTAAGACAAAAAAACACTAAGACAAAGCCAGTTTATATTTCTCTTCCCAAGTCACCAGAATATGTGTGATATGGTTTGGACCTGTGTCCCCACCCAACTCTTATGTTGAATTGTAATCCGCAATGTTGGAGGTGGGTCTGATGGGAGATGATTGGATCATAGGGATGGTTTCTCATAAATGGTTAAGTAGAATTCACTTGGCACTGTGCATGCAATAGTAAGTTTGTTCTCATGAGATTTGGTTATTTAAAAGTGTGTGGTTCCTGCTCCTCCCAACCCCCACATTGCAGATACTGGTGTTATGCTTCCTGTACAGCTTGGGTGTAGGAGAAATGAAGAGATGTTTGTCAAGGGTACAAACTTTCAGTTATAAGATGAACAAGTTCAGGATACTTAACGTTCAGCATGTGTCTACAGTTAATCACGACATTCTGTATACCTGAAATTTCCTAAAACAGTAGCTATCAAATTTTAAGTGTTTTTATCAAACACAAAGAGTAATTAGGTGAGGTGAGGAATGTATTAGTTTTATTATGGCAATTATTTCATGATGTATATATATATAAAAACAACGTCATAAAATTTCTATCTCTCAATCGTACCTCAATAAAGCTGCCTGCAGCCGTGGGCTGGACGGTCAGGCAAAGGCATCTGTTAACTTTCAGGAGCTTTGATGAAGGATGTTTTTGATTTCTGTTTTATTTTTCTTAATAATTCTTTTGTATTATACTTTATGGCAAATGCATATATTTTTTGTATTCTGTGTGTGTGTGTGTGTGTTCTTAAAATTACTAAGAATAATAGTGTCTTATGCTTTTCAAAATCTGAATGAGATATTTTTCCTTTTTAAATTTCATAAAGTCCAGCCTCATTATTTTTATCAGCCTCATCTGGTAGTTTTGTTCTCAAATAACCTGTCTGTGTTGTTGGTGACATCTACTTCTTTATATTATTTTCTATATCCTTATTCAGTATTTTCTATCTGATCTACGTATTTCCAAGAAATGTATTTTAAAATTCCACTCTATATTTAGATTTGTCATTTTTGTTTATAGTTATCTCAAATTTTTTTATCATAAATCTTGATACTAATTTATTTAGGTTATCATTATTATAAACGTATTGTGCATTATCTTAAGACATGTCCATATTGCTTTATTGTTTTCACATTTATTCTAATAGTAATGATATTACTATAATATTCTATTCTAATGTTATATTAATTTTATTTGATTACTCTTTATACTGTAATTTGATTATTTTCAATCTCTGTAGTGTATTTTAGACATGTACCTAGCAAGAAGCAAACAGATTGATATTTTCAATGTGATTCTTATTGATAATTTAATATATTTAAATTTATTTGTATCTCTGATATGTTTGGAGTTATATAGCCTTATTTCAAAACTTGTATTTAATAATATTCCTTAGTTCTGTTACCTTTCCTTTCTTCATATTGATTTTACTCTATTTTCTTTATTTACATTTATTCTTTGTTTAAATGTGGTATATTCTATTTCTATTCTTTGGAAAATATTTATATGTACTTCTGACTGACAAATTATCCTTTGCACACATTCCCAGCTTTTCTTGTGGTTACAATGCAGGCATTTGAGCTGGTGGACAATTAGAAGTAGTGACTAGTTTATTTTCAAGATGAAATGATTAAAAGCCAGGGTACCTTTTTTTTATTGCTGCAATATCCTTGTCACAGAAGACTGCTTTAAGATGCAAGAAAGCTTCTTGACTCCCATTAGACTTTGCATAAGTTAGAAATAAATTCTTATTATTAAGCCCTGCTATTGCTGGTTTTGTCTGTAGCAGCACTTAATGTAAGTGATTCTGACTAAAACAAATAACTTTTTGTTTTGCCAAGCAAAGCCTAAATGCAATCATTACCTCTGCACATTTTGCTAATACTAAAAGAATCTTGGAGTCCTCCCTAAATTCTCCCTTACGTATTCAATGCTTTTATTACAGTAGCACCATTTTATTATTAACATATTATAATCACTCATTTTTGTTATTTTATTTAATATTTAATACCTAATTATCTTCTCTATAAGTTTAGTTTTCCTTGCTCATCATTACTATCTGCGTTTTCAGTCTTATCTTCTGGCTTTGTTTTCCTTCTTGCTAATTAAATATTTTAGCAGTTCTTTCAACAATATTTAATGAATTTCAAACTCTTAATCCTGGATATCTTGAAATATCTTTCTTTAATTGAATGAATCAATACATGAATACTGTTTATAGCAGTTTTGAAATTAGATCTACTTTTTAAAATCTGTTTTGTGTTCTATATATTCCCTGGGTTTTAAAGGTTTCTGTATAGTACAGGTTTTTGGGTTCCTTGGCCAGAGTCCCATAAAACTAATAGATTCAGATCAGCTTTTTTATTGATTTTCAGCCTAGTCTGCTTCTTTACTTTGATATTGAAGATAATTCGCCCAGCATCCATTCATAGCATTGTATATGGATTATGATTTTCAAAGACAGAGTGTGTTCCACTCATATATCAAAGAAACCTGATGCTTTTATGCCAAATCATCTAGCTAGTCTGTGAGGATTTTCACATTTTTAGTTTTAGGCAAGGGCGATTGTTCCAGGTCCCCTCTGAGAATGAGAGCTAACGCCTGGCCTCCTGTTAGAACATCAGCCTTCAAGGTACATCTTTTCTCCTGTGTACCACTCCAACTTTTTCTTTTCCTTTTTTTTTTAAGTAACATATCTGAAGCTTTCTCTTGCAAGGATTTTTCCCACAACATTGAAAGTTCAGTATTTTGTTTTTTTCTTTATATTTTTCATCTAACATTTTTATTTGTTTAAAATAGGAAGAGATTCATCATAAGAAAGTTAATATCACTATAGTTAATATCTCTAGTATCATTTCTCAAATTTAGAAAAATGAGTTGAATAAACTTCCCAAAATGTACTTCCAACATTAATACTTTACTATTCGATTATTTATTTCATACATGGCCTCCCCAGTGTCCTGAAATTGAGGACATTCTTACTTTTTAAAGATTCAATAGACACTTATCCACCCCATTTCTAACTTTTTATGTGGAAGCAATGAAGCTAACACTGGGCTATTTCCAAATACAATTATGTTGAAAGTCAAGTTGCCAACTTTACATGCAAATTTAAGAACTGCTCTTGAGGGAGTTAATACACATGAATAAGAACTTACAGCGGGCATGTTGCCTTGCTGTTTCCATGGAGTCTAGTATATTTTTTATTTGTTCCATGTTCCCAGACGTATAAAGCAAACTTATCTATGGTCTAACACGAAGCTCTAAGAGGGTCCAGTTCTTTTTGGTGGAGGATAAAACTAGCTGTGGCCTGTTGGACCCTCTGTCAATTTTATATTTATTGCTCAGTATGTATCCTTAAAGACCGGAAAAGTGTAAGCATTAGGCTATCAGAACTATTTCTGAGCCATCAGGATGACCCTACTGTCTTTTTTCTACTAAGTTCGAGCAATAATTTAAAATAAAATAAAAACTGAATTCCAGTCTCCCTGAAGACTTTGGTTTAACAAGAGTTTCTTTGGCTTAAGGGTATGGTTTCTGCTTGCGCTTGCCTTGAATCTTTAGTTTCTCTATTCCTAACTACCAAATATCATCTTATATAGTATTCGATCTACCTTCATTTTCTTGACAAAGCAAAAATTGTTATTAAAAAGATAAAGAGATATTTGCTTTATTAGAAGACAAATATATAACTATGCCAATGACTAGAAAAAACACGAAGAAACTGAGTATAATGGTGATCATTCATGTCCTTCTATTTCTGCAGCTTTAATAAAGAACTAAAGAATTCCAATTGTTCAGCTTCATATTTACTTATAAACTGTTCATTTTATACATTATTTCTTCAAATGCTTCAATTATGTTTTCAGGCTCAGTGATAATACTAGCAACTTATTTTATAATCAGAAATCATAGCTCTGGAGAGTTGAAAACTTATTAGCAATTTTCCCCTCTTTACATCAAATCTATATGCCTTAAAGTTTGCCCATCACTATACACCTTCTTTCTGTGTTCTTACATTGTTTCCCACAGAGAGTTGCTTACATTCCTAGTTTCCTTTCTTTTCCAGAAAGAACTACAAACACATTCTAGAAAATAAAGCTTGCAAAAGTGGCTGCCAAAATCACTGTCAGAATTCCATATTACTTCGAAAGTTCAATAGCTTTGTTAGTTCCTTTGCTGGAGGCAGTCTGAAATAGGTAGACAAAAATTTTAGTTTGCAATGAACAGTGTGTCGTAGCGAGAAGTGAAAAGCCATTTTGTTTTAGGCAAAAGGAAGTTAACTCTGAAACGTTGAAAGATTCACTTACCAGACTCAATTTCTAGCAAACAGCATGCTGCTGTTCTACATAAAACACTTAGAATTCAATGTTTCGTCTTCAAACATATGTGCTGCAGTTACAGCCTACTGCTCCTCTCTAGGTGGAATATTAGTGGGGGAAAAGTAACTTTCCTGAGGCATGAGGAAAGAAATACAGTTGATAAAAAGGAAACTGTCACAGGCAAAAAAATTCTAACAGTAGCATCAGAAGACCTAATTAGGATATTTATTTGAAGCAAATCCCTGCAGCATTCATCCAACTACCTCAAAGAACATGTAGAGATTAATTGAATTATCATCCTCTGGGTTACATGGATTTCAGTGGGGTCACATGGCAATAACCATAGACCAAGCGTATGGAGACAGCTCAAATGCAGAATTGTATGCTATTAGGTGTGCTCCTCCAACTCCACTCGTAGGCAAATTGCTTTTTTTTTCTAGAAATGTTTCACTTCCTCCTGACAGAACTCATAATATCCTTCACTTACTACCAGAATAATTTTCACTTATGTTTGAGTTAGCATCACTTTATATGTGTATTTTTTTATTATTTAAAGATTGTATAAAATGTTTAAAGTCATTAATCGTGTTATGCTTTAGAAATTAAAAACAGCCGTTCCTGTACTGCACCTCCCCATCTCCTATTTCCATTCTATCAAGGCAACGACTTACATTTTAGCGAAATGTTCTGGAATATATATTAATAATTTTAAATACAATGATTATGTAGATATTTATTGGATGTGTTTCAAGTATTGCTATTGTCTTCCTTAAATACAAAATTAGAATTGAGTTGGCTTGTCTTCTAACACATTAAACACAAATGCCTTTCCTTGTCCTATTGTTGAAGTCTATTATAACAATATTTTACTTTTGGTTATATTTTTGATATTTTGACATGGAATTTTTATCAACAATTGAATGATGTAGAATATTTTGATTACATATAACTTCTCATATATTATTTTTGTCTTATCTGCAGTTAATAATTACCTTTTTTTAAATTTGCTTAATTCTCATGTTCCTCCTGTGACAAGTATAAATCTCTTCTCACTATTTTCAAACATAACAGGTAGTCTACCAGTTTCATTTTTTTCATAGAGATACTACTTTCATGCCTTCTTCCCCATCTAATCTGAACCGATTGTTCTCGCAACTTGAGGTACAAGTATATTCCTGAAATCCCCTAACACTCTTTTCATGAGGATTACTTTTCCACTTTACGATGTTGAAACAGTCATTCTATTTTCTTTCTTCTCCTGATTTGCCTTCTTCTGGGATAGTGTATTCTCCAGGAATTCTTGAAACACATAGTAATTTCTTCTAAGAGAATATGTCTGGTTTCTCTAACTTTATATTTGAATAATTGTAATGGGAATAAATTTCTTGTTGGAAAATGTAAAATTACTATTCCATTGTTTTCTAGCCTGCATATTATTTATTGCAAAGAAATTCAATGCTCTTTTAATTTCTGAACTTTTGCAAGTTATTCAATTTTTCTGTCAGTAAGCTTTTGGAATTTTCTCTTTGTGCCTAGCATTCTGGTATATGATGACGAGGCATGTATTTGATTTGGATTTTCTCCAATGTGATGAATATTTGGCAGGGTATATCTGTCAACAAACTCAGGTCTTTCTGATTTGGAACATTTTAAAATTATTTTTTTGCTGAATATACCATCTGCTTCTTTGGCTATTACTTCCTTCTTTATTCTCTTGCTATTCAGGGAGCTTACCTCCTGGGCCAGTCATCTAGGTTTCCTATGATAGCTCTATTATTTTTCAACTTATATGTTTATATGCATCTATTCTAATAAGGGGAAGCTTTTCTCATTTTAATTGTTCAAGGCTTTTCTTTTCTATTTTAGTTTATGGTATCCTAACTTTAATTTCAAAGAGCAATTTTAAAATCTAAATGTGCCTTTTATAGAAATTTGTTGACATATATATATATATATATATATATATATATATATATATATCCTCTTTAAGCATATTTATTAGAATGTCTTCATTTATTTTATTTAGGTTGTTTTCTGTTTTCTGAATGTTATAGTTCTTCAGAGTACTCTATGATTTGTTTTATTTTGTTTTATTCATATTAGAAAATATCTTCAAATAGATAGGCTTTAGAAAATAGGATAAATTATCTGTATTGTTAACTTAGGGACTTTTCTGTAGAGTGAGGTGGCTGGGACACTATGAATTTTCCTTAGAACTGATTAATTTCTGTAACATTTTTAGAACCAAATGGCAAAAAGAAATATTTGATGACAATACTGTTTTTATTATGAAAATCCCCTTGAAGTATGCCCAAGGTGCCTAAGTCTCTTTACATTCAAACTTTCCGGGAAATAAATCTCTAGTCCTCTCCATGGGATCTTGGAATCTAACTTCTTCCACTTCCAACAATTTTCTTTTGAGATTCTCAGACTACTGCCATTTTTTCATGTATATTTCATACTTCAAATGCCTGAGCCTCTTTGGGATTCCATGATGCATATAGTCTTAAGAGTTTCCTCCACTGTTGGCATAATGTTTCATTTCCTCTGATTTCTCAGTCTGCTACTATTTAGGTATCTGATTTGCAAATTTCAAAATTGTTTTCCTGGCATCTCTTTTCTCATTATATCTGCCCTTGAATATTTTTCCTTTTTATGCTTATGGTAACATTATATTTAAAGAAATTATATGCTTTGCCATTAAAACAAAAGCTTTCACACTCATTCTAAAATTTTATCTGTAAAACAGGGAGTTTGAGTTAATTGGCTACTAAATATTTAGCATTTTTGAATCTGGCCTTGAGGAACTTATATCCCATTAAGAGTGACATAGCTTATGCCTTTAAAAAACATCTAACATTGCATGATATATAAATGGAGTAGAAAATCTAATTGCAATGCAGGAAAGAGGAAAATCAATATGGGCTAAATATTTCGAAAAGACTTAAGAAAATGTGGGCCTTGTACTGATTCTTAAGAAATGGAACACTTTGCTAGATCAAAGAATAAATCAATAATAATGATAAGGAACACTCATAGAATGCTTACTCATAGCTAGGAAAGAATCTAAAACTTTGCATAAATTATCTCATCTAATCCTCAAAAGAAATAGATTGGCTAGTTACAATATTCTCCACATTTAAAAATGAAGAAACTGGAGAAGTATTTGACTTGCCTAACAATGAGTAGTAAATCATTAGTTGAACCAGAATTAAAGTCAAAAAGTCTGACCTAAAAACCTGTGCTCTTAAAGAGTAAGTTATACTGATATTTGTATAGGCACAGCGCAAATTTAACAATGTATTTGAATTATATTTAAGCATTTTCAAGGTTTGCTTTAGAAAGTCAAGAACAATTTTTAATTGTGACACTGACAAGGAAATGTAGACTGGTCTATGACATAAACTAATTAATTCAGACAGCTACATTTCTATTGTTAAAAATTAGTTTATTGAGATTAGGAGAAAACCTGCAGATTTAAGCATAATGTAGGTAAATCAACGAAGAAATGAGTAGTGATGGGCTGCAAGAACTTACATCTCTAATACAATCAGCAAATCATGAAATGAAAATATTTAAAGTTACTAATATTATCCCAGTAAATTTTCTCTTTGAGACAGAGTTTTGCTCTTGTTGCCCAGGCTGTAGTGCAATGGCGCAATCTTGGCTCACTGCAACCTCCTTCTCCCGGGTTCAAGCGATTCTCATGCCTCAGCCTCCTGAGTATCTGGAACTACAAGCATGGGCCACCATGCCTAGCTAATTTTGTATTTTTAGTAGGGATGGGTTTTCTCTGTGTTGGTCAGGCTGTTCTCAAACTGCCAACCTCAGGCGATCTGCCTGCCTTTGCCTCCCAAAGGGCAGGGATTACCCGTGTAAACCATTGTGCCCTGCAATAAATTTTTTCAATAGGAATACAACAAATGTAAACAACAGTAACAGAACACAATAGTACTGAATCTGTAAGTTGATTTTATTTCCAATAAGCTGGTTCCCAAATACCAAAGCTTAACATTCTACAAGACGCAACTTTTTACACTGTGCCCCACTGAAATACAGAAACTTAATGTAATGCAACAAAGCTAGTCAATAAGAAGGTAATGATGACTGGTTTCATTAATTATAAATAATCATAAATGACTACCACAGTGCTAAGTATCCTTCATTTATATTGACAAAATAAATTCTAGGCACATTTATGTGGTGCTGCTCTCCACTAGTTTTGCATTTCTATTTATTGGATTCTGAACCTGTAAATTTTAAAGTTGATAAAAAACTTTCTGTATAAGAAGGGGAAGCTTGGTGCAGTGGAAAGAAGAAAATTAGTCAGAAATCTGGAGCTCACGTCCCAACTCTGCCACTAACGCTACATGTGGCTCTGGGTAGCTGACCTCTCCATTGGTCTCAGCTTTCTTGCCCACCATAAAAGAGGGTTGGATTACATTTGGAAGGTCTTTTCCAAACATATGTACTATGAGTACAAGATAGTGTGTCATGCATTTGGATTTCATTAGCAATTTGCAAATTCCTGCAAATTGCAAATTTGCAAATGTGTTCCCTGTAGTATATGGTCCAGTGTAAATCCTGTGATTTCTTTTCTTTACTTGAGTAATGATATACTCATCTAAATTTAATTAATTAATTTTTAAATAGTGTCAGAAAGCAAGTTTGTTCAGCAACCTAATGAGAAAGAAGTATTCCACACAAATTTTGGCTCCTGAGCCCCTCAAAAGTGTTCAAGATGTACATCCTGTGCACGCTTAAGGTGACTGCTGCACTTTTTGCTGTTAACTTTAATTGAAAAATGGATTTCTGGCATTTTGGATATGTGATATAAATATTATCATTATTGTTGCTGTTGTTATTGTTATTTTATTATGAAGATTTTTAAATAAAGTTTTAAATTCAATTTATGGAAAAAAAATCAGTATCAAATCTATTTGCCCTGCATTTCTCCTGGGCAAATGACCAGCCAATCAGGTTTACTTTCTGTCAGAAAAAACCTGACTTTATTACATTTAACATTTCATACTGGGATTTACTTTAACATGAAGTAAAAATGAAGTGCTAATACAAGTCCAATCACATCTCCTTTCTGAATTCAAATTCTAAGATAGATAATAGAGAGATGACTGATAGAATAAGGATAAAGATGGGGAGAGAGAGAAAGAGAAAGAGAGAGTGAGATGGTCAGGACAAGAGACAGGTAGGTAGATATGGCACACAGAGCTTTATGATGAGGTTGTTACTGATTCTCAAGTATTTTTTAACACGGTCATTTTTTTTTTTGCTGCCAATATACTCTTCCTCGGGATCTATGCGTTTTTTTTTTTTTGTCCTTTTGATTGGTGCCCACAAATATTGATAGGACTTTGGATAGGACTCTGGGAGGTTGATCAATTTGCCTTTCGTTGAAAGTCTGGGGGTAAAAAAGCAATTGTACAAAGTATTGAGATGGAAAGGAAGCTTCAGAACCATTGATAAATCTAAACTTCAGAACTTTCAGTCACATCAATTTTAGACAGAAATACATTGGGAAGTTAAAGATCTGGAACACAATTCTCATTAAACTATCATGCTAAATGTTCTTTGGAAGGTCTTTATAATCCTTGAGAATAAGCATTCCTAGGGTTGAAGACATATAATGTATGGTTTATTTTTCATCCTAAAAAATGTACTTTGCCTGTTGAGAGGTCAGCAATTATAAAGTGAAGATAAGTAAAACTTCATTCAAGAAGATTTTAATGCATCAACACAGTCCCTTCAGTCTATCAGGCCAGATGTAGAGATTCACTATTTGTCTATGGTGATGCAATTTAGCTGAATTTGATTAACTACTTGAAGGAAACTGTCAGCATCTCAGCAAAACTAATCTGAAATACCTCATTTCCTTCAATGTGTTTAATTGGGTTGGGCCCTCATCTAGTGCTTCATGGCTAATACCCTGTCCTGATGTTCACAAAAATCTGTCTTTCTCATACTACTTGATCTGTCTTTTACATCTCACAGCAGCAGAAGTCATGAGCACACATAAAACCAGCAGCCACAAATAACACCAACATTTCATTAATTTAAGTCTGTGTTGATTTAAATTATTATAAAAAGATTTATATTCAGACCCATGCCTGTGAAAGAAAGAGACAGCGATGGGGAGACAGGAATAGAGACAGATTCTAATGTTTTCTTTTGTTTTGTTAAGAAAACTAAATGCTATCTTATTGGTTTGTGGCTTCAGAATTTGCTCAGTGATTTTTAGATCCTTATCTGTTTACCCTGACATTTATTACCTTACTTCCCATTTCTCTCTCTCTTTCGTAAATTGATGGATGAAGACACAGAAGAATTATACATCTGTAAAATACATGGAAACAGCACTTCAAAAATACTAGTATGCATTTTAACAATAAAAATATTTAAACAGAATGTTTCATAATTTAAACTGGATATGTGCAAGATAAGTCTTTCGTTCTTGAAATCCATGATATAACCATGTTAGTTGAATTGAGAATAAGGAGTGGACAGTTGTCAATACAAGTGAAGATATGAATTGGAATCTTGAAAAGATGAAGAAATAACAATAGTATAAATTCAAAACTAAAATGCTAATATACAATTTTCAAGGTTCTGTGAAGAGTTGGAGACCGAGACTACCTATACATACATGTAAGTAGGGAATGTGGAAGAAAGGGATTATACTAACTATACGAATGTGTATACTGTGTCATAGGCTTTCAATCTAAAAAGCATTGATAATGATGGTGAAGATTTTAAGCTATATTTCCTTATAGCGCAAATCACAATATCTCATTATGATTATTACAGATATATTTTTGTTTGCCAACATCAGCATGTTTTTTTCTAAACACAATATATAATTAACTATTTAATTCAAGATATGAGTCACTACCCCTTTATATTTATTCATTGATATTGTCAGTTCTACCACTGAATAATTTTTCCCTAATGACATTTTAGTATGAAAATGAGTTGTTGTTATTGCATTGAAATAAACTGTTTTAATATTCTGCACGGTTCCTTCATTTTATCAAGAGAAAAAATATCCCATGAATGTAAACCACTCACGAAACTCAGTGTTGTTATGTGATACAGTACTTCAAAATGTTAGAGGCTTAAAGGAATGCCTGTCCCTACACTGAATGCACATCCCTCCTGCACATGCCGTTGCTTCTTGTAGATTTTCATCCTCTACTTGGCTGTCAATTGTTTTACCTGTTATATCAAGCTTCTCTTCTAATGAGCTCCCACACTAGTGTATATGATATACACATAAATTACATTTTATTAGAATAACTAAATTTAAAAATAAACTAAGTGAGATTTTTCTTTGATTCTTCTAAAAATCCAAGCTTTGAAGCACATGTTATATTACAGTCCTACATACAATGGCTTTTTACTTTCCATTATACCTTAGCTAAATCCTTATTAATTTGTAGTGGCAGATTATTCACATTCATATTTTACTCAGTTAAAGACCTACTTCTATCCATTCAGAAAGAGCAGAAGAAAAATGTTAAGAGCTCTAGGATGGCATTCCTTTCCATTTAATACTTCAAAACTCCCCCTCTGTCACACTATGGTATTTATTATGCCAAGGCTATTAAGTGTATAGCCCAGGACGAGGCAGGTAGCTTGCTGTTGTGATCATACTCCTGGGGTATTCCCTTGTTCTACTTATTTTTGTTCCAGGCACTAAATACTCCTAAAAGTAAACTATGTACAATTAAAATAGCCACAGAATTCTCTTTACCTGTATGCAAGTTCACTGCAGGCAGAAAAAGGTAGGTCTCCAAGGGTACAGAGCAGGTTGCTTTCCTGGCCTCCTTTTTACTGAACCTGTGGAGGCAGTCATTTCCTGGGATACAGGCATTGAGGAGGGGGCTTTCCAACCACTCTTCCTCTCCTTACAATGGTCTGTTTCATCCTGATCTCTGGGGACCAAGGATACTCTCCCAGGTCAGCCTGGGTGTACATGGGCTTCTAAGACGAGTAGGCAATCTCACTTTATTCCAATTTCAATGGAGATGCTTGTATTTCATCTCCACCCTTGCTTGTAAAGGAGCTTTTATTCCCTTCACAGTTCTACTTGACCTCTATTTTGGAGGATGAAGAAATCTTGGAAGGTGGATCTTCTTTTCTACTCTATCCTCAGGAGAATATTAAGAGCTTCTTTCAGGGCTAAAAAGTGTGATTAACTGAAAGATTAATTTATTATTGCATGTAAAACTATGTAATGCAAACTTAGAATTTCCTGCCTCCTAAGAGTTAACATATCAGTAGGATGTAATCAAGTAAACGAACGAACCAACAAATAAAGATATAAATAGAAGTTCATTGAGTGAATAATATGGTATTATGATGTTTCTTATTTTTAATTTAAAAAACGTAATCTGATTACCACCATGTTAGCACTTCAAAAACATTAAGAAGGGTTTATTCCTGTGAGTTTTTTTGTGATTATACCAAAATAGTAATTCAGTGCATTTATATTTGTAGGAAGCAATTAAAAGAACTGAAATATTTTGCAAATATCAAGTGCTCTGTAAATGCTAATACAGTTATAGAAGAACTAAATAAATTCGTTGGGAGAGTGATGAATTGACACACATGAAATTGCATTTTCTTACTTTACAAGCATTTCTTTTTTCAAAATAAAAATGCAGTATCTTTGCCTAGAATACTAAAAAATGCACATAGACTGAGGAGAGGGGGTATCAGCAAAACGGTGAGCATGGTGAAAAACAAGATAATCTCAACTCATTTGAGAATAAACCAACTTGATTTTAATATTGCTGCAACTATCAGCAATCTTTATTGAAATATAAGCTAATTTTATGCAGTTGGTAGCAGGTTTATTGAGAAAACAAACCCAATAAATTTGTATGCCTAATGTCAAAGGAAACAATTCAATGCAATTTTTTCTTATTGATGGGAAATCAGAAATTAAAAAAAAAACCTGGATATTGCATGCTCTATCATTGCCAAGAATGAGCTTACACTGTATGAAAAAAAGAACAACATTGATGGCCTATTTGGTCGTTTATGGTTTGAAAATGATAAAGAGAAAAAACAATTAGGCTGGTTTTTATTTTTATTCAATAGTCAGACAGACAAGGCTGTTACAATATCTAATTCCATTTTACTTCTATTAAACATCATTTAAGTAAAATTAATTTTTATTGACTACTTGCATTTCTAGTTGTTAGGATTATGAAGAGGATAGAATTTTTAATCTCAGTTTTGTACCCATATTATACTCTATTAATTTTTATTATTTGAATCCTTCCCAAATTCTAAACCTTTCTAAAAGCAATTTCACCATCTTTTTTTTAGTACAGTTGATATTAGATATCAGACATTCTAGAAGTACATATGCTCCCTATATATGTCTACTTTCTGACAATGCAGGCAGTTCTGAGTCTCCTATTGTCTCTAACTGTATCTCTCCCTAGTATTACAAAGTGAATATAGAATAATTTGATGAGAATTGATAAAAATAAGAAACTATAGAACATTAGATTGAAGACAAATTAATCATAACTTAGCATGGTTTAGATTAAATTTAATCTACATGTGTTCTACTATCAAAATAGTTGTATCTTTCAGACAAAATAACAAAAAACAAACCAAAACAAAACAAAAAAATACACACCAATTTTGGGATTTGTATGTGTATGTATGTACATATTTTTTGTTTTCAGGGTTTTCCAGAGACAGAAAGGTTAAGGTAAGAGTTGTAGTTAAACTCTATAAGCAGTCTGCTAGAGAACAAGGTGCAGATGAAGTATGAAGGCAGATTCTAGGGAATTCTCTCTTGCTGTTGGGAATTCAGCCTTTTACTCTATTTAGGCCTTTATTGATTATATAAGGCCCACCCATAATATAGAGGGAAATCTGCTTTACTTAAAGTTTACCATCGCAAATGAAAATCTCACACAAAAACATCCTTACAAAAATATCTAGAATAACATTTGATCCAATATTTGGGTATCCTGTCCCAGACAAGTTCATATGTAAAATTAACCATTATACTATATTACCCATCAACTTGTACTATTAATAGTTTAGCATTTTTTCTTTAACTTTTTACCACTGTGACTTCTGTTTTTAAAATAATATTTTATAATCACTAAAATTGAATGTTAATCCAATGCCACATTATATGAATAAAACTACAAATAATAAAATGCAAATAAAATCTTTTCCATAATCTCCCAAGTTCTGAAACTGAAGTTTTCCTGGGTCCATAAAAAAACAAGTCAAAGTAAAAATTTTAAAGAAGTACTAAAGGCATACTAGCATCAAGGTTAGACTTTCTCCTTGATTAAGTCAATTTCATTTTCATTAGAATTTTAATAGAATTAGCTAGAGTACTTCACCTAATGGTGGAGAGAAGTTGTTGGGTGAGTCCCCTTTGCTGAAAATGCATGAAAAATTTGACAACATTGAAAATAATGATGACTTACAGGCACTAAAAATTGACCAGTCAGACAAAATACTGAGAAGCATTTGCTGTTTAAAAGCTGAGAAATTATTGAGAAAACCCAGGCTGAATCTATCACCATCTTGCCTGGAACTGCTCCTGCCCACGTCTGCTCCACTCTCTGCTTGGTCATGGAAAACTATAGCTTTACTGGCTTTGAGTTTGTACTAAACCCTGCAGCTTTACAGTTGTGGGTGGCAAGCTGGATTTGGAGTGGGAACAGGGGATAAGCCCATAACTTTGCCAACTAAAATTGGCAGACTCCAGTTTGAAAAAGATGGAGAAAATTGACAGATACTATAGTTCAGCATTATATTCTTAGTTCTCAAAGGTCCGAAGACAAGGCTGGATTTTAATAGTGAGACCCAGAAGTGAGAGAGCCATAGAAGAGTTGAAAGAAGTTTTAAACCCATATCTACATAACAACACATTCTATAGCTGTATATGTATAAACTATATTTTCATGGGCATTACCTGAGTCAAGTAAAATTGAAGATAAATTGATAACTGTCTAAGAATTTCAATGTGTTTATTTGTTTACAAACAGCTGCCTCAGCAGAAGGCAAAAGTTTACAGAGATTGGAGGTGTCTACAACTCCTTACAAACCATTGCCTTACCATTAACCCATAAAAAATCAGGAGCCAGCAACCCCGCCAAAAAAATTTTTTTTTAAATATAATTTTCAAAACTACATGGTAGACTTAGTTTAAGTAAAGGCAAGTTAATAAAACTGCCTTTGCAAAAATGACAGTGAGAGAAACCTAACACAGCTGGCTCCATCTTCCTTCTAACCCCACAAGCCCTCCTTGTTAATTCCTGGGCATAAGCCAAGCTAAATATCTAAGGGATTTAGTTTATGATTTCCTTTCCTTAAACTAACTCCCTCCTGTTCAGAGACTGAAACCATCTTTGTAAAAGTAAAAGATTAGTCACAAGGTTAGAATTATAGTTCAGGAGTCACATAGCTCGAGATCACAAGATTTGTAAACTCTTCAATTGCTCCTATAGATAAAAATCACCATTTTAAAACCTAGCACTGGTATTTTGAGGTATCTTCCAGACCATGCATTTTGATGGAGCAGCTGATGCCACCCAGATTCAAACCACACCAAAATGTTGATTCAACTGGTCTTATGATTCCTACCCAGAAATTGGCTTAGCAGAAGAAGACAGCTTCAGTCTCCCATAATTTTATGCCTAATCCGACCAATTAGCATTACCCATTCCCTAAACCCTGGCCAACAAAACTATCCTTGAAAAGCCATAGATTCTGAATTATTAGGGAAACGTTTCAGAATTATCTCCAATCATTCTGCTCAGTTGGTCTGGTGATTATTAAACTCTTCCTTTGCTGCAAAATCTGCTGTTCTCAATGTAAAAGCTTTTCTGAGCACTAGGCAAAAAAGAACCCATTAGGTGATAACATTTATAAAAACAATCATGACCCTCAGAAAAATAAAAGACAATTCAGAAAAACTATATTAACTCAAATGTTCAGTTTAAACCAAAAAACTATTAAACATGAAAATAAAAAAGGAAAGTATGAGAATAAAATGCCAAACAGCAATGACAGTCATTACAAACTAGCCTCAAGTGAGTGCAGATATTATATTTATCAGGCACTGATTTTAAAGCTGCTAATATAAATATGTCCAAAACAAAAAAAATTCCAAAAATTAAAGGAAATTCTGTTAACTATAAGCAGCAAATAAAGACTCTCAACAGAGAAATAGTTACAAAAAAGGAGTAAAAGTTACATGTGAGAAGGAATAATTGAAATGGAGGTAAATAACAGATGGGTTCCTGAACAGATTTGAGGTGGCAAAAAAACAAAGCCTTGATTAATAGGACATGTAGTTAGAAAATTAGTAAAGATAAATGACTTATTAGATTCCATTTTTAAAAAGTACTAAAAACAAAATATTTTGATGTAAATTAACAAAAGTTGTGTAACACCTATAAAATGAAAGTTACAGAGCAATGCTGATAGAAATTAAAGAAGGCCTGCATGAACAGAGAGATACAGTATGCCAAAGAACTAGAAGACTTATAATTATAAACGGCAATTCACCCCAAACTGACTCAGTTTAATGCAATTCTTATCAAAATCTCAGCAGGTTTTTAAGATGGATCAACTCACCCTACATTTTATATGTGAAAAAAGAATCACTACTATGTATTATTTCCATAAAAATAATTTTAGATTTACTGGAGTCTTGCAAAGATTGTACAGTTACCATATTCCAATCCTCCCACTTCCCAAAAAGTTAGCAACTTGCAAGACAATGGTTTCTTTAACAAATTTCAGAAATTGACATTGGTTCACTGTGATTGCCTAAAGTATTTTATTCATATTTCTCCAGTTTTTCTACTGATGTTCTTTTTGTCTTTAGCCTTATAGTATCTACACATTTTCCCACTGTTTTTTTTTTCTCACTGCCTTCAATAAAGATTGTCATACATTTTAATTCAGTTAGATTTATTTCTCACCATATGCTTTCTATATTCGGTTCCTACATCTTCATTAAAAACTACATACAGTAAAAGTCAATCAGATGCATAGTGTAATATATCCACCACCCTATCATACAGAACAATTTGATCACCCTACACATTTCCTTAAGCAACCAATTTATAGTCAATCTCTTCTTCTAACCCCTGACAACTACAGGTCTTTTTTTCTGTTCCAAAAATTTTGCCCTTGGCAGAATATCATATAAACACAATCACAAAATACATAGCCTTTTGGGTCTAACATATTTTCTGTAAAAATGCATTTAAGATTTATTCTTATGTGAATAAATTGTTAATTCCTCTGTATTAATGTACCATAAATTTTTTAAAAAATCCTTTCATCTGCTGAAGGATGTATGAGTTGCTTCTAAATTTTGGAGTTCATAAAGATTATTTAAATATCTGCAAATAGTTTGTTGTATTAGCATACATTTTAATGGTCTTGAGTAATAATGAATATTACAATTGCTAGATTATATTGTAAGAGTATGTTTAACCTTATAATAAACTACCAAATTGTTTTCCCAAAGTTGCTGTACCATTGACACAGCAAAGAAAATGTTCTTGTGGCTCAGCCTCCTTAAAAGCATCTGATATTGCAATTTTATCTTTTCTACGCACTGTGGTAGTTAGAGATTTTTTCAGTATGGTTTTAACATCTGTATCTTTAATGACTAATAATTTTGAGCCTTTTTAACATGATTTTTTGCCATCTGTGTATCTTTAATAAAGTTCCTGATCAAATATTTTTTCCACTGCATAAGTAAATTTTTTGTTAAGTTGTAAGTGTTTAATTTATATTCTGGATATAAGTTCCTATCAGATATATAATGTATAAATATTTTCTCCTAAATTTGTCTTGTTTTTCAGTAACTTAAAATTTTACACATAAAAAAGTTTTAAGGGTAATAATGTCCACATTATTATCCTTTGGTTAATATTATCCTTTTACAGATCATGTTTTTGGTGTCACATATAAAAACTCACCATAAAACCCAAGATCATTAGCTTTTCTACTATATTTTTCTAGAAATTATATAATTTTGCATTTCATATTTAGGTCTACAATTCATTTCAAGTCAATTTTA
Source organism: Leontopithecus rosalia (assembly GCA_028533165.1). Lineage (NCBI taxonomy): Eukaryota > Metazoa > Chordata > Mammalia > Primates > Cebidae > Leontopithecus > Leontopithecus rosalia. The sequence goes on from CM052654.1 coordinate 93,121,310, forward strand.
TATGAATTGAGATGTATTTGCTCAACATAATTCGTTGAAAAGACTGATTTTTTAATACCAACCCCATTTGTTGAAGACTGATTTCTTACTTATACCTGGGACTTTTGACAAAAATCAGTTTACAATATGTGTGGGAATCTATTACTGGGTCATCTATTCTTTTCCAATGATCAATGATTGTTTTCTTGACCAATTGATCAGTATAGTTTTATATTAAGATTTGAAATAGGCCGGGTGGGATGACTCATACCTGTAATCCGAGCAATTTGGGAGGCTGAGGTGGGTGGATCACCTGAGGTCAGGAGTTCGAGACCAACATGGCCAAAATGGCGAAACCCCATCTCTTCTAAAAATACCAAAAATAAGCGGGTGCCTCTAATCCCAGCTACTTAGGAGGTTGAGCCAGGAGAACTGACAGAACTTGGGAGGCAGAGCTTGCAGTGAACTGAGATGGCACCATTGCACTCTAACCTGGGAAACAAGAGCAAAACTCTGTCTTAAAAAAAAAAAAGATTTGAAATAGATTAGTATAGTTCCTCCAAATTTGTTTAATCTTTGTCATAAATGAAATAATAATTAAGATTACTTTTAGGCCAGGCGCATGGCTCACGCCTGTAATCCAAGCACTTCGGAAGGCCGAGGCGGGTGGATCACGAGGTCAAGAGATCTAGACCATCCTGGTCAATATGGTGAAACCCCGTCTCTACTAAAAATACAAAAACTTAGCTGGGC
>CM052654.1:93122141-93167064 GCA_028533165.1 Leontopithecus rosalia
AAAAAAAAAAAAAAAGATTACTTTTAGACAAGGTATCCAATTATTTTTACATTCACTTTTTATTTTCATAGCTAAAACTACTTATGCTGCTAAAAATATTAAAAGATTAAACTGGGTATTATTAATCCTGTTTAAAATGCTAGTTTTTAAAAAATACCTATTTTCAATAAACCAAACAATTAAAATAAATAGATTTTTATCAAAACTTTGGCCTTTCACATTTGCATTACAACTATGTTTTTCTAACTGTCTTCCCTTTCACATGAAGCAAACTTGGGTTGGGAAAATAAAGGGGAGAAGCTTGGAGAATGAAAGATATAAAGAATGACCAAGTACGAGGAAAAAATACCAAAAACGATAAATATAGCTAAAAAATAGTGATTTTTAAAATCTTAAATGACCTTTGCAATTTGCATTTTCTTTAAAAATTTTCCCAACATTGACCTACAAACTCTCATTTTTGTCCGTAGTACAAATATATATCTGCTGTCTCCAAAGTGACAAGGAGCCAGTAAGAAATACTGCCAACTTTCCTTTCTCTGCTATTTCTGAAAAATACTTTTTTTTATCACAGTAGAAAAAAATATAAAAGCATCTTGCTAACACTTAACTTCCTCTCAAGAAAATCAGTTCATTCCAGGAAGAGAACCATAGATTAGTATAAAAACATGTGAATAATTTTTCTGAAAAAATTTATAGGGAAATTTAGGATTATTATGCTTATTATAAATTTATTTAAAAATTTTGCAGTATTTATATGTGCAATTAGGTAGTTTCTTTGGATAGACAGTATTGACTTGAAAATTGTTTCTTAAAGAATCTGACTTTCTCTGTCTCCAAGACTGTGTCCTAATTCCACACAAAGGTAACCTCTCAATTGAACTACTATAATGTACCACCAGAACCTTATGCACCTTGCCCTCTTATACTCAAAGCACTAGCTTTCCATGAAAAATAAGTTTCATGGATTATTTCAAAGGTGAAATTAGGTTTTGGAAATATATATGAAATAAGTATGCATATTAATACTTAGTTTTTATGACAATACTCTTACTCAACTAATCTAATAAAGCACCCAATTACACTCTTGTTTCAGAATTGTGAAAACCTTGGTCCTAGATGCTATTAGAAACCAGATATTAAAACTTAAAGAAATGCTGCCTCTTGTAGAAATTTCATTATATCTTGTTACCATGACTAGATAAAGGAAACATACTTGATAAAAAGTGAAACAATCTAATCCAAGCTCTACTTAAAATTTACTAACTGTTACTGATGTTGATGCTCTACAATTATTGTTAACATCTTCATCACTATGTGAGGCTCAAATCGCTTGACCAATTGTTCCCCAAAATATACTGTTGATTAACCTTTTATAAATTTCAATTTCTTCAGAAACTCAAGGAAATAAGGGTAGAAATTTTTACAATTTTTGAATTAAACCTGTCTGGGCTCAGTGACTCAGGCTTGTAATGCCAGCCCTTTGAAAGGTTGAGGTGGGAGGATTACTTGAGCCTAGGAGTTTGAGACTAGGCTGGGCAACATAGATTCTATCTCTGCAATAGTAATAATAATAGTTATATTTGGCTATAAATTCCAGCTCTTGATAAATACATTACTTTTTATAATTTCTATACTGTGTCTGACTTAGGCTTTTCTGAACACTTTTCAGCCCTTCCTTTTTTTGTATAATGCAAATACACATTTGCATACTTACTAAAAATGTTAAAAGTCTACATAGAATAACCTTCTTGTGTATGTACTAGAAAACCCGGTATAATAGAGGAGCTTTAGCAATTAAAAATGCAGATATTTATAACCAAGCAGAGTATAATTTCTATCATTTTCTTTCAGTATATAAATTGAGTCTTTTTCTTGATTTCTCCTCTCAACTTTACGCTGATTTCTCATTTAATTTTTACCCATATAAAAATAGTTTCTTCTCAAAAGTAATTCAAATATTAATTTAAAATATATATAGTAGTATATACATTTTAAACACATACAAAATTTAAATTTTTCTAGATTTTTAGTACTGATAAATCATATATGTGATCAACTCTATTTTCCATTTTTTTAAACATAGCACCTAAGAATTTAATAAGCCAGAAGATTCTCACTTTCTCCTCTGTATATTTTTATATTGAGGACTTTCTTAAAATAATTAATTCTAGTAAGATTTAAATGTAATATCTGATGAAATCAATTACCATGACCTTTCTAAACAATTTGGTTCATCTTAACAAAATTTAATGCCTCCTATATTTCATCTATTTTGAGATTTCAATTAATTGGAAGAGTTGAATTATTATTTACTGCTATTCTTCTTCCCATTAATATTTACTCAAACTAATTGAAGATTATATTAATGTAAGTTATAAAACTAAGAATGAAATGTATATATACACTACTATATATATATGTAAAAAATTATATAAAGTATATATGCTATATATATATTTTAACAAAGTGATTACAATGTAAAAGCAGTATTTTTATTAATTATGGTGGCTGAATTAGAACTCCATACACAACAATAAGAAAAAACACATTACTTGTTTTTTTCTTATTAAAGTGTTACTGATACCATACAGAAGAACAACTAAAAGTGTTTTGGGACTCTGCTTGAAATTGAAGGGTAGACTAAGTATTATCAAGGAACCTGTCACAAAAAAACAAGAGACAGTTCTCAAATTAGTCACCTTGACAGCTCAGAGGCTATGGTTTTCAGTAATGATTTGATTAGCAGGAGGCTAGGGAATGAGTACTACTGACTGGTTGGGGAGAAAATCATGGGAGTGTCTACATTATCTTTGCAGGCTTAGTTTTAAGGCGGAGTTCTCAGGACCTTCTTGAGCAGGTTCCTTGGTATAAGACATGGGTCTGGGTGAAGTCAGTGAGTCTCCAGGATAAAAAAGCCTAAAAAATATCTCAAAGACCAATCTTAGGTTTTGACAGTAGTGATGTTATCTATAGGAGCAATTAGGGAAGTCACCAATCTTGTGACCTCAGGAGCAGAAAACGATTTTACAGAAAGGCAAGCTAAGGAACAATGGTTGGCTATGATTTAACTATCACTACATTTTAGCAGAATTCAGGTACCTCCCATAATCCTAAACCTGTTTTAGGATTTTCATTAGTATTAAAAGAAGAGTCCCTCAACAAGGGACTAAGCATAGAGAGATAATCTTGGAAAATTAGGTGGAAGATAAAATCTCAAATCAATATTAAAATTCCTATTCCTTTTACACTAACCTAATAGCAAGAAAGAATAAAAAGTTTGAAGAACAGATTAACTGAAACTTTATTTATCTTGAGTTACAGTTTGGCAGCTATAAGATCAAAGATGATCATCACGGGCTGGGCGAGGTAGCTCAGGCCTGTAATCTCAGAACTTTCGGAGGCCAAGGTGGGCAGACCACAAGGTCAGGAGATAAAGACCAAACTAGCCAACGTGGTAAAAGCCTGTCTCTACTAAAAATACAAAAATTAGCTGGGTATGGTGGCATGCACCTGTAGTCTTAGATACTCGGGAGGCTTAGGAAGGACAATTGCCTGAACCTGGGAGGTGGAGGCAGCAGTGAACCAAGGGTGCACCACTGCGGTCTAGCCTGGGTGACGGAGCAAGACTCTGTTAAAAAAAAAAAAAGTCATTCTGTTAAAGAAACTTTTTGACTGTATTTTGCAAAAATTCTTTCAATTTGTTGTTGCCATTGATGTTGTTTAGGCTGTCTTACTTGATTCCAAAAGCTCTCTGATCCTTTCCGTAACATTCTATGCTTTTTAAAAATGTTTGTATTGTAACTGCCCAGTGGGTTCACCTTACCTGCTGCCTAAACAGAGACAATTTATCAAGACAGGAATCGCAACAGAGAAGGAGTAATTCTCACAGAGTTGGCTGTGTGAGAGACTGGAGTTTTATCATTACTCAGATTAGTCTCTCTGATCATTTGAGAATCAGAGTTTTTTTGTTTTTGTTTTTGTTTTTGAGATGAAATTTTGCTGTTTTTGCCCAGGCTGGAGTGTGATGGCACGATCTCAGCTCACCACAACCTCTGCCTCCCGGGTTCAAGCAATTCTCCTGCCTCAGCCTCCCGAGTATCTGGGATTACAAGTGTATACTACCGTGCCAAACTATTTTTGTATTTTTAGTTGAGTCGGAGTTTTGACATGTTGGTGAGACTGGTCTCAAACTCCCAGCCTCAAGTGATCCATCTGCCTCAGCCTCCGGAAGCACTGGGATTATAGGCATGAGCCACTGGCCTGGCTGAGAATCAGAGTTTTTAACGATAATTTGGTGGTGGAGGTTGGTTAGATCAGACTTCTTTCACTGTCTCAGTTATAATTTTGCAATAGTGTACTAAGTTGCAGTACAAACTGTATTCTTATCATTCTAAGGCTATTAAATGCAGTTATCTGTGAAGTTATCTGTGAAGTTTTTTCTGGTCTGGCATTATGTTCTTTCATTTGGAACTCTTTGACTCTTTTACTCTTTCTCATCCAAATTGTGTAATCTTATTTATATATTTTGTTTATTTTCTAGCATTTAAATAAAATTGAGGGAGAAAAAGAATGTAAAAATATAAGGCAAACTCATGTTTACTTTTCCCAAATATAATATTTCATTTAAAAATGTATTTACTCTCCAATTAAAATCTCAATTCAACTTTTAAAAACTTGGTATTTGAGCATCTGTCCTACCTACCTTAGAGGCTACTATGACTATTATAAGCATATAGACAAGAAAGTTTTATTATAGATTTAAATAAGCATTTACACCAAACTAATCTAGAGATAAAACCTTCATATTTCAGCAGTTGTGACTTAAGCTGCATTCTTAATTTATAAATAAAAGTATAAATTGTGTCAGCATGAGATGTCCACAATTTTTCATAGATGTGTGGCTTACATGATACCCACAGAAAGTCTTCTAGTGAAGATATATTACCATGAATATCCCCAGAGCTTATGCAGTAAATTCCCCAAAGCCATGCACATAGCAAGGATTAAGAAAAAAAGGTTATCTGTGTTTATTACTTGGTTGTCACTATCTGGTCCTATAGTCTTTCTTTTTTTCATAATTCATGTTCAGATTTTTCAAAACAAAATTAGGATTCAAATATTGAAAGAGGCATAGACTAATTCAGTAAATATAGTTATATATGTGTATATACACAGAGAGAGAGAGGGATATATATATATATACGTATATATATATATATATATATACGTATATATATATATATATATATATATACGTATATATATATATATAAAGAGAAAGAGAGACATTTATATACTATATGAGTAGAAAAAATCTTCCTCCACTTAAAGTTCTCCAGTTAGAACTCCGCAAAATAGATGGGCCAAAGACAGATTAACAAAAGAAACACAGCAGATTATTAATAGGTGCACTGCATGGGTAACACATGAGAGAACCCAGAGATGAATAAATGGAAGGATCTTTTAGAATCTAGGCTTATATAATGTTTTAGGTTAAAGGAAATGGGGTCTGAGGCTTCTGGGCCAGGGAAGTATGTTATGTGAGGGTGATTAGAAAAAACTTTGTAGACTAGGTACAGTGGCTCATGCCTGTAATTCCAGCACTATGGGAGGCCAAGGCGGTGGATCACCTGAGATCAGGAGTTCGAGACCTGCCTGGCCAACCTGGCAAAATGCTTTCTCTACTAAAATGCCAAAAATTAGCTGTGTGTGGTGGCATGCTCCTATAATCCCATATACTCAGGAGGCTGAGGTTGCAGTCAGCTGAGATTGCACCATTGCACTCCAGCCTGGCTGACAGAGCCAGACTCCATCACAAAAAGAAAAGAAAAGAAAAGAAAAGGAAAAAACTTTGCAAACAAGGGTCACTTACTAACGTTTGTTGTATAGTTTTAAGTTAGTACTTTCTCCACTAATAAATTGTGTCCTTCTCTTCCAGGTACAGAGAAGAGAGACATTTCTATGAGTGGATTTTTCTTTTAAATATGTAAATTTCCTATACAAGAGGAAATCTGTACTCTGTTTTTAGAGCATTTCCTAGTATCCTAGTTGTAAGGACCTTAAACTCAAAATAATTCACATGCTAAAGAAACATATTTTGGAGTTGAATATTCTGGCTTATATCAATACATAATTTGCTAATACTTATCCATATCTATGCTGAGATATCTATTAAGTGAAATGTATCTGTATTTATATGCCTACCTGTCAATTCACTTTAGGATGGAAAAAGAAAGGAAACACAACAGTTTTTAACAGCATTGATTTTAAATGTTTATTTGATGGGATTCAAGACACACTACCCCCAAATATGGCACCTTGACATTTCACAAAACCACAGAAGCCAAGGTCTTTCTGACTTTCTCCCTGCCTTTCATCCCTGAAGCAGGTCATAAAACCTAGGAACAATTCTCTGACCTTCTCCTGAAGCAAGTCATCAGACCTTTATTTAGGAAGTGCATCTCTATACCCAAAGAAAAGGAACAGAGAATTTCAACAAAGAGTCCTTGCTAAGTTTCCACTGTTTATTATCCTTAGAACATGTTTTTTTTTATTTTTTATTCAATTATACTTCCCCGGGACTATATACTTCTTCACCAAACCTAGCATAAAAAATATACAGGCCCACCCATGCCTTCAGATCTTAATTTTGCTATAAAGGTTCATGTCTTATGTAAAACTTACATTAAACAAATATGTACAGTTTTCTCTTGTTAATTTGTCTTTTTTTAAAGGGTCCTCTGCCATAAACCTAAGATGATTAGGAAAGATATTTGGCTTTTCCAACAGGTTATTCTACAGGTAGTTTATATTTTGTACTATATATGAAATATAAATATATATTTCAATTATTCAAGATTGCTGTAATAATTATATAGTTCATATTCATAAAATAATATATAATTTATTTTTAAGCTGAAATTCAACTGATACAGGACTATCATGCTACAGAGATTAAAGAGCTGTTGTTTTTACTGTATTGGGACATAATTTAATAAATTTTTAAAGATCTGCTCTTTCAATTTACTAAACATTGACTTTAGTAAATCAATCACTTGTCTAAAAGATTTTATTTGGTTTTAAGTAGAAATAACCTTATAAAGAATGAATCCTTTTTCTCTCAGTTTCAGGTTAAAGATATGTTAAATGATAAGTAAAGGGACTACTTTTGTTCCTTTTACCAAGAATGCATGGCTGAGAACATGTGAAAGGTTAGAAATAATTTTTGACTGCTTAGTTTTGTGGACCCACTGTTTTTTAAAATAAGTAACAGTCGATATTGAAAGACTTTTTATTTCCACAGTGCTTTAACATAATTTATTCAGATTTGATATGGGGAATGGAGAAAGATAAATTTTCATTAGCGTTAGTAAAATAAAGAATAATTACTTTACCTAAGTTTCCAGTCTTTAAAATCTATCTATAAAAATTCACTACTTCTTCACATGTGTGGTGAAATAGCCTTGAGCAGCCCTCTCATTTCAAACATTTTACATGTGTACAGGCTTCACATCAGAGCCAAGCATAGGGAATGTATGAATCAAATTGAATAATCCTTGATGAATGCTTATTTTGCATAATCCAAAATACAGCTGCTATTTTTTTCCAAAGGAAAAATTATGTATTTTTTTCTATTTTAAAATCCATTGACTCTAAGAACAGAAGAAACAACAATAAAATAATTTTTCCAGAATTAAAATCAGAATAATGGCAAATTCATATTTTAGTATTTTACTGTAGCATTTAACACTTAGTATCTTACTTTGTATAATACTGTAGAAAAAAGATTTCTATTAAGTAAGTTAACATACTTAAAAGATTAGAATTTTATATATTTCCTGAAAAGGATTCAGTAAATTTACTTATTTCCACTAACTTTTAACACCATTATTGTTATTATTGTTAATTCATTTTGTTTGTTTGCCAAATATGTTTTTTTATTCTATCCTGAAAACTAAAATTAATTAAATATAATTAATTCTGCCATAGTAAAAGCCACGTAATAAACAATTTGGCTGAACTTTATTTCCCATTCCTAGTGATAATCTCTACATCTTGGGAATTTTTCAAGTGGTAGCAGTTTCTTTTGTGATTCATGATGGGCCCCTAGGACCACACCTGATAGTTTATGATAATGAGCTGACTCAGAATGGAGGTTGGTCACCCAGAGAGACTATTCACGGGAATGGAAGGTTGGAGCTTTCAGCGCCATGATATCAGTCTACCTTCCAGTAGGGTAGGGAAGCTGAAAATTAAGTAGAACCACATGGCCAATGATTTAATCATGACCACATATCAAAGCTGCAGTAGAATTTCTGGACAAAGAATCTTGGATGGGTTTCCCTGGTTGGCAATTCTCTGCATACTTTTAGAAGTTTATGTGCCAGAAGGGTAATATACCCTGAGAATTATGGAAGTTTCATTTTGCTTGTCAGACCTCACCTTATGTGTCTATCCCTTCTACCTATTTTGATTTGTATCATTTTATTCTAATAATACTATGATCATAAGTATAGTACTTTCCTACATTTTGTGTCACTCTAACAAATTGTCAAATCTGAGGGAATAGTGAAACATCTCAAATCTGTAGCTAGCTTGTGAGAAGTGAGAGTGGTCTGGAGCCATCCCAACTTGTGGGTGCTATCTAAAGTAAGGGCAAGCATTTATGGGACTATGTCCTTAACCATGAAATTTAGTCTAACTCCTTGTAGTTAGTATTAGAAGTTATTGCAAATGGGGATTGAATATCTATTTGAGACATCAGAAATTTTCTTCCAAATTTTCGTTTTTGTCAAATTATTGAGACTCACCTAAATTTCCATTTCACTTTTTTGGTATTAGAGGAATGACTGCTTTCTTTAGCAAGTAGCTTAGATCACCTGATCTGATTTACTAATGGCTACAATCTTTATTTCAGACAAGAGCTAAGATAGAAACTCATGTTTGTCCATGTTTTAATATATTCCATTATCAAGGTTTCACTGGATGCCCCGCCTCAAGATGACATCAAAATTCCTCTGTCTACAATCGGATATTTTCCAGCTTTTTTCAATTACAAGTCAATGTCAATAGAAAACAAAAATGAGTGGAAGGTAAAATATTTGGAAAAGAAAGAAAATATACTTAGGAGGAAAGAAAGGAAAAAAATAAATATTTATATGTGACTAATATACTGTTTCTGAAAACAGTTCCAAAACTAAGCCCCCCAATTATTTGAAATAAAGCAACATCACATGAATAAAAAAACTGTGTTGCTTTCTAATTATTCTATTTGGCAAATAATTTGTTTTTATATTCAAATTCACATGTGAAGAAGTTTAGTCTCAATACATTATTTCATTCTTTAAAAGTTCTTGGTAAATGAAATATGTGGAAGCTTGGTGGTGGTTACAATTCACTATACACACACACACACACACACACACACACACACACACATATATATATATTTAGAACATGGTATCAAATGCAGGCTATGTCAATTATGTTTGGTCATACCTAAAGCCAAAATCTGAGATATTGTTAACCTTTAAGGTAACAAGTGAATAATTTAAAGAGAACAAAAATATGGTTTAAAAAAAGTGTTAGTTGCATATTAGTGAAAGGAATAATGCTTTTTTTTCCGATAAAATGTAGCTCAACATGAAGATGTTCTATATTAAAGCAGAAAGAAATTAATGATGCCAAAGTTATTTATATTCATCTGCCTTGAGTAGTAGGCAGCAAAATGGAATTTTCTAAGTCTCCCTTTTTTAAAAAAAAAGATGATTCTAAGATGTGGCTAAATTATCTGCCAAACAAATTCCTGAATTTCCAGATATTCATGCAAACTATTGTGCAATATGTATTAAAATATTAATAAAATAAAATTATAGATGAATAAACTATAAATCTTGTATATCATTTTATTATTTAATAAAACAATAGATGCATTTTATGTGATTGCTGAGTTTGTTCTGTTTTGTCAATTTCTTCATGCATTTAAATGTTTTATACTTCTATTCGTCTGTTCAGGGTGCCATGAAAATAAAAATACCAACAGACTGAGTGGCTTAACCAACACACATTTACTTTCTCACAACTGTGGAAGCTAGAAGTCCCAGATCAAGGTGCCATCAGGGTTCAGAACTGGTGAGGGCTCTCTTCCTGGCTTGCATATGGCCACCTTCTTAGGATGTTCTCACATGGCCTTTTCTATGTGCACAAGTGGAGCAAGAAAGGTATTTGGAATCTCTCCTCTTCTTATAAGAACACTAATCATGTTGAATTTGGGTCCCATCTTTTTTTTCCTTTCTTTTCTTTTTGTTTTTTTTTTTTTTTGAGACGGAGTCTTGCTCTTGTTACACAGGCTGGAGTGCAATGGCGCAATCTTGGCTCACCGCAAGCTCCGCCTCCTGGGTTCAGGCAATTCTCCTGCCTCAGCCTCCTGAGTAGCTGGGATTACAGGCACGTGCCACCGTGCCCGGCTAATTTTATTTTTTGTATTTTTAGTAGAGACAGGGTTTCACCATGTTGACCGGGATGGTCTCGATCTCTTGACCTTGTGATCCACCCGCCTTGGCCTCCCAAAGTGCTGGGATTACAGGCTTGAGCCACCGCGCCCGGCCTGGGTCCCATCTTTATGACCTCATTTTACCTTAATTACCTTTCCAGAGACCCTATCTCCAAATGCCATTACATTAGGGATAAGGGTTTCAACTTACAAAGTTCTGGGGGACAGAATTCAGACCACAGTAATACTACACAATAAAGTGATTTATTGTCTCCTAATCCCAGATGTGTTCAGAAAACATTTTAAATTATAACTAGAGCTGAGACAGTTATTTGCTGGTAGATACATTTTATAAATGAGACTTTTCAAAAGTCATTTTAATATACAATGCTGAAAATATAGTGACCTATTTTTGTGCCTCATCTGAACACCTGCATTTCTATTATATTTATATCCCTGAAAGAGGGGAACATGAATACTATCAAATTTCTAACACAGAATAAAAAATTATCATCCATAATATTTTGGTAATTTGACCAATATGACAAATCAAGTAGCGATAAAGCCAGAACCAAGTACCTGACTCCTTATTGCTACTAGAAACAGACTGGAATTTTGCCACCATTTTTAAAGCAAGCTAGAAGTCAAGGGAATTCAAGTTAATTGGAACAGTTAGAAGGAAAGAAAGATAGTGAATAACTGATCTTATTTATGTTAATAATTTTAAAAGAGTACTATTACCCCTAAGGTGGCATTCTATTTCTCCCAATTAGAACATTATGATATTTTTTGGTTTGTTTGTTTCTTTTGTTTTTTTGGGGACAGAATCTTACTCTGTCACCCAGGCTGGAGTGCTGTGGCAGAATCTTGGCTCACTGAAACCTCTGCCTCCTGCATTCAAGGTATTCCCCTGCCTCAGCCTCCCAAGTAGCTGGGACCACAAACATGAGCAACCATGTCCGGCTAATTTTTGTATTTTTAGTAGAGATGGGGATTCACGATGTTGGCCAGGCTGGTCTCGAACCTCTGACCTCAGGTGATCCAAACCCCTCAGGCTCACAGACTGCTGGGATTACAGGCGTGAGCCACAGCACCAGGCAGAAAATTATGAGATTTCCAACAGCCTCTTTCTCATATTTATAACAGGGGGAATACTGAACATCTTAGTTGAGAAGATAAAATACAAGGAGGGTATAGAACCTAACTTTAATTATTTTTATATAGTGCATGGAAAAATAGATCTGATTAATCTCAAAGCAGATGTCAGTACTAAGAAGAAGCCAGATAAGGAGTCCTTTGAAAATTACCATTGCCTTTATATTACCAGGCAAGTATCTAATTAAGCTCATGTATGTTAAATAGTTGAGTTAAAAGTCATTCTCATTTTGCATAATAAAATACCAAAGTTAGTGAGAGAGTGCTTTGGATTGTGTTCTTCCTCACAAGAGGCCTTTATACTAACTCAGAAATCAAGGATTTCTATGAAAATCCTTTGCAGAAAGTATAACATAATTGAATTACCATTTATTTTCAGCATAGCCTAGAAAGTGAACAGGTGGTAGATTTACTACCACAGTGATTCTGACAGCTGCATTGACTTTCAGTAATTTAAAATAAAGGATGGTTCAATTTAAAGGAGGTTGCCTATTATTTGGAAATTCTTCCATATGAAATGTTTGGCATACCAGTGACCTATTTGGGTTAACAAGCTGGCATATTAGACTTTGGACCCTTCAACTTCTGTGTCTTGGTAGCAAAGCCCACATTTAAACGAAGTATACATACTACTTTAAAATTTTCACCTAAGGTTTTTAAAATTAGCAACTTGAAGTATCACGGAGCCTCCATATAGTCATATCCTGGTGCCTATAATCCCAGATTTTCAATTTCTCTACCTTGGTAAAGCAGATGCTGATCATATAATCTGTCTTATTGACACAGGCACACTACCTTGAGAGTAATCAAACACTGATTAAGAATAATCAAACACTGATGAAAACATCAGGACCCTAACTAGTGAAATGCAGTCATTTTATATAGCCAGTTTCTATAAGCAGAGTATTTAGTAATCAATTATTTTCATGGTTTTGGAGGGTAGAAATTACTAAGCATTTTTAACTTCTGCTCATAGAATTCTCTTTTATTTAAGCATTTTTAAGGCTAAAATTAAGTTTTTAAATCTTTTGTGTGAGGAAACCCACTTTATATCAGGCTATTTTATATTCATTCTCTATATATTTTGAAGTAGTTTTTGCACAATGATTTCTAAGACAAGGCCTGCTAATAAGCTGCTTATAATGTATCACAGAAATGTGGGGAACACTTGTTAATAAACCTATAATTAACTGTCTTTAGGTGTCCATGGTCTGAAATGCTAGTAGGGTTTTGATATAAGCTCAGTAATTATTCACCTGTTAGTTTCTTTTTTTCCCCAACCTCTTGATATTATATAAATTCATTTTGCTAGCACATTAATAACCTACAAACCCCATAATTCCCAGAAGATTATACTGCTTTAGTAAAATATATTATAAATACAAATAAGAATGTATTTAGATATATCAAAGAAAAAAACAAGATATTTTAATTATGTACATATTGACTGATGCTCCAAGAGGTTTACAGTTAAATAAACTGCAGGAATTTTAGTCAAATTATCAACGTGTTTGCTTGTCTTAGTAGTACTGTTAATAGTGTTGGGGGTATGGGGAAATGACAACAAAATATAAGAAGGGCTTTCATTGACCTTTTGAACAATTGGTAAGACCAACTGCTTCTTGGAAACAAATGACTTGATTAGAATAGTACATATTATATTAGAATTAGAATAAGCCTATAGCCACAGTTATTTTTTTGAAAGTCAATTGTTTGTTCAGAAAAAAAGATGTGAAGGATATCATTCATTGAATATATTCTACAGCACTCCATAAGTCCCTGGGTAGCACTGCTAGCAGAAGTGTCTGTCAGAAGAGCAGCAAATCCATAGCAAGAGTAAGTATCTATAGGAGTTAGAATTACCTTCTTCTTCCTTCATGATTGAAAAAGTCTTGATAATGACAAGCTGCCTTCAAGGGTTTGGCTAGTCCTTACTAAGAATGGTTACACCAGGGGCTCATGGTATTTTTCTGTTGTTGGTTGGTTGGACACACAGCAGTGGCAGAAAATAAATTAGCCCTAATGAGAAGAAGCCCATCTTGTTTAGCCCAAGCACAACTTCTTCATCCTCAGTACCACAGGCACTTCTTAGGTGAGCTCATGGAGCAGAACTCAGCAGTGTGAGGAAAGAAGTTAACTGATATTCAAGGGTAGTTACCTTCCCTACTGCTTTCTGAACCTTTCTCAGCAATGAGCACTGTCTAGAGGCAACGTACCTGGGACATTGATATTCTATACTTTATGTTCATCGTGAAAGATACATCCATGTGTCTCTTCTTTACATGACTTTGGCATCTTGTGATCACTTTCTTCCCATATTTTGACTACCTACCCAAACCATGAGCCACTGCCCCAAATTTAAAACAGACTTGCACCTCTGGCTATCTCTTCATCTAAGCAAAGTAGACCAACATACAGTAGATGAATATCTACCCACGTAAAGGATTTCCTTTTACCATCTTTTAGTACCATCTCAGATTGCCATGGAAATAATAAAACAATATGCTATCTTGTCTGTCAGAATATCATGCAGATATTTTCTTCCTCAGTGATGTAGTTAGAGGGAACTCAGTAGGAAACCATAGGGTGGATGAAGATAAATAAATCAATGTGTATGTGTGCACGTTGGAAGTGAGGTAAGACATTTAACTACAGTCACCATACTATCCATTAGACGTCTAGAACTTATTCACTTAACTTATTCACAACTAAAAGTTGTGTACCCTTCACCAGCATCTCCTTATTTTCCCCATTCGCCTAGCTCCTGGCAACCACTGTTCTCTCTTCTGCTTATATGAGTTCAACTGTTTTTAGATTCTACACACAAGTGAGATTATATAGCATTTGCATTTCTGTGTTTGGCTCATTCCAATTAGCAAAATATCCTCCAAGTTCATCCGAGTTCTCACAAATAGCATAATTTCCGTGTTGTTTTATAGCTGAATAATATTTGTGTGTGTGTATGTGTGTGCATTGTACATGTATACCAGTCATTTTATTCATTCATCAACAGACACCTAGGTTGCTTTCATACTTGAGCTATTTTTAGATTTCTGCAGTAAACATGGAAGTATAGATTTCTCTTCTAGGTACTGATTTTATTTTTTTAAATATATACCCAGAAGTGGAATTGCTGGAGTATTTGATAATTCTGTTTTTAATATTTGAGGAATTCACATACTCTTCTCCACAACAGGTACCCAAAAGCATATTCCCACCAACAGTGTAGAACAATTCTTTTTTCTTCAAAGCCTAATGAACACTTGTTATTTTTTGACTTTTTATAAGTCATCTTAATAGATACAAAGAGATATCTCTTTATGGTTTTGATTTGCATTTATCTGATGATTCATATTGTTCAGAATTTTTTCATGTATTCATTAGCAATTTTCAGGTCTTCTCTGGGAAAAATATATATTTAATGTAAGTCCCTTGATAAGTTTGAAGTGAGTGGTATATAACATCTTACTATATTTCAGATATTAACACCTTATCAGCTATATGTTTTGCAAATATTTTCTCCCATTCCATGTTTCGCATTTTCATTTGGTGTGAGTTGTATCCTTTGCTGCGATAAAGCTTTTTAGTTTGATATAGTCCCACTTGTTTATTTTGGCTTTTGTCACCTATGTTTTTTGTGTCATATTCAAAATAATCACTGCTAAAACTAGCATCAAGGAGATGTTCTCTACCTTTTCTTCTAGGAGTTTCACAGTTTCAGGTTATATGCTCACGTCAATACATGCAGAGAAAGTATTTGAAAAAAAATAAAAATAAATTTTAAAAAATTGAAAGAATATATCTGAACATAATAAAGATCATAATCACAAGTCCACAGTTACAACCACACTCAATATGAAAAACTGAAATATTTTTCTCTATAATCAGGGACAAGACGAGGGTAACCACTCTCACCACTTCTAGCAAGATAGTACTGCTGGAGGTCCAAGACAATGCACACAAGTGAATGAACAATAGCAGTGAAAAAAAATCAAAATTTATAAATAGGCAAGTGCTTAGAATCATTCAGATAGATGAAAGCAATGCATGTATGTCTAAGTGAGATAATGGGATATTTTCCTGGAAAGCCAATAAACCTTCATTCTAAAGTTAGGCAAAGAGGGCATTATGTGGATTGTGTGAGAGGGAGGGAATTGGGCTGCATAATAACCGGTATCCAGTAGCTTTTTTGCTCCCAACAGAAAATCACTCAGAAATATTGAACTTAAGGAGGACAGAATTTTGGTTCAAATAAAGGTTTGGAGAAGTAGAAGAAGATCCCTATGAAAAGAAATACATAAATTATCTATTTTTGAAATATATAATAAAGAAATTCCTTTGATATAATCTATAAATATACTGACTTACGAATAAAGATAAACATCTAAAAACTCTGCAGCTAATTTAGAACTTGTTTCTACTAATCTCTGAGATGTGCCTGCATATGGGGTGGGAAGGGGAAGGAATGTATCTTATGATGTTTTAATTAGAAAGCATCTGTTTGAATTAAGTTCTTCATGGTAGATACTATTTGTACATGAACACATCTGTCTCTCCTCGTGAAGAAACATCTGTGATTATATTGATATTGTCTATCCTATGAAATACCCATAAAGAGACAAAATTATGTATAAAGATCATTTCAACACAACGTAAAGGTGATGAGAAAGTTTAAAAAATACAGCAGTCACACTAAATTCCAACCTGTTCTCTGGGTTGCAATTGCTTATGAAACATCAACAACCTGAGTTGAGGTTTACCTGACAAAATTTTACATATAAAAGTTACTTCCAATTTGTTAAACTCTCTTCATTAAAGAGTAAAAAGAAATTCCATAAGAGTAAATATTCTACCTAGATATCTATTGGCTACCTACTCTTCAATATTATGAAGCACTATCTCCTTTAATCTTCCTTTGGTACTATCTTGTAGCAAAATTTCAACTATGGGTAGAAAGTTGTTCATAAGGTATAAAACTAACGTGATATGCCCTATACACTAATACATGCCCCAAAATAGAACCCTGCTTCTATTAAGTTCTGAGATATGTGATAAAATGATAAACTCAAAATTCATAACTATTTGGATTATATTTTCATATGTTTGGTTTTTCTCATCAGTCTTTAAAATTATCAGAATTTTGGAATGAAAACATCATGTCATAAAAGTCTTTAAAACATAGTGTGTACTCGGCATTAGTGTGTACTCAAGTATGCCACAATACCAGGAAGTGGGTTTGAATATCACATGTAAGTTTTGGTCCTTTCACAGTTTGGAAGATAGCTTTCCTTGAGTTAAAAATAGTTTATTTGAAGTTTATTAGAAATTCTTTAATGGGACGAATGAAGGCAAATTTGCACATGTAGATCATGCTATGAGCTTTTATTTTTCACTAGTTCTTCAACATTCTTGGTGTGATTTTTGATACTATGTTTCACTGAAAGTTTCATTGACCTGTGATAAATAGTAGTAATAAAAATAATTACTAAAATCTTAGTATCTTACACTGATTCTAGACCTTAAGAAAAAAAAATGAAATAGAAACTCTACAAGCTTAAATAACGTTAAATTATTTTCTTCTTCATTTTTCAAAATTCCTCAAATAAGTTTTGTATATCAAAATCCCTTTGAGGTAGCATAAAAATAATTACATAGAAGACATAACACTTTTGTCCAGCAAGATTATAATCAATCAATGACAGCAGCATAACTTTATAGAAATACAAGTGAGCTCATTCTCAGGAGAACAGTTTTTGTCCATTAAACTTCACTCACATAACATTTCTGGGTTTCAGTTTTCTCATATGTAAATACACATGGTCATATGCACTTTCATTTGCCTTATTGGGTGTGCTGAGAATCAAATGATTAGCATAATAGCCATAAAGGTTTTTGAGAAAATTCAAAATTTGATAAGATAAAGCTGCACACTCAAGACAAGATGGAAATGTCACCAGAGGCTGAGCTTTCTTTCCATTCAATGCAGAGGACCATGGAAGGATAAGTCATTCCGAGGCATGCACAATGAGAAATTTTGATGAAAAGTCCTTAAAAATGACCCACCCTCCGAGACTACTTACATGTTTTGTATTAGTAACAAAACCTGGCCAATAGAATCGGAGGTAATTAATCAGTGTCAGCCTTACTGCAAATGAAGAACAGAATGAGCAGTAATAGCATTGTGTGGAGTAATTACTAAGAATATTAAAGAGGTAAGAGTGGCTTGGCGCCCAGCCTTACAAAAATTCAGTCAACGAATCTGAAGAAAAATATTCCCTCAATGTCCATTTACAATCATTTGACTAAAAGCAAGGAGATAAATATCTATTTATTGTGATGTGGAAGACAAGGAAAAGTCACAAAACAACTTTGATCCTACAGTAAATATAATTATGATATAACTTCTTAATGATCTTTTATAAAGGAACCATCTTTAAGCCTCAAGGTATGTAAATATTTATAAAGATTTCTATGAAAGCATGGCCAGCTGATCTATAAATATAGGCTTTCTTTTAAATAAAGTAAAAAGTGTGATTGCTATATTTTTCAGCTTATATTAAAGAGTTGCTCATTGAGGACTTCCTCTGGCATTCTACAAAAGTATATATATTTAATCTTTTTCTAACATAACAGCTATTTGCCTCTTTTTGGCAAAAGAATAACAATATCTGGGGGGATATTTATAATTATTAGATGTGATGGCTGGTACATACATGAAACATGTTTTATTCAATGAATCACATGTTGCCAAATTTTGATAAGCAAATTACATTATATATTTTGCTCAATTCAGCACATATTTTTTGAGTGAAAATTCATGCAAAACATGAGAAAGGTACTAGATAGATACAAAAATGAAAAGGTCAATCTTTGCCCTCAGAAGACTTTTCTTTTTCTTTTTTTGAATTGGGTTAGCTTTTTGGGAGCTAGCAAGTTTTGCCTCCAACCGTTTCCTAGAAAATCTAAATGTAGTTGAAGTAGATTTCCTTGGCAGGTATCTCTACAAAAATTAAAGTAAAACAAAAAGTTGAAAAAAATTTAATTTGAAACATCATTGAATTTAGAATGGATAGAGCACCAATACATTAAAAAAAAATCTAACAATCCACTGACTACACACCAGCATTGAGCAAAAATCCAGGAGGCAAAGATGAATAAGAACTAGTCCACATCCTTAGAAAGCTGACAGCCAGGCAGTGGAAGCATGCCTGCAGAGAAGTAGTTATAACATGAGAAAGACCAGCCAAAGAAATATTAAGTGGGCAAAGAGAACCTGGCCTGGGGACTCAGAGCTCTTTTTGTGTCTTTTTTTTTTTTTTTGAAAGAAAGAAAATAAAAGGAGTGAAGGAGAGGAAGAAAGAGGAAGAAAAAGAGGGAGAGAGAATGGGAATGTAGGTTTATTCTAAAAAATGGGTATTAATAATGGCTGATCAATATTTTGTGTATTTAAGGTGGAGAACGTGTATTTTGTGTATTTAAAATGGAGAGCTCTATAAATATTTATTGAGTTTACTTGTTCTGAATCTGAGTTCAAGTCCTGGATATCCTTATTAATTTTCTGTCTCGTTGAGTCTAAATCTCTTTATGAGTCTTATGTATCTGGGTGTTAGGATCATTTGCTCTTATTGTTGCATTGATCCTTTTATCACTATATCGTTGTTGCTTTGAAATCTATTTTATCAGATGCAAGAATTGCAACTCCTGCTTTTTATGTATTTATTTATTTATTTTTGCTCTTCATTTGGTTGGTAGACCTTTCTCCAACCCTTTGTTTTAAGTCTTTGTGTATCTTTGGATGTGAAATGGGTCTGGATGTAGCATACCATTAGGTTTTGGCTGTATCTTTTGATTGGGGGATTTAGTCGACTTAAATTTAGGGTTACTGCCATTTGATGTTAACTGGCTATTTTATCCATTTGTTGATGTAAATTCTTCTTTATGTTGATGCTTTTTACTTTTTGGTATATTTTTAGAAAGGCTAATATGGGTTGTTCCTTACTATGTATAATCCTTCTTTCAGAAGCTCTTGCAAAGCAGGCCTGGTGGTAATAAAATCTCTGAGTACTTCTTGTTCATAAAAGATTTTATTTTTCCTTCAATTGTGAGGCTTAGTTTGGCAGGATATGAAATTCTGGGCTGAAAGTTCTGTTCTTTAAGGATGCTGAATATAGGCCCCCACTCTCTTCTGGCTTGTTGGGTTTCTGCTGAGAGATCTGCTGTAAGTCTAATAGGCTTCCCTTTGTGGGTAACCTGACCTTTCTCTCTGGCTGCCCTTAGTATTTTTTCCTTCATTTCAATCCTGGTGAATCTGAGGATTATGTGCCTTGGGGTTGCTCTTCTTGAGGAATATCTTTGTGGTGTTCTCTGTATTACCTGAGGTTGAATATTGTCCTGCTTTGCTAGATTCAGAAAGTTTTCCTGAATAATATCCTGAAGAGTATTTTCCAGCTTGGATTCATTCTCTTCGTTGTATTCAGGTACACCTATCAAATGTAAATTAGGTCTTTTCACACAGTCCCATATTTCTTGGGGACTTTGCTTGTTCCTTTTTATCCTTTTTTCTCTATTCTTGTCTTCGTGTTTTATTTCATTAAGTAGGTCTTCGACCTCTGATATCCTTTCTTCTGCTTGATCAATTTGGCTATTCAAACTTGTGCATATTTCGCTAAGTTTTTATGTTGTGTTTTTCAACTCCGTTAGTTCATTTATATTCCTCTCTATATTGTCTATTCTTGTTAGCATTTCATCAAACCTTTTTTCAAAGTTCTTAGTTTCTTTACATTGGGTTAGAACAAGTTCTTTTAACTCCTAGAAGTTTCTTATCATCCACTTTCTGAAGCCTACTTCTGTTAATGGCACACAGTCCTTTTCCATCGGGGCTTGTTCTGTTGCTGATGAGGAACTGTAATCCCATGTAGAGGGAGAGGGGTTCTGATTTTGGGTATTCTCAGCCTTTTTAGGCTGTTACTTTCCTTTGTTATAAATTTATCTATCTGTCGTCTTTACAATTACTGCCTTTCTAGTTGGGTTTCTGAGTGGATGCCCAGTTTATTGATTCCCAGTGCTGGAATCCGAGCAACCCACTGTACTGGCCAAAACAGCAGTGATAAGACTGATGGTGCTCTTCTGCCCAGGAATCTCCTCCCGTTTACTCTGCATGAAGAGCTGCCGTGCCGAGGCACCAGCAAAACCACTGCACCGGCCACAAGAGTTAAGCTGGAGACGCGTGCGGTCCCTCCACTGGGAATCTTCTTGTCCATGAGTTGTGAAATTTCATCTGAAAGTGTGGTGTCCTCTCGTTCTCCACGCTTTCACTGTGAGCTACAATCCTGAACTGTTAGCAATCAGCCATCTTGGATCTCTCATTGACTTGGAGCTCTTTTAGGGCAACTTTTCAAGAAATATAATGTATTTAAACATATAAAGAGTACAATAAAGTAATAGCAGGATAAAGTAATATTAGTAAAATAGAGATTAAAATGTCTATTGTGGGAGGAAGAGTTCCCCTAACTATGTGGTATTTATAATTGGATAAATGATAGCAATAACTTAGATTTTATTGATAAAAAGAAAGACATTTGGGATAGACATGGACACATATACAATATTTGAGAATCAACAAATAGTTCTATTTTGTTGCCTAATAGAATTTGGGTGACATCACAATAAAAACAGTTACTTTTAGAACACTAGGTGGGGAAGAGTCTAGAGGCAGAACTTTTAGTTACAAAGCTGCTGCACTGGATTTGTTAAAAGAGCCTAAGTATTTCAAGTACAGAGTGGTAGAGACCCAAGATGGTCAAATAGGAACAGCGCCAGAGTGCAGTTCCAAGCAGGAATAATGCAGAGGATGAGTGCCCACCACATTTCCAAACAACTTTTCACTGTCCACAGACTGGGAGACTCCTGGGCAGAAAAACGCTATGAGTTTCAGCATGGCAGTTTCAGCCAGTGCTGGGTTGGTGCACAGAAACTCACACAAATCTCAGCGGCCATTTCAACTGGTGTCTGGAATGCCTGGGAGACAGAGCTGCCCATTCAACTGAAAGGGAGAGGGCAGACACAGGGAGTCACGTGATCTGGCTTAGCCGGTACCACCCCCACAAAACAAGCAATCTGAATCGCTCTGGATTGAGAGCTTCACAGCAAGCTCAGCTGAACCCAGGATAGTCCAGCTCAGTGGGGGGAAGGGCAACCACCACTACCGAGGCAGGGATACAGCAGCTGGGCAGAGCCTGCGGCAGCTCAGCAACAAGCTTCTGGAAGACTATAACTAAACTACTCTATGCAGGGTAGGGCATATATGAAAAAGGCAGCAGCACCTCAGGAACTTACAAATAAGGTCAACCTTCCCAGGATGGAGCACTTGGGAAAAGAGGTGGTTATGAGTTCCAGGGCAGCCGACTTAAATGTACCTGCCCAGCAGCTCTGCATGGAACAGGGGAGCTCCCAGCACAGCACTTTAACTCCTATAAGGGACAGAAGGTCTTCTCAAGCAGCTCCCTGAGCCCTGTATACCCAAAGAGACACCTCATAAAGGAGAGCTCAGGCCAACATTGAGTGGGTACCCTTCTGGGAGGAAGATAACAGAAAAAGAAACTGGCAGCAACCCTTACTGTTCTGCAGCCCCTGCAGGTGATCCCAAAGCAAGCAGGGTCTGAAGTGAACCTCCAGCAGTCCAGCAGCAGAGGGGCCTGACTGTTAGAAGGAAAACTAAAAAACAGAAAGAAATAGCTTTAACATCAACAAAACCTACAAAGACTACAGGTAGATAAAGGCACTAAGATGGGAAGAAATGAGTGCAAAAAGGACAGAAACACCGAAAACCAAAATGCCTCTCCTCCACCAAGGGATCAGACACCTCACCAGCTAGGGATCAAAGATAGATGAAGAATGAATCTGATAAATTGACAGAAACAGGCTTCAGAAGGGAGATAATAACAAACTTTTCAGAGCCAAAAGAACATGTGCTAACCCAATGCAAAGAAACTAAGAACCTAGAAAAAAAGTTAGATGACATGCTAACTAGAATTTACAGCTTGGAGAAGAATATAAATGACTTGATGGAACTGAAAAACATAGCACGAGAACTTCGTGAAGGAAACCCAAGTTTCATTAGCCGAATCAACCAAGCAGAAAAGGGATATCAGAGATTGAAGATAAAATAAATGAAATAAAATGAGAAGTCAAGAATAGAGGAAAAAGAGTAAAAAGAAATGAACAAAGCCACCAAGCAATATGGGATTATGTGAAATGACCTAATATACGTCTGATAGGTGTACCTGAATGTGAAGGAGAGAATGAATCCAAGCTGGAGAATACTCTTCAGGATATTATCCAGGAGAACTTCCCCAACCTAGCAAGGCAGACCAATATTCAAGTCCAGGAAATACAGAGAACACTACAAAGTTATTCCTCAAGAAGAGCAACCCCAAGGCACATAATCCTCAGATTCACCAGCATTGAAATGAAGGAAAAAATGCTAAGGGCAGCCAGAGAGAAAGGTCGGGTTACCCACAAAGGGAAGCCCATTAGACTTATAGTGGATCTCTCTGTAGAAACCCTACAAGCCAGAAGAGCATGGGGGCCACTCTTCAACATCCTTAAAGAAAAGAACTTTCAACCTAGAATTTTCATATCCAGCCAAACTAAGCTTCATAAGCCAAGGAAAAAGAAAATCCTTCATGGACAAGCAATTGCTAAGAGATTTCATCACCACCAGGCCTGCCTTACAAGAGCTCCTGAAAGAAGCACTAAACAAGGAAAGGAATAACCAGTACCAGACACTCCAAAAATGTACCAAATGGTAAAGACCATCAACACAATGAAGAAAATGCATCAACTAATGGGCACAACATTCAGCTAGCATCAAAATGGCAGGATCAAATTCACACATAACAATATTAACCTTAAATGTAAATGGGCTAAATGCCCCAATTAAAAGACACAGTCTGGTAAACTGGACAAAAATTCAAGACCTATCAGTGTGCTGTATTCAGGAAACCCATCTCACGTGCAAGGACACACATAGGCTGAAACTAAAGGGATGGAGGAAGATTTATCAAGCAAACGGAGAACAAAAAAAAAAAAAGCAGGAGTTGCAATCCTAGTCTCTGATAAAATGGACTTTAAACCAACAAAGATCAAAAAACAGACAAAGAAAGGCATTACATAATGGTAAAAGGATCAATGCATCAAGAATAGCTAATGATCCTAAATATATATGCACCCAACCCAGGTTCAAAACACAAGTTCTTAACCACCTACAAAGAGACTTAAACTCCCACACAATAGTAGGAGACTTTAACACTCCACTTTCAATATTAGACAGATCAATGAGCCAGAAAATTAAAAAGGATATACAGGACTTGAACTCAGATCTGGACCACGCAGACCTAATATACATCTACAGAAATCTCCACCCCAAATCCACAGAATATACATTATTCTCAGAACTGCAAGGCACGTACTCTAAAACTGACCACATAATTGGAAGTAAATAACTCCTCAGCAAATGCAAAAGAATGGAAATCATAACAAACAGTCTCTCAGACCACATGGCAATCAAATTAGAACTCATAATTAAGAAACTAACTTAGAACCACACAACTTAATGGAAACTGAACAACTGGTTCCTGAATGTCAACTGGATAAACAATGAAATGAAGGCAGAAATAAAGATATTCTTTGAAACCAACAAGAATGAAGACACAATGTACCAGAATCTCTGAGACACATTTAAAGCAGTGTGTAGAGGGAAATTTATAGCAATAAATGCCCCCCAGAGAAGAGAGGAAAGATCTAAAATTGACATCCTATCTTCAGAATTGAAAGAGCTAGAGGAGCAACATCAAAAAAAAAAAAAAAAACTCAAAAGCTAGCAAAAGACAAGAAACAACTAATATTAGAGCAGAACTGAAGGAGATAAAGACATAAACCATTCAAAAAATCAAATTCAGGAGCTGGTTTTTTGAAAAGATCAACAAAATAGACCACTAACCAGATTAATAAAAAGCAAAAGGGAGAAGAATCAAATAGATGCAATAAAAAAAATAAAGGGGATATCACCACTGATTCCACAGAAATACAAGCTAGAATCAGAGATTACTACAAACAACTCTATGCACATAAACCAGTAAACCTGGAATACATACATAAATTCCTTGACACTTACACCCTCCCCACTAAAACAGGAAGCAGTTGAAACCTCGAATAGACCAATAACAAGGGCTGAAGGTTAGGCAGCAATTAATAAGCTACCAACCAAAAAAAGTCCAGGTCCAGACGGGTTCATAGCTGAATTCTACCAGACATACAAAGAGGAGCTGGTACCATTCCTTCTGAAACTATTCCAAACAATGCAAAAAAAGAGGGAATCCTACCCAAATATCAAAACTTAGCACAGATTCAACAAAAAAAAAAAAAAAGAAAACTTCAGGCCAATATCCATGATGAACATAGATGTAAAAATCTTCAATAAAATACTGGCATATCAATTGCACAGTACATCAAAAAACTTATCCATCACCAATAAGTAGGCTTCATCTCTGGGATGCAAGGCTGGTTCAACCTATGCAAGTCTAATAATGTAATCTACCACGTAAGCAGAACCAACGACAAAAACCACATAATAATCTCAATAGATGCAGAGAAGGTCTTCAACAAAATCCAACATCCCTTTATGCTAAAAGCTCTCAATTAACTAGGCATAGAAGGAACATATCTAAAAACAATAAAAGCTATTTGTGACAAACCTATGGCCAATATCATACTGAATGGACAAAAACTGGAAGCATTCCCTTTGAAATCCGGCACTAAACAAGGATGCCATCTCTCACCACTCCTGTTCAATATAGCATTGGAAGTTCTAGCCAGAGCAATTAGGCAAGGAAAAAAAATAAAGTGTATCCAATTTTGAAAAAAGGAAGTCAAAGGGTCTCTATTTGCAGATGACATAATTGTATATTTAGAAGATCCTATCATCTCGGCCCAGAATCTCCTTAAACTGATAAGCAACTTCAGCAAAGTCTCAGGATACAAAATCAATGTGCAAAAATCACAAGCATTTCTATACACTAATAACAGACTAATAGCTAAATCATGAGCAAACTCCCATTTACAATTGCTACAAAGAGAATAAAATACCTAGGAATACAACTAACAAAGGATGTAAAGGACTTCTTCAAGGAGAACTACAAACCACTGCTCAATGAAATAAGAGAGGACACAAACAGATGGAGAAACATTCCATGTTCATGGTTAGGAAGAATCAATATTGTGAAAATGGCCATACTGCCCAAAGTAATTGATAGATTCAAGGCTATCCCCATCAAGCTACCAATGACCTTTATCACAGAACTGGAACAAACCACCTTAAACTTCATATAGAACCAAAAGAGAGCCTGCATAGCCAAGACAATCCTAAGCAAAAAGAACAAAGCCAGAGGCATCACGCTACCTGATTTCAAACTATACTACAGGGTTACAGTAATCAAAACAGCATTGTATTGGTACCAAAACAGAGATATAGACCAATGGAACAGAAAAGAGGTCTCGGAGGCAATGCCACACATCTACAACAATATGATCTTTGACAAACCTGACAAAAACGAGCAATGGGGAAATGATTCCCTGTTTAATAAATGGTGTTGGGAAAACTGGCTAGCAGTGTGCAGAAAGCAGAAACTGGACCCCTTCCTGACACCTTACACTAAAATTAACTCCAGATGGATTAAAGACCATGAAAACCTAGTTAAAATATCAAGGACACAGGCATAGGCAAGACTTCACCAATAAAACACCAATTGCATTGGCAACAAATGCCAAAATAGACAAATGGGATCTAATTAAACTCCAGAGCTTCTGTATAGCAAAAGAAACAATCATTAGATCTAACCGGCAACCAACAGAATGGGAAAAAATTTTTGCAATCTACCCATCTGACAAAGGGCTAATATCCAGAATCTACAAAGAACTTAAACAGATTTACAAGAAAAATAAAACACATCAAAAAGTGGGCAAAGGATATGAACAGACACTTTTCAAAAGAAGACATTTATGCAGGCAACAAACATATGAAAGAAAGTTCATCATCACTGGTCATTAGAGAAATGCAAATCAAAACTACATTGAGATACCATCTCATGCCAGTTAGAATGGTGAGCATTAAAAAATCTGGAGACAACAGATGCTGGAGAGGATGTGGAGAAAGAGGAACACTTCTACACTGTTGCTGGGAGTGTAAACTAGTTCAACCATTGTGGAAGACAGTGTGACGCTTCCTCAAGGACCTAGAAATAGAAATTCCATTTGACCTAGCAATCCCATTACTGGGTATATACCCAAAGGATTATTAATCATTCTATCATAAAGACACATGCACAGGCATGTTCAGAGCAGCCCTGTTTCCAATAGCAAAGACCTGGAACCAACCCAAATGCCCAATGTCTATAGACTGGACAAGGAAAATGTGGGACATATACACCACAAAAAACTGTGCAGCCATAAAAAATGATGAGTTCATGTCCTTCGTAGGGACATGGATGAATCTGAAAATTGTCATTCTCAGCAAACTGACACAAGAACAGAAAATCTAACACCACATGTTCTCACTCATAGGCGGGTGTTGAACAATGAGAACACATGGACATAGGGAGGGGAGCATCACACACAGGGGTCTGTTGGGGGTGACCAAGGGAGGGACAGCAGAGGGGTGGGGTGGTTGGGGAGGGATAGCATGGGGAGAAATGCCAGATGGAGGTGACAGGGGAATGAAGGCAGCAACAATAAATAAATTAATCCATAAATAAATCATAAAAATTTCAGTTAGATAAAAGAGTTTTGTGAAATTTAACTTATCCTGTTCTTACTCCCACTCCTACTCTCAGTTCCATGGTTACCTTGAAGATAACAATCATGTTCCTGGTACAGGTACTGGTACCCAAAGTTGGAGAATGAAACTTATCTGCCAATAATTGTGCTAGTGTGCTTTGACCTATGTTATATGTTGGCTTAATAGAATGTCCAAAGGATTGGTCTTTGGCTACTCAGAACAGTCTCCGGGTTGACTCAGCTGCTTAGGGGATATTTGTCCAAAGCCTTTAAGAGGCAAATGTATTAGTCACTATTGCCTGGGGCAGTGGCTAACTGTGAGGAAAGGGACTCCAGAAAGCCATGAACACAAAGATATGCACATGATTAGGAAAGGTCTGAAAAGGCCCTAAGCTCTTATGTGCCAGGGTGGTATTTAAGCTTTGTGCAAATCAGAAGTAAAGGCTCACACAAACTTGTAAATTACCTAGCTGTGTCTCAAAGGCATGTGTGAGCACTCACAAAGCCCATCCTCAGAGATTGAAACTCGGCTTTTCCAGTCCCAGACACTTAAGAAAACTGCTGCCCAACCCTAGCTAATAACAAAGCTAATGGAACAGATACTGCAATAGCCACACATATCAAAGAATATATACACTACAAAATTAGTTCAATAAAGTTACTAAAAGGCACAACATCTGCAAAAAGCAACAACAAAATTCATAAGAAACACACAAAAAGTAGTATGGTTTCTACATGGGAAAAATTCAAAAATTATAAAAAGGTTCTTGAGGAAGCTCAGTTACAGGAGTCACTAAATTAAGATTTTAAACCAACTATCTTAAACATGCTCAAAAGTTATAGGAAAACATGTGTGATAGCCAAAAGTAACCATGAGAAAACTTTCTTACCAAGTAAGGAAAATGAGTAAAGATACGTAATTTATAAAAATGAATCAAACAAATTCAGTAGACCAAAATTACAAAACTGAAGTGGAAAAAAAAAAAACACTAGAGAGTTTCAATGGCATATTTGAGTAGGCAGAAGAAAGAATAAAGCAAACCTAAAGACAGGTTAATTGAGATTTTTGATTTGAGAATATAAACCTAAAAAGTGAAACAACAGATACTAAGAGTCCTGGGACACTATGACCTGTTACCAGTCTCTACATAATAGAGTTCCAGCAGAGAACAAGAGGAAAACGGGAGACAGAAATAGTATTTGAATAAGTAATAGCTGAGAGCTTCCTAAATTCAATGAAAAACATTAGTTTATACAGCTGAATAGCTCAGGGAATTCCAAATAGAAAAACTCAAAGAGATCCACACCAGACATGTTGTAATTAAACTTTTGGAGGACAAAGAAAAAAAGAAAATCTTCTAAGTGTTAAGAGAAATCAACTTGTCACATTTAAGAGATTCTTAATGAGAATAATGACTATTTTGAAACAGAAATTACAGAAGCCAGCAGGTAGGGGAATGATATTCAAATTGCTAAAGACAAACAAAACTCTTAACCAAGAATTATGTATCTGGTAAAACTGTCCTTGCAAAATGGAGACATTCCAGACAAATAAAAATTGAGATAGTTTGTCATTAGTAGACTTTTCCTAACTGAAATGTTAAAGATCGTCCTTTAGGCTAATATAAAATTAGACAGTAATCTGAATACATATGAAGAAAAGAACACCAGTAATAGCAGATATGCAAGTCAGGATTGACATATCTTTTGTTTGAAACCCCTCTTATTTCCTTACGATTTAAAAGGCAAGTACATATAATAGTATTATAAAGCTGTGTGAATGAAAACAGTGTATAAAGCTGATATTTGTAAACTATCATAAGAGGGCTACATAAGAGCAAAGTTTTTATATACCATTAGCAACAATATAAATTATTTTATGTACTATTAGTAACAATATAAAATGTTAACAATGTGAAATGAATTATTAAATTTTAAGACTAATTTCAGAAGCAAACACTAAGAAAATTTCTCAAATATGTATAGAAAAAGAAATGCTAAGGCAATCAACATGGCATACTAGAAAATATCTATTTAACACAAAAGACGTCAGTAATAGAGAATCTGAGGAATGACACAAAATACAAGACATATAGAAAACAAATTACTAAATGGCAAAAGTCAGTCATTTGTTTCCAGTAACTATATTAAGTATTAATAAATTATGCTATTAAAAAAGATTGAAAGGAAGGACCATACACAGACATACATACACACCCCTTAATCCAACTATATGCCATCAACAAGTGACTCATTTTGGATTCAAGATGCAAATAAGTTGAAAGCAAAAGCATAAAAAAAGATATTACATGCAAATAGTGCCAAAAAAATATTTGGAAAGGCTATGCTAATGTGGAGCAATATAAACCTTAAGACGGAACTGAAGAGAGAAAAAGGAAGGCAATAATAACAAAATTGTGTATATATTAAGATGGTATAAAAATTATCATACTCTATGCACACTTCAATAGACCCCCAAAATACATGAAACAAAGCATAACTGAATTAAATGGAGAAATATATACTTAAAGACTGTTGAAGACTTTAACATTGCACTTTTATTAATGGATAGAACAACAAGATAGACCATCAAGGATATAGAAAGCATAAAAACACTATACATCAATTAGATCTAATAAACATCCATAGAACAATCCACCCAACCATAGCAAATTACATGGTTTTCTTTAGTGCATGTAGCATATTCTTCAGAATATTCCATATTGGGCCATTTTCTCAATACATTAAAAAATTGAAGTCATACAAAGCAGGTTTTTTAATCACAATGGAATAAATTTAGAAATTAATAATAAAAGAAAATTTGGAATATTTGCTGCTATGTGGAAATTAAACAACATAATATTAATTTATAGATTAAAAAATTTGTTGATTGTTTCTTTAGCTATAAAAAAGCCTTTCCACTTAATTGCCATTTATTTACTTTTCCTCTTGTTGCATTTGCTTTTGGGGTCTGAGCCATAAGTTTTTTGCCTAGGTCAATGTCTAGAAGAGTTTCTCCTAGGTTTTCTTCCAGAACATTTATGGTTTCAAGCCTTAGATTTAAGTCTTCAATTCATCTTGAGTTTATTTTTGTATAGGGTAAGAGATACTGATTTAGTTTCATTTTTCTACATGTGGCTATCCGGTTTTCCCAGCACCATTTATTGAACAGAGTGTACTTTCATGAATATGTGTTTTTGTTATTCTTTGTCAAATGCTTTGTTGGTTGACTGTATTTGACTTTATTTCTGCTCTCTGTATCCTGTTCCATTCGTCTATGTATCTACTTTTATACCAGTACTACGCTGTTTTGTTTACTATAGATTTGAAGTGTAGTTTGAAGTTGAGTAATATGATACCTTCAGATTTGTTATATTTTGCTTAGAATTCTTTGGCTATTCTGGCTCTTTCTTGGTTCTATATGAATTTAGGATTGTCTTTTCTAATTCTTTGGAAACTGATACTGGTATTTTGATATTAATTGCATTAAATATGTAGATTGGTTGGGGTTTTGCAGTTATTCTAATGATATTGATTCTTATGATACATGAGCATGGGATATATTTTTATTTGTGTCATCTATGATTTCTTTCAGCAGCATTTTGTAGCTCTCCTTGTAGAGATTTTCACTTCCATAGCTAAGCATTTTCCTAGGTATTTCATTTGCAGCTATTGTAAAAGAGATTGAGTTCTTTATTTGATTATCAGCTTGGTCATTATTGTTTCATAGCAGGGCTACTGATTTCTACCAAATGTTCAATAAAGAATTTGTACCAATCATACTTAACCTATACCAAAAGACTGAGGAAAAAGGAAAATAACCAAAAAACAACAACAAAAATCATAGACCAATATTCCTAATGAATCTAGATGCAAAAATCCTCAACAAAATAGTAGCAAACCAAATCCAAAAAGATAATCGTGTGAATTTCATCCCAGGGATGCAAGGGTGGTTCAAAATATGCAAGGAGATTAATGCATTTCATCACATACACAGAATTAAAAACAAACACCATATGATCATCTTAATAGAAACAAAAAAGCCTTCAGTAAAATCCAGCATATCTTTATAATAAAAACTCTCAACAAACCAAGGATAGAAAGAACATACATCAAAATAATAAAAGTCAAAATGGCAAACCTACAGATAACATCATACTGAATGGGGAAAAATTGAAAGCATTCCCCCTAAGAACTGGAAAAAGACAAGGATGCCCACTTTCACCACTTATATTCAACATAGTAATAGATGTTCTAGCCAGAGCAATCAGGCAAGAAAAAGAAATAAAGAACATCCAAATTGGAAAAGAGGAAGTCAAACTATCTCTGTTTGCTAATGATAAATTATATAAATATATATCCCTAAAGACTCCTACAGAGGAAAGCTATATTTGAAAATGAATACAGTAGAGTCTCAGGTTATAAAATCTGTTTGTTTTCATTTGCGTTTAAATCAGTTGTTCTTTAAAATAAGGGGCAGAATGATTTTCATTGAATGCCAGGCTTTCCGTATGGAACCTTGTAGTCTCTAGGTGATTATTTTTCCCTCTTACCTAGAGTGTTCACCTATACCTTTACACAGAAGATGGAACCACTAATCAATCACAATCACCTTAATCCGATTTGGCATCATCATGACTACAAATCTGATTACATTTCGGTTAAGTTTCTACTCTCTGGTTCAGCTCTGTTTGCAAAGCATAGACTTCAAGAGGTTTCAACTGAAAAACTGGGGTGGTCTGTAACTCTGATCTGCATCCAAGCTATACTGTGATTCAAGAGCCTTAAATGTCTATGGTCTTTCAAGTCTTAAAGATGACTACAAGATCTTTTTTCCATGCTTCCTAGTATATGACCATTTCTCAAGTACTTCTGAGATTATCAGCTTTTTACTGTGTTCTCAGAATTGGAAAATATTATGAGGGAAATAACTGCTGCAAAATATCCTACCAAATTCCAGCATAACTCCCATTTTCTTGAAATTGTGTTTTCTAAAATCCTAGTTGCTTTACAAGATTTCTTTTGCCTTCAAGTACCAAGGAGATTTTAATTTTCTGTCACACAAAGGTCCATGTGTCCCTTCAAGTTTACTGTCCTTTGGCTATGATTAAAACACTGATATTAATAGCTTACACTTCTTATTTATGTTTGCTTATAATACTATTGCATATATGCAACTTCTATTTTCCAACTAAATTATTTTTCCTAAGGCAACCTTCTTATCATAATCCCTATCAGCCTAGTCTAAACCTGAGCCAATAGTTAGTGCTTAATCATTGTTTATAGTTTGATTTATTGATCTACAAGAACTGACACCCATGTTGTTGAATTTGCTCTTCTTGTATTCTTCTGTGTGTAATAACTTTAGGGAAGTTGGTATAATTTATCATACAGAGATAATAACTTATAGATGTAGAAAAGTAAAACCTAGAGCAAAGATAATATGCTCTATACATTGTAAATTCTAGAGCAAAATATAAGCATAATAATATGAAAAAAACAATTGACTCCTATAATTCTGATTTTTCTGAAAATAGCTTCAATATTATTCCTGATAATTTATCATAACAACAATTTTACAATAGCTATGTATTTATTAGCAACCCAGGCTGCAAAACCAAACACTGGATGTTGGTAAACCAGTATTTGGTTTGAAATTGGTAAAAAAATTTCTGGGTAAACAACAGAAATTTATTTTCTCTCAATTATGGATGCTGGAAGGTAAAAATCAAGGTTCTAACCAACTGATTTTCTGGAAAGGGTATTCTTCTCAATTTCTACTGTGTTCTCACATGGCCTTTCCTTGGTGCATGTACATGAAAAGAAATAGAAAGGCCCGCTAGTATCTCTTCTTACAGAAATACTAATCTTGCCAGATCAGCGACCCTCCCTTATGACTTCATTTAACCTAAATTACTTCCTAGAGGCCCCATCTCCAAATATACCCTCACTATTGATTAGAGTTCAACATATAAATTTTGAGGGAACACAAATATTAAGTCCATAAAAAGTATATAATTAGAATGCTAATCTGGCTTCATTTTGTTCATGCAGGTTTTTATTTAAAATTTAAATGAGAAAAGTCAAAAGTAAAGGGAATTTCTATAAATGTACGAATGAACACATCTTATGGCTACATCATTATTAATTATGTGGTGATTTTCTAATGCACCAGAGATCTAAGCCCGTGAAGAATTCAAAATTCTTCTTTTATTTTATGCACAATTATACTTCCTAATCAATAATTATTACTAGTTAAATATCTTCAGTTTCTCCAATAAACATCATAGAGATTTCTTTAAGACCACTTTCCACAAAGAAAAAAAGTGTGTATAACCTTCCAATATTTATTTCATAGCAAAAATGCAAATAGTCTCTATAATTTACTACCACAATTATCTGAAATAGGTGATTATTATTGCTATGATTTTATAGTTGAGAAGCATAACATTTGGAGAGGTTCAAGTGACTTGCCAAAGAAGTTATAATTAATAATTTGCTGGGGAAGGCTTTTAAGTCTACAAGATATATTCTATTCTGATGACAGTTTCTTTCACTGCCCACAAGCTCTTCAGTTTAATTAGATCCCATTTGTCGGTTTTGGTTTTTGTTGACATTGCTTTTGGTGTTTTAGTCATGAAGTCTTTGCCCATGACTATGTCCTAAATGGTATTACCTAGGCTTTCTTCTGGAGTTTTTATGGTTTTAGGTTTTACTTTTAAGTCTTTAATCCATCTTGAGTTAATTGTTTGTATAAAGTGTAAGGAAGGGATCCAGTTTCAGTTTACTGCATATGGCTAGCCAGTTTTTCCAATACCATTTTTGCAGTCTATCCATCTGACAAAGGGCCAATATCCAGAATCTACTTAAACAAATTCACAAGAAAAAAAACCCCATCAAAAAGTGGGAGAAGAACATGAACAGAAACTTCTCAAAAGAAGACATTTACATTTCCAACAAACATGAAAAAAAGCTCATAATCACAGCTTATTAAAGAAATGCAAATCAAAACCACAATGAGACACCATCTCACACCAGATAGAATGGTGATCATTAAAAAGTCAAGAAACAACAGATGCTGGAGAGAATGGGTGGAGAAACAGGAACACTTGCACACTGTTGGTGGAAATGTAAATTAGTTCAAACATTGTGGAAGACAGTATGCAATTCCTCAGGGATCTAGAACCAGAAACACCATATGGCCAGCAATTCCATTACTAGGTACACACCCAAAGGATTATAAATCATTCTACTATAAAGACAATGCACATATACGTTTATTGCAGTACTATTCAAAATAGCAAAGACTTGGAAACAACCCAAATGCCCATCAATGATAGCCTGGATAAAGAAAATGTGGCACATATACAGACATATACACCATGGAATACTATGCAGCTATAAAAAGGAATGAGTTCATGTCCTTTGCAGGGATATGGATGAAGCTGGAAACCCTCATTCTCAGCATACTAACACAGGAACAGTAAACCAAACACTGCATATTCTCACTCACAGTGGTAGTTGAACAATGAGAACACATAGACACAGAGAAGGGAATGTCAGGACCTATTGGAGGGTGTGGGCCTAGGGGAAGGAAAGCATTAGGAGAAATACCTAATGTAGATGACAGGATAATGAGTGCATCAAACCACCATGACACGTGTATACCTATGTAACAAACTTGCATGTTCTGCACTTATCTCATAGATAGTGAAGTATAATAATAGAAGAAGTATAATAATATTTTTAAGTATTAAAAGAAAAAAAAAGATATACTCCAGAAACTTCACTTGATATACTTTCTTATGGCTCAAGTTCATAAAATTTAATTCACTCTATGGCAATTAATTATAAAAAATCAATAGAAGTTTACTTTTGATGTTGTGTAGATGCTCCACCTCTAGATAAATTGTTACTCTTAGGCAACAATTTTATTTTGAAGAGCATTTCATTTTAGAAAACATACAGATGGCTGTGACTTTCAGTAAGACAGTCTCTTCTTTTTTTATTGAGCAATTACATTTAATATATTATTCATATGTTGGGGTTTAGATATTTAATATTGCTATTTGTATTCATTTGGTCTTGTTTGTTTGTTTTTTAAATTTCAACTTATATTTTAGATACAAAATGGATATCATCTCACACAAGTCAGAAAGACTGTTAAAAAAAAGTCAAAAAACAACAGCAACAACAACAAAACAGATGCCGGTGAGGCTGCAGAGAAAATGAAATGCTAATACACTGTTGGAGAGAATATAAATTAGTCCAGCTACTGCAGAAAGCAGGCCGGAGATTTCTCAGAGGACTTAAAACAGAGATACCATCTGATCAAGCAATCACATCACCGGGTATATATCCAAGAGAAAATAAATCATCCATTTGTTCTTTTACTTCTCTCCTCTTTTGCTTCCTTTTGGATTAGTTTTTATGATTCATTTTATAAATTGTATTGACAGTTTTACCTGTTTATTTAGTAAGTGGTTGCTTTCCAAGTTTATAGGACACATACTACCTTAGCACACTCTATATTATTTCAGAATTTCTCAGAGTAAATGAGTATTTTACATATACCTTCTCTCAAAATAGTATTTTCATATGTATTTTACTTCTATACAGGTTAAAATCTGTATAAGGCATCGTTATTTTGCTGAAACTTAAAGAAATTCAAAAATAAAGTTATGTATTATATATGCTTATTATTAATAGTTTGGTGCTAGTCCTTCCTTTGTGAAGACATAGGTTTTCTTTTGTTATCATTCTCTTGGCTACAACACTTCTTACAAAGGGCATGTGCCAGTAATGAATTTATTCAGCATCTTTATGTGTGAAACTGTACCTTTTCATTTTTTCTTTTTGCAGATATTTTTATACTTTTACTGCAAATAAAATTTTAGGTTGACAGTTTTCATCTTGGCTCTTTAAACATTTTATTCCAGTGCTGCTTCTGATGAGATCTATTCTGTCATTCTTATCTCTAACCTTCATTATATAATGTGTTTCTTTTTCTGGTTGCTTTTTAAAACCTCTTCATCATTGCTTTTAACAGTTTTCATTATGATGTATCATGATAAAGTTACTTAATCTTTCATGTGCTAGATTTTTTTTGTACATTGGTAAAATTTAAATTTTATTTAATCTGAAACATTTTTGGCCATTAAATTTTCAAATACATTTTCTACAACCCCCATTCTTTGGACATTTGAATTACACGTATATTAGTTTCATATGTATTAAATTATTTTATAATTCACTGATACCTTAATAATTTTTTATTTTAGACAGTTTCCGTTGCTATGTCTTCAAGTTCAATAATCTTGTTTGCCATAAGGTCTAATCTGCAAATAATTCTCCCTTCGGTGTCAGTTTTTTTCAAATCAGACATTGTTTTTCATCTCCAGAAGTTTAATTTGGGTCTTTTAAAAATATATCTATCTTGTTTCCTTAATGTATTTATGCTTTCTTCTACATTCATGAAAATATGAATATTTCCTTATAACTATTTAATGTATTATTTTATAAATCCTGTAATCTGTGTAATTTGGGTTATTTATATGTTTTCATATTATGAATAGTATTTTCTCATATTTTTCATGCTAGATAATTGTTTATTGGTTACAACACATTTTGAATTTTAAAAGCTTGGTTGCTTTTTTCTTTTGTGTGCATATTCTTTTTGTTATTTTGGACTTTTGCTCTGGGAGGAAGATAAATTCCCTGATAGATTTTGCACAGATTTTTCCCTTCTCCCTGCCCCAGTCCTGGTTTTGAGCTTTGTTAGGTGGTGTTAGAGCAGGCTTTAGTCTATGGCTAATATGTCCCCACACTGACAAAATACCATTCTTAATACTGAATCCAATGCCCTGTGTATTTCAAATTGTCTCCACTGTGCTGCTGAATATTGAACTATTTACATTACTGTGGAAGCCCTATTTATTGTTTTGCCTTCTGCTTTCTATTGGTTCTTTTATCAGCCTCAGGCAGTTTCCTTATATATATGTCTATTAAAGTGCAACTGGAAATTTCAGATCTTCATTAAAGGTGTCTACAATGTTCTCCTACCTTCTTTTAAGCCTTATAATCCCAAGTACTTCCTCCTAAAATTTCTAGCCACCAGTGTCCCTGAATACTTATCTCTTTCTTTTTCTGTTCAGAAAATGTGCCATGTTTTTGTTTAGATTTTCTATGTCTGTGAGGCATGTACTACAACCTCGAAGCACTCTCCAATAAGTAAGCTGGGATAATTTAGAATTCACCTCATTTGTTTCTCAACCCTCAGGGATCTCTGTCTGGTGCTGTCTGCTGTCCACTGCCTGAAAAATCTTTTTTTTTTTTTTTAATATTCTTACAAAGTTTCGTAGTTGTTTTAGGATGGGAGGTATATCTGGTGTCTGGTACTCTGTCACTGTCACAAATAGAAGTCTCTGCCATATAATTTTGTGTTTTCTACTTATGTTCTCCTTAGCCCTTAGTTGTTTTTCCCCATTTCTCCAGGCTTTTGTTATACTGACCCAGGTTTTTCCTCATTTATATATGGAACACACAGAATTGAGTTAATCATAATATCAGTTCATAATAAATCATCACTTTTTAAATTTAAGTTTTCATTTTATTTCATATATGCTTCTCTCCTCCTGTCTGATTCCCACTGCCCTAGCCTTCACCCTCATAGATATTTTCTTATATAAAGTTTGATATAGGTTCTTATATGTGTATGCATGGACTGTGTATTTGTGCGTATTTAGTTTTAATACATATGTCACCTAAATATCATACTGTTTTTTACTTTTTACTCAAACCTTTTTTTATTATCTGTTCATTTTGCTGCATTTTATTGTACCCAATTACTGCATAATATACACATAGCATAATTTCTCTCTATATTTCTAATCGTACCCTCTTAATCATAGACAGTGACTTTCTTTTTTTTATTTTTATTTTTTTTTTACTAGTCTCTTGTGAGGACAAATAATACCTAAATTAACAATATATCAGTGTTCCTTTTGTTATGTAAAAAAACAGACCTCCAGGAAATATGCCAGCAAAGGTGATAGTCTGATAGGATATACAAATATGAGTATCTTTAAACTCTGCCAGATTACTTTCTTGAAGGGTTTCTAAGATTCAGTTCTTTGCCAGCAGTTCCCAGGAATATTCTTCCTGTATATATTATATTTATTCAGACTCCCAATAAAAGTGTTTTAACAACACAAATAGTTTATTACATTATTTGCCTTTTTCTGATTTCTATTATATTTTAAATAGCCTTTAATCATATCTTTATGTAATTGATGATATAATTGTCCATATTGCCACCCTTCTTGTTTGTTTTTGTTGTTTATTTATTTATTTATTTATTTTGAGTCGGAGTTTCGCGCTTGTTACCCAGGCTGGAGTGCAATGGCGCGATCTCGGCTCACTGCAACCTCCGCCTCCTGGTTTCAGGCAATTCTCCTGCCTCAGCCTCCTGAGTAGCTGGGATTACAGGCACGCGCCACCATGCCCAGCTAATTTTTTGTATCTTTATTAGAGACGGGGTTTCACCATGTTGACCTGGATGGTCTCGATCTCTTGACCTCGTGATCCACCTGCCTCGGCCTCCCAAAGTCCTGGGATTACAGGCTTGAGCCACCGTGCCAGTCCTTGTTTTTGTTTTTTTTTTTTTTTCCGGTCTTTTGTTGCAGTGCGCAAGTTCTTTGTGTATTCTAAATGTTAATCTATTGTCAAGTTTTGTAAAGGAAAACTCTTTCTCCCCTGCTTATCAACTACTTTTGGATTATTTGTTAAACACAAATCCTTAATTTTAATAAAGTTAAATCTAAAGGTATTTGAAGTAAAGATATTTCACCAACACTAGGTCAAAAATATATCACTGGACATGTACTGCAATCTTACCAGACAGTACATATTTATGAATTTATATTGTTTATTTTTTGAGAATCTCTTTGTGATATTATTTTGAGAACTCTTGACTTTATTTAATTATATGCTTTTTTGTTTTGTTTTGTTTTTTGTGTTTTTTGAGACGGAGTTTTGCTCTTGTTACCCAGGCTGGAGTGCAATGGCTCGATCTCGGCTCACCACAACCTCCACCTTCTGGGTTCAGGCAATTCTCCTGCCTCAGCCTCCTGAGTAGCTGGGATTACAGGCATGTGCCACCATGCCCAGCTAATTTTTTGTATTTTTAGTAGAGACGGAGTTTCACCATGTTGACCAGGACGGTCTCGATCTCTGGACCTCGTGATCCACCCACCTTGGCCTCCCAAAGTGCTTGGATTACAGGCTTGAGCCACCGCGCCTGGGCCAATTATATGTTTTTATGTTTTCTTTTTTTATATTGACTTCTTCCATTCTCTCCTATTTTGACACCATTTCATTCTGTTTTCCCAAAACCACTCTTTTTATTGTCCACATTTTTATTCCTGACTGTTGCAGAGTTAATAACTTTTTGTTTTATCCTCCATTCATTAATTATGTCTTGTTCTAACTAGATGGTTATTATTCTTATCCAATTTTCTTTCAATTACAATGACTACTTATTCATTCTGAAAATAAATTTACCCTTTATCATTCATGCTATCATGTTAGTATATGATTTTTATTCTTTTATGTATCTTTTTGAACATTTTTAATCACGTTCATTTTAAATTCCCCAAGACTGTGATCCTCTGTATTTCTTGGAGAGTAAATTTTCACATTGGCTCAATCTGTAGGCATTCCATTAATTTGTTTAAAGTAAAAGTAGAAACTTTTCTATTGTTGTTTAGTTCATCATGTTAACTGAAATTCTCAAAGTATCTTTAATAAATTGGAAGTTTTACCAATTCACTTGCCTTAAAGCTACTTTTGAATAGAAAAAGCTTTAATGTTTCTATTAAATACATTATAATTCAAAACAAATAAGAGAAAAATTTAAAACTAAGGGTTTTCCTAGGTGACCATAAAAATTCTTGTATTTCCTATTATTATTTTTCTATTATGCTTTCCTAGAATAGCCAAGGTAACTGCTTAACGTATGTCCTTCCAGTTGTGTTCTATGCAAATACACAGACATAAAACACACATAGAAGGCCTACCCAACTTGTCTGCTTTAGGTATATGAGTCATGCCATATATATGTCTACAACTTCTTTTTTCAACTTATTACAAATACCAAAATTCTACCAAAAATTATACAAATGTGTTTAATCAAAACTGTATAACACCTGTCTCTCTAAACCCTTGTTATACTGGTTTTCCCACATCTAATTCAATTATTTTAATCTTCCATTCCCAATACCCCATCACCTATAAAACAGGAGAAAATACAATGCTTTTCTATTAATCAGAGTCTTCTGATATAGTTCTATTTAAAGCATCAAGCATTCCTTTATCTAGTGTCAAAGCTAATATTTAAATTGGAGATAATACTTTAACAACATTTTAATTTTATCTATGAGAAAAAGATCATACAGAGTTTAAGTCTAGAGATGAGACTCATATTTCCTGATACATATTTCAAGACCTTTGGTGTCAATTATGGTCTCAAACTGCCTTTTTAAAAAATCTTTTAATCTCTGTTTTTTAGGTCTTCCTTCAAAATCAGAATTTTAAAGATGGTAACAAATTGTACAACTTTCCTCCCTTTACTATCTACATAACAACACATGCAACCACATTATACTGTTACCTAAGAAATCACATTATTATCCTTGTCTCTTTTGCTTCCTTATTAACCCCTTTCTTTCTTTATAAACTCTTGTTTTGAACATACTTCTCTTATCAAAGTAACCTTAGTATACTTTAACGTTATGTCTGCTTAAAGACCATTGCTGTGCTTTCATACCAACAAATGCATTTAAACTATTTTGAACCAATAGCTTTAAAAATAAAGTTTTTCCTTAACAAATGTTCTTGAATATGATATCTGTTGGTGCCTCTTTAGGAAAGAAAATTAGGATGAGAAGCCAAACTGAATTAACATCTGGCCTGATGAAATGCTAATTTTAGAAGTCTTTGTCCTACAACCAATTCTCACCAGGACCACACAGTATTACAATAATTTAATGAATTCACTGCAGACTAAACAATGTCTAAATATTCAATATTGATGTTGGTGGATTCTTCATGACTAGAAGACAGCCACGTATACTTCAAAGGATCTCAGGAAGTAAAAATGAGTTTTATGTTACCCCAAGGAATCTTTCAGAAATAGGGAGCTATTAACATCAAACTATTTTCTGTAGGGAAAATTTCACCTCTGGTGATAAATTTAACTGAAACTACTTGGAGATTTTTCACAGAATAGATTCTTTTCTCTTGAATAGAAAGAACTACTCACATGGAGAACATTTTCATTAATTTCTTGATTCAGCATATTCTAAGTATTTTGATAATCTCTTATAAATGCTCTGTTGGGTAATGCAAAAAGAATTCTATGAGACAGGTGGTAGTTATTTAATTTTTCTCACGAAGAAACTACTACAGTCAGAAAAATAAAATGGAAAAGGAAACCACAACACCCTGTCTAAATTCCATAGCTAGAGTTCAATATATGATAAAAGAACTTACGGTAAAATATTAATGACAATACTTAGGTGGTGGATATATGGACATTAAGTTACTTTTCTGCTATAATATTTTTATTTAAATGTTGGGGAAAATATCACATAGCTAATACCTAGAAAACTTGGAATTTCTATCATACCTGACTGCTTCTGAAAATAACTGTTCTACTCCACCAGTGTTTACCAGCTTTGCAGAAGTATCAACAGAACATAACTTCTATGTATTAAGATCTGAGTTCAAGTATTTGCTCATCTGATATCTTTTTTAATCTTGATTACTAATCAAAAAAGCCAAACTCACAGCACTTGCAACATTGCTGACAATAACATTTGCAAATTAGTATAATCATGGTATTTAAGTATCATAAAAACCAAGTTTTAGAACAAATATGATGCTGAGAAAGAATCAATTTCTTAGTTCCACTGATATTTTCTGAGCACTAGAGGATCAAGGTGGATAAACAGTGATTCCTTTTCAGTAGGACCCTGTAGGCTTTCTTTGAGAATGACAAAAAAGACTTCCAGATTTAAAGGCTCTCAGGGAATGAAGACACAAGTCTCAATAAAAGGGGTCAGGAAACTGAGGGAAGGGAAGTACTGTGGAGGATCAGGGAGTTCAACCCGAGAAAAGACACAGTTGTGTAATCTGGGCTTTGTTTTGGAAAATTAGTTTGTGGACATTGGGAAGGGTTATTTTGAACATGGATACTGGTTGATTCTCCTTAAGCATCCTATGTAGTGGGGATATGCAGAAATAGACTTCAAGGAGGGTAAGGCTTAGATGTATTTGGAATGTGGTTCATATGGGAAACTGATATGGATTTAAACTTTCAGTAAGCCCTCAGTGGCACACA
This sequence comes from Leontopithecus rosalia, assembly GCA_028533165.1. Classification (NCBI taxonomy): domain Eukaryota; kingdom Metazoa; phylum Chordata; class Mammalia; order Primates; family Cebidae; genus Leontopithecus; species Leontopithecus rosalia. The sequence goes on from CM052654.1 coordinate 93,165,023, forward strand.
GAGGTTGTTCCTGTACCTCATGCTAGTGGGCAGATAGTTACTAAGGATCCTCAGAAAAATCAGCAAAGAATGAAAATACAAAAAAATCTGCCACCAGAATGGCAAAGATTGTTTCCTAAAGAATTTGATTATTCTTTTTTTTTTTTGAAGTAACACAAATTTGGGGAGTTTTATTTTATTTATGTAGTTTTATATAGAGAATTTGATTATTCTTGCCCTAATCAGGTAGCTTTATTACCAACAGCAACAATTAGAATCATAAAAGCAAAAAGGAACTTGCCGCTTCATGGGAAGTACTATTCTCTGTCACTTCTACATGTAGCTCTATAATAGGAAGATTTTTAGTCAATCACATTTTCTTTATCTGGAGATGGTCATAGAGAAGACTTACATAAAAGGGTCAATTATCTCCACAGCTCCCCTCCTGGAATAACTTGTTTCTTGACCAGTGATCTCAAGTCTCTGCTTTTGGACGGAATTAAGTGTATCAGAAATAAGGGCCAAGATGAAGCCAAAATTATTCAGCACAATATACTAATATAAAGTGGGTACTCCTGATGGTTAATGACCAAATGATATTATATTTCTTAACAGGTATGAATATGAAATTAGGATACTTAGTTGTTGGCATTGAAGGAAGATGAAATAAGTAGAAAGAGTTACAGAGGCGGAAGAAATAAATAATGATATTAGAAGACTGCTAGAGTTTTAACTGCTGTATGGAAGAAGTTTTAACCACTGTAGGAGGAGATTGGAAGAAGCAAAACAAGCAACAAGAGGAGAAAGAGAAGAACTAAAGTAAACAGAGAGAGCAGAGCTGTACTTAGAGAAGGAAAGCAGCATACCCCAGAGGCACAAAGATTGCTAGGAAGGTAGCATGGTATCTAAGGAACTCAGTAGTTGCTAGCCATTGAGGAAAATACAGAAGCCAGCAGGTAGCCAAGAAGAAGGAAAGATGAAAGAAGGCCTTGTGCTCTCAAAGCTCCATAATCTCTCAGATTATTAGATTTTCCTCAGCCTGGGCCATTCTCTTTAGCTCATATAGTCTAGAGGAAATGTACTATAAATATAAAGAGACAGGCACTATGGGCTTAGAATAGAGTAAAAATTTCTATTTCCCAAGGTCAAAATAAAGTTACATATAGCTACACATACTGAATATAAAAGTTGTTTAATAGATACTTTAAAGAAAAAGCAGTATGAAAATATTATCATAATCTATATCACTGAATCATGTAATAATTTCAAACAGGATCTAGAGATAATATGTTTATTAATAACATCTAACAACTATTTTTTATTTGAGAGCACCTATGACCTGGGCCTGTGATAATAACTTTATATACTGTTTCATGTAATGTCAGTTATAACCAATCACTTGAGAATACCATTTTATTCTTAAGTAAACTAACTGCTGCTATGTAAGCAGGCTATTGTTTGTACCAGTAAAGTCAATAACATATATTTTATTACAGAGCCCATAAGTGTTTGTTTTTCCTTCATAAAAGTGAAAATGAGCACAGTGAAAGATTCCCTGCAATTATTACTAAATACTAAGGAGAATACATTTCAATATCTGTATTTAACTTTTGACCAAGATGGTTTTAATGTGTCCCTTAGCTTGAATAAACTTTAAACACATTTCTTCCTGACTATAGGCCCGGACCTTTTTCTTAGAAAACTTTAGAAATATTTCAAAGATTAATTCTTCCTTCACCCCTTCGAGATCTGAATCTTTTTCCAGCCTCTTGCTAGTTTTACAACCAGGAATATCTTCCTCAAGGACTAAGGAACCATTCCTCGAAATGTAATCCACACACACAAAAAAAGAATAAATACACTTTGGGAGGCCGAGGCGGGTGGATCACGAGGTCAACAGATCGAGACCATCCTCTTCAACATGGTGAAACCCCGTCTCTACTAAAGATACAAAAAATTAGCTGGGCATGGTGGTGCGTGCCTGTAATCCCAGCTACTCAGGAGGCTGAGGCAGGAGAATTGCCTGAACCCAGGAGGCGGAGGTTGCGGTGAGCCGAGATCGC
>CM052654.1:93167564-93271461 GCA_028533165.1 Leontopithecus rosalia
AGAACCTCAGAGTTTTCCCTTAAGGCCTTCAACTGATTGTATGAGGCCCACATACATTATAGAGGATAATCTGCTTCTATAGACTTCTAATTGAAGTCTAGCGATTTAAATGTTAATCACATCTAAAAAAGAACATCTTCACAACAACATCTTGACTGGTGCTTCATCAAGCAACTAAGCACTATAGCTTGGCCAAGTTAGCCCACAAAGTTAATTCTCACAACTGAGAACAACAAAACTAAAGGAATAGGCAGAAGATGATTTGGTTAAAAAAAAAGCTGAGAAGTATGAATTATAATTATAAAAGGTAATGAGAGAGTCACAGGGTGGAAGCCCCAAGAATCAAAATATAAAGTGTTTTTGGCCAGCTATAACAGTATAGAGAGAAATTCTAGATTTTTAAAGAAGAAATTCTGGATTTTTTAAATAAATATTCATTATCTAAAGAAAGTATTGTTCTGCAAACTCCAAATAATGGCATAACATCTAGACAGAAATAAATAAAAGAGAAAATGTTGTTTCCTGCAGAATAACTAAGCAGATAACCTGAACAAATCTGGCAAAACAATGAAAAATGTCGAAACATATTAAAATAAGCCATACTAAAACTTTTGCTGAACTAAGAAAAAAAATTAAAAGAAGAATTCAGAGGCCTTAAAACCAAGTAAAATAAGTTCAGATAAAGAAGATTGTCCGGAGGTGGACTTTTGCCCTTGGGGTTCTTACACACACTAATTACTAATGAACTTCTTATTAATGATGGCACAGGACAGAGAGACAATGCTAAGTAAAATCTGACAGGCTGTTTTATGCAAAGTGGTGCTTCCAAAAGATGAACTAGAAACAAACTAAACATACAATGATATGGTTTGGCTTTGTACCCTCACCCAAATCTCACTTTGTAGCTCTCATAATTCCCCGATGTTGTGGGAGGCAACCTAGTGGGAGATGACTGAATCATGGGTGCAGGTCTCTCCTATGCTGTTCTCATGACAGTGAATGGGTCTTACAAGATCTGATCACTTTAAAAATGGAAGTTTATGGGCACACACTCTCTCTTCTCCCACTGCCATCTATGTAAAATGTGAATTGCTTCTCCTTGCCTTCTGCCATGATTATGAGGCATCCCCAGGCCAATAAACCCGTTTCTTTTGTAAATTGCCCAGTCTTGGATATGTCTTTATCAGCATCATGAAAACAGACTAAAACATATAGGAAAAAGATAATAACTACTTTGACCCTGGCTCTGGGAAAAAAGGAAGCAAGGAAAAAAAAAACTGTCCATTGAAATCTGAATGCATAATCTGAATTTCTAAGGCAACTTTGTGTTTGGCCTATTATGTAGCCTGATATTCCTTAAGGTAAAAAAGGGGTCTGAGATTTTGGATGGCCTCAAGTGTTTGGCAGATTCAAATACAAGCCTGTTTTGGAGAAGACAACTTTTTAAACCCAGTCATCATAGAATTACCACAAATGAAATTCCAAGAGATTTAAGATCCCAAATAATAATGGTAAAATACATAGGAATAGAATGCAGAATGAACAAGAACCAGCAGTAATTGCAGAAAAGAAAAACAAACCAACAAAGACCTTAAATATTGAAATGATCACAAAATAGAAAATAATTATATTTAATTTGTTAAAAATGTACCAAAAAAACCCTATTTTAGAAAAAATTTAAAAAATAAGAAATTCTAAAAGCAACCAAGAACAAAGGAAGATCTCCCCCAACCAAACTCCAATTTAACCAATATTTTTCTTAACAGCAACCATGGAATTCAGAAGGTTGTTCATTAGTATCATCAATGAGCTAAGAGGAAAAACTGCCAATCACAAATTATTTTTCCATTATGAATATCTTTTCAAAATATGTATTTTTAAAGATATAATAACTCAGAGATGTTTATGTCAACAGAACTTTATTGGAGGGATTGTTAATTAGTGTACTTCAGGGAGGAAATAATATAATTTCACAATTAATATACAAGATGAGGTAGCAACTACAGATTTTTCTATGTGTAAATTCAAGCAAATATTGTTTGAATATTGACTGTAGAATATCAAATTTTGTTACTAAAAACATACAAGATAAATCTGTAATACAGGGCAAGAAGAGTATATAAATCAGGTACAGGGAGATATAAATTAAGGTGTTTTGGTATCTTTGTATTGTTTGAAATTTAAAGTGAAAACTGTGGACTTTACTAAGTGATGTATGTTAAAATACTCAGAAAAGTAATCAAATGCCATAGAATATATATGTAGCAAAAATGCGACAAACATGTCAATAAATTTGAAGGAGTCAGTATATAAGAAAGCAAAAAAAAAAACCTTCATTTTAAGAAATGTGGATTTGAAGAGACATATATAGTTAAGGTGCCAGAGGGGTTTTCTTTTCTTTCTTTCTTTTTGATGGAAGACAGTATACTTAGAAATGTAGGATGTAGGAAATGAAATTACCTTTCTATCAAGACTCATTCAACAGTTATTCCACAAGTGTTCACTGCATCTTAAGCATGTGGTTAGGATTACTAGACACCTTGCTAGACACTAGATACAACACTGATTGAATGACAGTCCTTGTCCTAAAGGTATTTACAACGAGAGCATCTCTTTAAGGACTTGGCCTTTTTAAAGAGTTTGGACAGTATCCTAGCATCAGGTAGGTATCAGAGAGTTTTAAACAAGGAGATGACATAATCAAATTTGTATTGTAGGAATTCTTTCTGAATTCAGGATAGAGAATATATAGTAGATTTCCAAGACTTGGGAAGCTTGGTGCCCAAGAAAGAAATGCTGATTACCTGAACAAGGTATTATGAAAAGAAATGGATAGATTTAAATTTGAATATATGATAATTAATATTCTTATTATAAATAAGAAAACTGCAATATTCCACTGAATGGCATTACATAAGCAAGTACCTGCATTTATAATGGAATTCATCATCTTATATGTAATTATGACTTTATATGAGTTTAGAACACAAGCACAGAAATAAAATGTTCTTGTAAGCTTTAAATTTAGTAAGTTCAAAGAGGATCACCATGAGGGTACAAGTGAATTCCCCAAATATTTTTCTAATGGCATCCTGCCCAATGAATGATGCAACTTATAAAATAATAATTAAAGAGGAACTTGCAGAAAATCATGTTCTATGAATAGACATTTTTTTTAAGTTTGAGTTCACTTTTGACTTTTAACTTTGGAATAATGATGGGAAAAGTTAAAAGTTTCAAGTATTCAGAGTGTTACAAGTTTTCTGCTTTAGAACATTTTTTTGAAATGCTTTATCTGAAGCTGCAGTTAATGATGTTCTCAGCTCTGCAAATTAAGCCGATACTCTGACATCAATGAAAAGAGGCACTGAGAGAGAGGAAAATGTGCTGATATTGAATCTCAAGGACTATAAACCTTCTTTTTTGCCTCAATGTTTCATCTCCAGAGTTTCATATTTTGAAGGGTCTGCCCAAAATTTAAAAGGATAGATCAAGGGGATACTGCCTGTGTGACTCAAGAGTGTGGTAGCCAAGCTTCCTTGACTCTCATCACAGAAATTCCCTGAAGCTGGGAAGCCAGTCTCTCCTTTTTTATGAAGTTAGTTTTGCCAAAAGCTATAGTTAAAAGCACATGAGGAAACTAATATGAATAATTAAATTATTAATTATGCACTCATAATTAGAGAAAAATTATCAAACAAAATAATCAAGGAAGAGAGCAAAAGATTTGATATTTGTCTAAATTAATGCTGGCTTGTAGAGCTAAACTCATTGGTATTCATTTGTAACATTCCTGGAAGAAGCTAAACAATCAGAGCTGTGTTTAGGGAAACTAAATTCTACTATATGTGTTCATTTAAACACTTTCCCAAATCTTCTTTTTTGTTAAATATCATTTTTAAAAAGAAAAAATATGTCTTTCTCAGCTGTTTGTCAGTTCATTATCCATGTTTCTAAATATAATTTTATTTTTTCTGGCTTGTCGGATAAAAGTTAAGACTCTCAGTGCTTTAGAAGCTGTCCACATATAGGCTTTTACAAGTTACCATTGGACAAATGGAAAAAGCCATCACAACCTGATTAATTCTAAAATCCTGGTTAAATTTAAGTTTGATAAAGAGAGCCTCATTAATCTACTTTGGAAGAAAAATTATAAAATTATCAGAGATTTAGTTGAAAAACAGGATTTCTAAGTTACAGTTTTGATCTGTCAAGAATAAGTACAGTTTCTACCTTCAACATCTGCACAGACTTCTCCATCTCACGAGGCTTTACATGTATAATGCTATCACTTATGAAACATAAGAATTGTGACAGATCATCTGGATGCAGTGGCTCTCGCCTGTAATCCCAGCACTTTGGGAAGCTGGAAGGCTGAGGTGGGTAGATCACCGCAGGTCAGGAGTTTGAGACCAGCCTGGCCAACATGGTGAAATTCCATCTTTACTAAAACAAAAATTAGATAGACATGGTGGGGTGTACCTGGAGTCTCAGCTACATGGGAGGCTGAGGCAGAGAATAGCTTCAACCCAGGAAGCAGAGGTTGCAGTGAGCCAAGATCCCGCCACTGTGCTCTACCCTGGACAACAAAAGTGAAACTCTGCCACAAAAATTTAAAAAAATGTTGTGACAGATTACATAATAAACTAGTTGTTTTCTTTACTTTCTAATGATAACTGGAGAAAAATGCTTTTTCATTTTACTTTGCTTATGTTGAAATCCCACTTAATAAAACCTCATAATCTCCAAAGTGATCATTTGCTGAATAGATTTTACCAAACAGGTCATTATTATGTGTTTCATTATTTCCCACTCTCAACACATCAGATGCTAATTTTTTGAAGGTTTCAGTTATGCTTTATGGTTTTAATTATTATACATTATCAAGCACTAGAAATGTGCAAAGCACATTTCTGAAGCATTGTGAGAACCCCAAAAGGGGAACTTTTATTAAAGTCAAAAAGTTTAAAAAATTCAAATGAGGGTGTATGATTAGGCTGGAGTTATATTATTTTCAGCCACTAATTAAAAAAAAAAAAAGAAGACTTCTGGGGAAGTAATGTTTGAGCACATAATTTGAAGCTAAGCTAGAAAAATCAAATAAAATGGAAAACCAAGTAACCCGAAGACAAACTACAAAGAAGAGAGGGGCATACAAAAAAAAGGAAGTAATATGAGTAAAGGTAGAGTCAGAGGTATGTAGGTCATATGAGGGACATAGGTTTAGGGGAACAGTAAGAAATATAATTTGAAGAGTAGATTTGTTATCATTTTGCAGGGAAACGAATGCTAATCTGTGAAGTTTAGATTTTTCCTACAGTCACAGAGTAAATCTTGAAGAGTTTTAAACAGAAATGTGACAGGACCAAATATATGTTAGAAAAAGAGAAAACTAGGTACGGTGCCTTGGAAGGTTAATGGATGGGAAAAGAAAATTGGCAATATTGCCTTCAATGAAAGTGATTCTGAAATTTGAAATTGTATCTAACAGGTAGAGATCTTGTATCCCTGCTTGTATCTCTTCTTTTGAGAAGCTTCTGTTCATGTCCTTTGACAAATTTTTAATGGGGTTGTTTTTTCCTGTTTATTTGATGAAGTTGCTTATAGATTCTGGATATTAGCCTTTTGTTGGATACATATTTACCCATTCTCTAGGTTGTCTTTTTACTCTGTTGATGGTTTCTTGTGCTGTGCAGAAGTGCTTAAATTGGGCCCTACTTATTTTTTGTTGTTGTTGAAATTGCCTTTGAGGACTTAGTCATAAATTCTGTGTTGAGACTGATATCCAGAAAGGTATTTCCTAGGTTTTCTTTTAGAAGTTTTATAGTTTTATATCTTGCATTTAAGTTTTAATCAGTCTTGATGTATTTCTTTTATAAATACTGCCTCACTCTGTCACCCAAGCTGGAGTGCAGTGGCATGACCATGGCTCTCTGCAGCCCCAACCTCCTGGGCTTAAATGATCCTCCCACCTCAACCTCCAGAGTAGCTGAGACTATAGGTATACAACACCACACCTGGCTAATTTTTAGATTACTGGTAGAGATGGAATTTTATCATGATGCTTAGGCTGGTGTGAAACTCCTGGTCTCAAGTGACCCTCCTGCTCAGGCCTCCCAAAGTGCTGGGATTATAAGTGTGAACCACCATGACCAGACAAGTTAATTTTTGTATATGATAAGAGGTCGTGGTGTAGTTTCATTCTTCTGCATATGGTTAGCCTATTTTCCTAGCACCTCTTTTTAAAGATAGGGAATCCATTTCTCATTGCTTATTTTTGTCAATATTATTGAAGATCTGTTGCTTATAGATGTGTGTGTGAGTGTGTGTGTGTGTGTGTGTGTGTGTATGTGATTTCTGGGTTCTCTACTAATATAATTAGGATTTGTGTCCCCACCCAAATCTCATCTTGAATTGTAGCCTTCATAATCCCCACATTTCAAACACAGTATCCCCAGCTTTATCAGAGTCCTCTTACACATCCTCATTTCAAATTACAGGGTCCCATTCTTTTCCAATCAATGCGCTTTCAAGGGAGAGACCAGGTGGAGGTAATGGGATCATAAAGGTATTTCCCAAATGCTGTTTTCATAGTAGTAAATAAGTTCTAACTAAGTTCTCAGGAGATTTAATCGTTTTATAAGGGGCTCTTTACTCTTTGCATTTCTTTCTGCTACCTCGTGAAGAAGGTGCCCCTTTGATGCCTTGCTGCCCCTTTGCCTTTCACCACGATTATAAGTTTCCTGAGGCCTATATAGTCATGCGGAACTGTAAGTCAATTAAGCCTCTTTCCTTCATAAATTATGCAGACTTGGGAAGTTGTTTTTCACACTACAAAAACAGACTAATAGAGCAAATTGGTATCACAGAGAGTGGGATGCTGCTACTAAGATAAAATATGGAGTGACTTTGGAACTGGGGAACAGGAGGAAGTTGGAACAGTTTGGAGGTCTCAGAAGACAGGAAAATATGGGTACGTTTGGAACTTCCTATAGGCTTGTTGAATGACTTTGACCAAAATACTGATAGTAATATGGACACTGAAGTCCAGGCTGAGGTAGTCTCAGATGGAGATGACAAACTTTTTAGGAACTGGAATAATGGTGATTTTTGCTATGTTTTAGCAAAGAGACATGTGGCATTGTGACCCTGCCCTAGAAATATGTGAAACTTTGAACTTGAGAGAGATGATTTAGGATATCTCACAGAAGAATTTTCTAAGCAGCAAAGCATTCAAGAGATGCCTTGGGTGCTGTTAAAAGCATTCTGTTTAATACATTCACAAAGAGATAGTCTGGAATTTGAACTTGCATTTAAAAGGGAAGCAGAGCATAAAAGTTTGGAAAATTTGCAGCCTGGCAATACAATAGAAAAAGAAAAATTCATTTTCAAAGGAGAGTTTCAAGCCAGCTGAAGAAATTTTCATAAATAACAAGGAACCAAATGTTAATCACTAAGACAATGGGAAATATATCTCTAAGGAAGCTCAGAGATCTTAATGTCAGCCCCTTTCATCACCGGCCCAGAGGCTAAGGAGGAAAAAATGGTTTCATGGGCTGGGCCCAGGGCCTTGCTGCTTTGTGCAGTCTGGTATGCAATGACTTGGTGCCCTGCATACCAGCTGTGGCTAGAAGAGGCCAACATACATGTCAGGCCATTGTTTCAGAGGGTGTAAGCCTTGGTAACTTACAAGTGATGTTGGGACAATGGGTGCACAGAAACAAGAACTGAAGATTGGAAACCCCCACCTAGATTTCACAACTGGCTTCTGAATGTCAACTGGATAAACAATGAAATAAATGCAGAAATAAAGACTTTATTCAAAATCAACGAGAATAGAGAAACAACATATCAGAATCTCTGGGACACATTTAAAGCAGTGTCTAGAGGAAATTTATAGTAATAAGTGCCCACCAGAGGAGTGAGAAAACACTCTCTGGTGGGCACTTATCTAAAACAACACTCTATCATTCTAAAACTTATCTAAAACAACACTCTATCATCAAAATTGAAAGAGCTAGAGGAGCAACATTAAAAAAACTCAAAAGCTAGCAGAAGACAAGAAATAACTAAGAGAAGAACTGAAGGAGATAAAGACACAAAAAATCCTTCAAAAAATCAATAAATCCAGGAACTGGTTTTTTGAAAAGATCAACAAAATAGACTGCTATCCAGATTAATAAAAAATAAAAGGGAGAAGAATCAAATAGATGCAATAAAAAACAATAAAAAGGATATCACCATCAACTCCACAGAAATACAAACTACCATCAGAGATTACTATAAGTAACTCTCTGCACATAAACCAGTAAACCTGGAAGAAATGGATAAATTCCTGGAAACTTGCACCCTCCCAAGCCTAAACCAGGAAGAAGTTGAAATATTGAACAGACCAATAAGAAGGGCTGAAGTTGAGGCAGCAATTAACAGCCTATAAACCAAAAAATGTCCAGGTCCAGACAGGTTCACAGCTGAATTCTACCACATGTACAAAGAGGAGCTGGTTTCATTTCTTCTGAAACTATTCCAAGCAATACAAAAAGAGGGAGTTCTTCCCAAATCATTTTGTGAGACAAACATCATCCTTATACCAAAACCCAGGAGAGACTTAACAAGAAAAGAAAACTTCAGGACAATATTCACGATGACCATAGATGCAAAAATACTCAATAAAATACTGGCAAACCGATTGCAACAGCACATCAAAAAGCTTATCCATCACCATCAAGTAGGCTTCATTCTGGGGATGCAAGGCTGGTTCAACATATGCAAGTCTATAAACAATCCACCAAATAAACATAACCAAAGACAAAAACCACATGAGTATCTCAATAGATGCAGAGAAGGCCTTCAATAAAATTCAACAGCACTTTAAGATAAAAACTCTCAATAAACTACATATTGAAGGAACTTATCTCAAAATAATAAAAGCTATTTACCACAAACCTACAGCCAGCATCATACAGAATGGGCAAAAACTGGAAGCATTCCCTTTGAAATCCGGCACTAAACAAGGATGCACTCTCTCACCACTCCTATTTAATACAGTATTGGAAGTTTTAGCTAGAGCAATTAGGCAAAAAAAAAATAATAATAATAATAAAAATAGTAAAATAAAGCATAATTAATTAGGAAAAGAGGAAGTCAATTTGTCTCTATTTGCAGACAAATATTTGCAGCTTATAGAGGTCAGGTAATTAATGGCATTTTAGCTCAGGTATGACTTACAGTGGGTCCTCGAACTCATCGTGTGGTCATTTCCCCAGTGCCAGAATGCATAATTGGCATTGACATACTTAGCAGCAGGCAGAACCCTCACATTTGGTTTCCTGACTGGTAGAGTGCAGGCCATTACAGTGGAGAAATTCAAAAGGAAGCCATTAGTGTTGCCCCTACCTAGAAAATAGTAAATAAAAAATAATATTGCATCCCTGGAGAGAATCCAGAGATTAGTATCACCATCAAGGACTTAAAAGACACAGGAGTGGTGATTCCCACAACATCCCCATTCAACTCTCCCATTTGACCTGTGCAGAAGAAAGAGGGATATTGGAAAATGACAGTGAATTACTGTAAGCTTAACCAAGTAGTGACCCCAATTGCAGCTGCTGTACCAGATGCAGTTTCATTGCACAGATTAATGCATCTCATGGTACCTGGTATTCAGCTATTGATTTGGCAAATGCCTTTTTCTCCTGTCCTATCTATAAAGCTCACCAGAAGTAATTTGCCTTCAGTTGGCAAGGCCAGCAATTTAGCTTTACTGTCCTACCTCAGGGGTATATGGTCTCTCTGGCTTTGTGTCACAATCATATTCAGAGAGATGTTGATTGCTTTTTGTTTACACAATATATCAAGCTGGTTCACTACATTGATGATGGCATATGCTGATTAGATTCAGTAAGTAGTAGCAAGCAGCCTGGACTTGATGGTGAAGCATTTGTGTGCCAGAGGATAGAAAACAAATCTGACTAAAATTCAGGGACCCTCTACCTCAGTAAAACTTCTAGGAAGTTCAGTGGTGTGGGGCATGTTGAGATATTCCTTCTAAGTTGAAGTGTAAGTTGCTGCATTTGCCTCCTCCTACAACCAAGAAAGACATACAATGTGTAGTGGGCCTATTTGGATTGGGGAGGCAACATGTTTCACATTTAGGTGTGTTACTCTGGCCCATTTATTGAGTGACCTGAAAGACTGCCAGTTTTGAGTGGGGTACAGAACAGGAGAAGGTTCTGCAACAGGTCTAGCCTGCTGTGCAACTTTTCTGCCACTTGAGCAATATGACCTAGCAGATCCAATGACGCTTGAGGTGTCAGTGGAAGATAGGAATACTGTTTGGAGTCTTCAGCAGGCTTCCATAGTTGAATCACAGTGGAGGCCTCTAGGATTTTGGAGCAAGGCCCTGCCATCTTCTGCAGATAACTACTCTCCCTTTGAGAGACAGCTCTTTGCCTGTTACTAGGCTTTGGTGGAAACTGAATGTTTGACAATGGATCATCAAGTCACCATGTGACCTGAACTGCCTATCATGAACTGGGTGCTTTCTGACCCATCTAGTCATAAAGTGGGTCATGCATGGCAGCATTCTATCATCAAATGGAAGTGGTATATATGTGATCAAGCTCAAGCAGGTCCTGAAAGCACAAGTAAGTTACATGAGGAAGTGGCTCAAATGGCCATGATCTCCACTCCTGCCACCCTGCCTTCACTTCTTTCCCTCCAGCCTGCACCAATAGCCTCATGGGGCTTTCCCTAAGATCAGCTGACAGAGAGAGAGAGAGAAGATTAGAACCTGGCTTACAGGTGGTTCTGCACAATATGTGGGCACCAACTGAAAGTGGACAGCTGCAGCACTAGAGCCCCTTTTTAGGACATCCCAGAAAGACAGAGGTGAAGGGAAATATTCTCTACAGGCAGAACTTTGAGCAGTGAAGCTGATTGTGCACTTTGCATGGAAGGAGAAATGGCTAGATATGTGATTATATACTGATCCATAGGCTGTAGCCAATGGTGTGGCTGGATGGTCAGGGACTTGGAAGAAGCATGATTAGAAAATTGGTGACAAAGGAATTTAGGGAAGAGGTATGTAGATGGATCTCTCTCAGTGGTCAAAACCTGTGAAAATATTTGTATCCTATGTGAATGCTCACGAATAGGTGACCTCAGCAGAGGAGGATTTTAATTATCAACTGAATAGAATGACCCATTCTAAGGATGCCACTGAGCCTCTTTCCCCAGCCACCCCTATTATCACCCAACAGGCCCATGAAGGAAGTGGCCATGGTGGCAGGGATGGAGGTTATGCATGGGCTTAGCAATGTGGACTCTCAGTTACCAAGGCTGACCTGGCTATGGCCATTGCTGAGTGCCCAATTTGCCAGCAGCAGATACCAACACTGAACCCTTGATACGGCACAATTCCTTGGGGTGATCAGCCAGCTACTTGATGGCAGGCTGATTATATTAGACCTCTTCCATCATGGAAAGGGAAGAAGTTTGTCCTCACTGGAATAGAAACTTACTCCAGATATGGGTTTGCCTATCCTGCATGCAATGCTTCTGCCAAAACTACCATCTGTGGACTCACGGAATGCTTTATCCAGTATCAAGGTATTCCACACAGCATTGCTTCTGACCAAGGAACTCACTTTACAGTTAAAAAAGTGTGGCAGTGGGCTCATGCTCATGGAGTTCATTGGTCTTACCATGTTTACCATCATCCTGAAACAGCAGGGTTGATAGAAAGGTGAAATGGCTTTTTGAAGTCACAATTACAATGCCAACTAGGTGATAATACTTTGTATGGATGGGACAAGGTTCTCTAGAAGGCTGTGTATGCTTTGAATTAGTGTCCAATATACAGTACTATCTCTCCTATAGCCAGGATTCATGGATCCAGGAGTCAAGGGGTCGAGGTGGAAGTGGCACCATTGACCATCACCCCTAGTAATCCAATAGCAATATTTTTGCTTCTCGTTCCTGTGACACTACGTTCTGCTGGCCTAGAGGTCTTAGTTTCAGAGGGAAGAACACTGCCACCAGGAGACACAACTTTCATTAAACTGGAAGGTAAAATTGCCAACTGGACACTTTGGACTCTTCGTTTTTTTTTTTTTCATTTCACAAATATTTATTGCGTACTAACCGTATTCCCGACACCAGCCTATGTGGTGAGGATAAATGCCGCAGACAGACAGGCTGCAGTCACAGATACAGTTCCCTGCTGTTGAGGAGTTTACACTTTAGCTTCTCTGAACCCCAGTTTTTACTGAGGACATGAAGTTTTTGAAGACTAAATTAGTTAATTTTTACAGCCATTAGCATAGGATATGTTTTATTTAGCTACCTTTACAATTAGTATGTATGAAAAGCAAAATGATTCTTCATTTATATGCCAACACAGGGAAGTAAGATGTTCCATAAAAATAATTTTTCTAGAATTTAATACTTCATTGTCTAGGACTTACATATATATATGTGTGTATAAGTGTGTGTGTGTGTGTGTGTGTGTGTGTGTATAACACACATATGGTAAGTGCACAAATCTTAAATAGGTCAATACCTTTATGTAAGTATATACCTATGTAACTACCATTGAAGATCTCAATACAGAACATTTCCAGAATGCCACAGAAATTCCTAAAACTTTTTGATTTTTCACTTTTTTCATAGCCAGATTACTGAAAAATTCTACAAATTTCTGAAAAGTCTTATATTTAGGAAAGAAGGACAGGAAATACAACCTAACCATGTCTTGATGGCTATTGCCAAAGGCTGGTACAGTCTGCCCTCTCATTTTCTGCTTTTTCCTTCTGTATCTCTTTTTGATGTACAAACAGAACAAAATACCTTCTCATTGTAAAAGGTTGGATATATTTATGTCTGATTTTTGGGAGAGCTTACCATCTCTTTCCTAGTGAACATTATACCTTGTCTTTAAGTCTAACCTTTCATGTTGTTTTTAATTTGTCACAGAACAATACATACATTACTGATAACTGCATATTAAATAAGAATCAACGTGGTGCTAATGGTCAATAAAGCCCAGTGAAGGATTCTAGCACTAAATTCTGGGATATCTGCTTTAGAGTTTCAGAGAGATTTTGTTTGCTTGTTTGTTTTTAATTATTTTTTTCTCTTCCATGAGAAGCTTTGCATATGTTGGGCCTGAGGTAGAGTGTCCTTACATGTTGATTTATTTATCTTTGTAGAATCCTTGCAAGATTCTTTCTACCTTTAAGTCAACAGGCTAAGAAGAGAGTTACAGTGTTGGCTGGGGTAATTGACCCAAACCATTAAGATGAAATTAGTTTACTACTCCACAACAGAGGTAAGGAAGAGTATGCATGGAATCCAGGCAATCCATTAGGGCATCTCTTTGTGTTACCATGTCCTGTGATTAAGGTCAATGAGAAACTACAACAGCTCAATCCAGGCAGGACGAAAAATGGCCCAGACTCTTTAGGAATGAAGGTTAGGGTCATTCCACCAGGAAAAAAAAATCATGACCTGCTGAGGTGTTTGCTTAAGGCAAAGGGAATACAGAATGGGCAGTAGAAGAAAATTATCAATACCAGCTACAACCACATGATCAGCTGCAGAAATGAGGACTGTAATTTTCATGAGTATTTCCTTTCTTTTGTTAAAAACACATTTGTGCAAGAATACACTTGTACCATGAAAATATCTTCATTTTTATTTCCTTTCTCCTTTATTATGTGACATAAGATTTATTGACTTCACATCAGCATTTGAGTAATGTTAATACTTAATATAATAGTATTTGAGTTGGGAATTACATAATACTTTATGTAATAGTGTTTGAGTTGGGAATTAGTGTGTTTCTGGTTGTATGAAGGTTAGTTGTATTGTGAGGCATAATTCTGACCTTATTATTGTCTTTATTTGAAGATCATATATGATGTCAAGAGATGTATATGAGTTCAACTTGACAAGGGGTGAACTTGAGATGATTAATCCTGACTGTTAACTTGATTGGTTTGAAGGATGCAAAGTATCGATCCTAGGTGTGTTGGTGAGGGTGTTGCCAAAGGTGATTAACATTTGAGTCAGTGAACTAAGAAAGGCAGACTCACCCTTAATCTGGGTGGAAACCATCTAATCAGCTACCAGAATAGCTAGAATATAAAGTAGGCAGAGAAATATGACTAGACTAGACTGGCCTAGTCTCCCAGCCTACATCTTTCTCCTGTACTAGAGGCTTGTTGCTGTCAAACATCAGACTCCAAGTTCTTCAGTTTTGAGACTCAGACTGGATTTCCTTGCTTCTCAGCTTGCAGAATGCCTATTGTGGAAGTTTGTGATTGTGTGAGTTAATAGTAAATAAACTCTCTTATGTAATATACCTTATTAGTTCTGTCCCTCTAGAGAACCCTGACTAGACTGGGTTCAGTGGCTCATGCCTGTAATCCCAACACCCTGGGAGGCCAAGGCAGGTGGATCACCTGAGATCAGGAGTTTGGGACCAGCCTGACCAATATGATAAAACCCTGTCTCTACTACAAATACAAAGATTAGCTGGGTGTGGTGGTGTGCACCTGTAGTCCCAGCTACTCAGGAGGCTGAGACAGGAAAATTGCTTGAACCTGGGAAGTGGGGATTGCAGTGAGTTGAGATCATGCCACTGCACTGCAGCCTGAGCAACAGAGCAAGACTCCATCTAAAAAAAAAAAAACAGAACCCTGACTAATACACTAGGTCCTTGGTCTATGTACGCATTTTGTGGGAGTTATTGTTCTTTCATTTCTATGTTTAGAACTCCATTGAGCAGCTCCTGTAAGGTCGGACTACTGCTAACAAATTCTCTTATCTATTGCTTTTCTGGGAAATATTTTATTTCACCATCACTTACTTATAAAGCTTAGTTTGGCAGATATGAAATTCTTAGTTAGAAATTTTTTTTCTTTAAGAATGATAAAAATAGACTTCCAATCTCTTCTACCTTGTGAGATTTCTGTTGAGATATCTGCGTTAGCCTAATTGGTTTCTCTTCATAGATGATATGGCCTTTTTCTCCAGCTGCTTTTAAGATGTTTTTCTCATATTGACCTTGGAAAGATGAATTATTATATGTCTTGGGGAATATTATTTTGTATAGTATCTTACAGGGATTATTGAAATTTTTTATATTTGCATGTTGACCTCCCTAGTAAGAAAGGAGAAATTATCATGGATTATCTTCTCTAATATATTTTTCAAGATGCTTACTTTCTCTTCTCTTCTCTTAGGAATGTCAGTTCTTCATGAGTTTGGTTGCTTTACATAATTGTATCTATCTTAGAGGTTTTGTTCATTATTTTAATTCTTTTTTTTTTTTTTGACTGTATTGATTCAAAGAAACAGTCTTCACACTCTAAAATTCTTCCCTCCGTTTGGTCTAGTCTTTTGTTAAGGCTATCAAATGTATTTTGAAATTCTTATAGTAAATTTTCAATTTTAGAAGTTCAGTTTTGTTATTCTTAATATAGACATGCCATCTTTCAAATCTTGTATCATTTCTCTGGCTTCCTTAGATTGGATTTCAACTTACAACTTAGATCTCATTGAACATCCCCTTATCCAGATTTAGAATTCCATGTCTATCATTTCAGAACTTTCATTCTGGTTAGGATCCATAGCTAGGGAACTATCGTAATCCCTCAGAAGCAAAAAGATAAATAAATAAAATAAAAACTGACTTTTGAATTTTTTAAATTGCCAGAGTTCTTTCACTTATTCCTCCTCATCTGAGGGAGCTGGCATTTATTTTTCTCCTTGAATTTGCTGTCATTTGAATAGGGCTTTTCATTTTCACATTCTTTTTTACCTTGAGGTATTGATTGTGATACATGTTATGTATAATCAATTGGCTTTATTTCTGTGTGCTTTTAGAGGGCCAAAGCTCTATGTAAAGTTCTTTGTTATACATAGGTTCCTGTGGTAGGTTTCACAGGTGGTGTGTGTTGAAGTAATGTATTTTTGTTTGGCAGTACAATTTAGGCTACAGTCCAGTAGGTTGTACTTAAGAGTAGGAACCAGCAGAAAAGCTGTTAGCTCCCTTAGGTCAGATTCAGGACCAGGGACCAGTCCTTGTGCCAAAGGACTCCAAAAATTCTTCTCAGCTTTCTCACTCTTCAACCATCATGTCTATGTTGACTCTCTATCAATTTTCAGTGCTTTCTCTCAAAACATCTATTTCAAGTGTGATAGTTTATGTATATTGTCAGGTTACTCTCAGCAGAAGAGGAATTTCTGAGC
Source organism: Leontopithecus rosalia (assembly GCA_028533165.1). Lineage (NCBI taxonomy): Eukaryota > Metazoa > Chordata > Mammalia > Primates > Cebidae > Leontopithecus > Leontopithecus rosalia. The sequence goes on from CM052654.1 coordinate 93,183,822, forward strand.
TGTGTCTAGTGGGTCATCTTGCCTCAAAGTTTCTATCCCTCTCTACTGAAGTTATTAACGATTTTTATTGCTTGCTATGAAGCAACATGCCTTTGACAAAAAAGTTGCATCTTAAACTAATATTGAAGATAAATTTATCTTTTCACTTGTCTTTCAATTACTCATAAAATTAGTATCAAAGAAATGTGAGCTTAATCATAAATTTTTACTTAAAAATCAATTTTATCACCAGATTGAGCAACATAAAACAGAATACAACAGCAGAGGAAAGAAATTTCACATGAAAAATTAATTAACTAAAAATCATATTCATCTATTCAGTACTTACTAATTATAAGCATTTTAACCTAGAAAAAGTCCAAAGACATAAAAGTACTATGTTATAAAGCAATAGAAGAATCTATCCCAATACAGATTAAAGAAAGAAGACAATCACGAATGAGAGGTCATGAATATGAACAGAGTTTGGCCACACATTTTCATAGCAGTGCTGAGGTTTGAAAGGGAAAAAAAATTTTTTTTAATATATATTGCTTTATTTTCACTACTATCTTGTTATATAACCAAGAAAACATCACCTAATACCTCCCGTTTTAAAACTGAATGACTTAGAGTCAATGAGCTTTTAAACGTTCGTTTTCTAATTTTTATCTTGAAAATGATTTATGGTTACATGAAAGCTTCCATGACTTATTTCTATCCTCTATTAAAATACCCAGTTCACATTTTTTCTAACTTTTGCAAGCTTGAGAAGAGGAAATAATTACAGTATGTTAATCAATTTTTCCCCAAATTAAATAGGGAAAGTTTAAGTCTTAGAAAATTACTGAAGCATATACCTCAGAAAATCAATTTAAAACATTTTAAAATTTTAAGTTGCCTTAGACTTGTACATATTAAAACACATTTTCAGCCTGAGAACATAGTTATTTGCCTTATTATTTTTTTAGAAATCACAGAGATTGACTTTAATTAATACTAATCATATATCAATATTTTTCTTTTTTTAGAGAGAAAAAAGAAAAAGAAAGAAAAGAAGAAAGGAATAAAGAAAAAAAAGAATGAAAAAGAGAAAGAGGAAGAGAAAGAGGGAGAGAGAATGGGACTCTTGCTCTATTGCCCAGGCTAGAATGCAGTCTAAAAATGTGTATTAAAAACCTCTTTTATGCCAATAATTGTGCTTAACAATGGAGACAGGAAGGAATAAGGGAGGAAAATAACAAAGAAGCAGCCAACCAATATTTCATTTAAACCTGTGAAATGCTATGCAATTGATGAGGAGTGATTTACTTCCAATTATGTGGTCACCTTTAGAATAGGTGTGATGTGATACTGAGAAAAATGTATGCTTTGTGGATTTGGGGTGGAGAGATCTGTAAATGTTTATTAAGTTTACTTGTTCCAGGTGGGAGTCTAAGTCTCTTTGTAAGCCATTAAGAACTTGCCTTGTGTATCTGGGTGCTCCTCTATTGGGTGCGTATATATTTAGAATCGTTAGCTCTTCTTGGTGTATTGATCCTTTCACCACTATGTAATGTCCTTCTTTGTCTCTTTTGGTCTTTGTTGCTTTAGAGTCTATTTTATCAGAGATGAGAATTGCAACTCCTGCTTTTTTTTAATCTCTCCATTTTCTTGGTAAATCTTCCTCCATCCCTTTGAGCCTTTGTGTATCCTTGTTTGTGAGATGGGTTTCCTGGATACAGCACACTGAAGGGTTTTGGCTTTTTATCTAATTTGCCTGTCTGTGTCTTTTGATGGGGGCATTTAGTCCATTTAGATGTAGGATTAATATTGATATATGTGAGTTTAATACTGCCATTTAATGCAAGCTGGCTGTTTTGCCCATTAGCTGATGTAGATTCTTCATTATGGTGATGATTTTTACCTTTCAGTCTATTTTTCGAATGGATGATACTGGTTGTTCCTTTCTATGTATAGTGCTTCTTTCAGAAGCTCTTGTAAACTATTGATCTATTGAAAGTCAGCCCTTGACACAAGGGTTAGATTGGGGTTTAGTGCATAGCAGAGCAGCTCCCCCAGAAGCTCTTGGAAAGCAGGCTTGGTGGTGATGAAATCTCTGAGTGCTTGCTTGTTTGTGAAAAATTTTATTTTTCCTTCACTTATAAAGCTTAGTTTGGCTGGATATGAAATTATGGGCTGAAAGTTCTTTTCTTTAAGGATGTTGAATATTGGCTCCCACTCTCTTCTGGCTTGTAGGGTTTTTGCTGAGAGATCTGCTGTGAGTCTGATAGGCTTCCCTCTGTGGGTAAACTGACCTTTCTCTCTGGCTGCCCTTAGTATTTTCTCCTTCATTTCAACCCTGGTGAATCAAACGATTATGTGCCTTGGGGTTGCTCTCCTTAAGGAATATCTTTGTGGTGTTCTCTGTATTACCTGAAGTTGAGTATTGTTCTGCCTTGCTAGGTTGGGAAAGTTTTCCTGGATAATATCCTGAAGAGTATTTTCCAGCTTGGATTCATTCTCTTCATTGTATTCAGGTACACCTATCAAACGTAAATTAGGTCTTTTCACATAGTTCCATAATTCTTGGAGACTATGCTCACTCTTTTTTACCCTTTTTTCTCTAATCTTGTCTTCTCATTTTATTTCATTAAGTTTGTCTTTGACCTCTGATATCCTTTCTTCTGCTTGATCAATTTGACTGTTAAAACTTGTGCATACTTCACGAAGTTCTCATGTTGTGTTTTTCAGCTCTATTAATTCACTTATATTCCTCTCTAAATTGTCTATTCTTGTTAATATTTCCTCAAACTTTTTTTCAAGTTTCTTAGTTTCTTTGCATAGGGCTAGAACATGTTCTTTTAGCTCACAGAAGTTTCTTAGTATCTACCTTCTGAAGCCTGATTCTGTCAATTCATCACACTCATTCTCCATCAGTCCTTGTTCCCTTGCTGATGAGGAGCTGCAATACCCTGTAGGAGGAGAGGCATTCTGATTTTGGGTGTTTTCAGCCTTTTTGTGCTGGTTTCTTCTCATCTTTGTGGATTCATCCACCTGTCATCTTTCTAATTGCTGACTTTCAGGTTGGGTCCCTGAGTGGATGTCCAGCTTGTTGGTGATGAAGTTTTTTCTGATTCTTAGTTCTCCTTTGGCGGCCGCCCCTCCCCAACAAAGCAGGACCTTCCCAGGTTCAGTTGTGCTTGCTGGGAAACTCTCAATCCTCAGCACTTCCAATTGCTTTTTTTTTTTTGTGGGGGTGTGGGACCAGTCAAGCCCAATCACCTGGCTCCCTGTCTCAAAGCCTCTTCTTCCTTTTTTTTTTAGTTGAATGGTCACCTCTCTCCCAGGTGTTCCAGTCACCCACTGAAAAGGCACTAGAATCTGCATAATTTCCCCTGTGGTGACCTACTGCACTGGCTGAAACAGCGGTGTTGAGATTCGTGGCACTTCTCTGCCCAGGAATCTCCTGGTCTGGCTCCCCGCTTCAGTCCCCTTTTCAGTTAGCTGAATGGGCGACTCTGCCTTCCTGGAGCTCCAAACGCCAACTAAAAGGGCACCCAGTCCTGTATACACTGCACTGAGAATCGCTGCACCGGGGTTCCAGCAAAGCAGCCACGCCATCCAAAAGAGTTGTGCTGGTGACCTGTGGGGCTCCTCTGCTGGGAATCTCCTAGTCAGTGGGCAACAAAAATTCGTCTGGAAGTGTGGCATCCACTCACTCTCTGCACTTTCACCGGGAGCTACAATCCTGAGCTACTGCTAATCAACCATCTTGGATCTCTCCTCTATCAATAATTTTTAAGTAACATTAGCTCTTCTCTGTCTCTTTAACTTTTTTCTTTTGGTCATAATTTTTCTATCTTTGAAATTTGAACAAATGTTCTCAAACACTTCTTCCAGTCGTATGATCCCATAGAACTATAAAATGTTTTTAACACCATTACTATTTCCCTTTTCAGTATGCAATCTCTAAGATAAGTTACCCTTATAAACTACCAGTAGGCACAATTTCAGAATGACATCCTTGAGAGAAAAAGGAATGAGACAAGATGTCACATTTAGAAATCATTTTAAAACAACATTTACTATTTAAGATTGTCTAGATTATACTTTGGAAACAATCCTGATATCTCAGTGGCTTATGACAGATTTATTTCTAATTCACACATCTAATATTGTTTGGAGGGTGAACTTTGTTTTATTGCTCGAGACCTAGGCCAACAGAAGGCCAGCCATCTGAGATTGCATCATGTAGAATGCACTACCTCCTAGTTTATGAGATTGTGGTTTTGTTGCTCCTTGGTTTTCTGTTTCTGCCTGGAAATGAACTCTGTCACCTCAACTAAGAATTAGTCACATGGTCCTGTCTAATAACAAGGTCCTGGGAAGATAAAAAGAGCATTAGCCATGCCTCCCACTGAACCCTGAAGTCTTAGAAAATATGAGCTATTTTATAATATATTAAGTCCAATACCTCCTTTAAAGCAGCAAGCTGACCCCAGAGAGATAAATTGAGTTAACTAGCCATACAGCCAGGTGGAGGCAAAGATGGAATAGAAAAACTAAATGTCCTAGCTTTCCCTTCATTTCAAAATCTAAAGCTTTTTATCTTAATGGCTGGGATAGTGTTTTATAAAAAGAGAGATGGACAATTGTAGACACTGTTATCTACCCAGTTCCATGCCTTTGAAGGTGAAACTTCGACCCTAGAAACTTCTCAGGAGCATTTTAGTTCTAAACTTATTTGGGTATGACATTTAATTTCAAGGTCATTTCCTGAATTTGAAGCAAGCAAGATCCAGATAAGGTGGGCAAGGATGTAATTTCATTACCCCCTTTTATATATTAAATGTATAGCAGAGTTATCTTTTTAACACAAGCCTATTACTCATTTTCAATGGTAAATGGTAAGTTCACTACAGGTACTTAAGTGCTAGCCAGGAGACAGTGCCAGCAGTTTCTCTTGAATGTCATCATATTAAAAGGACTATTACTCATCCTGACCCTGCCATACTACCACTGTGCTCTCCAAAGGTTACTGGTAAATGCTTTTGGCCACAGAGGACACTCTCCTGTTTCATCTCCCTAGTGATCCTTTTTATATGATTATTTTCTGAACAGAGTTGAGAAAAAGAAAAAAAATTACCACACTTGAGATTCTTTTTTCTATTAAATAATCTCATTCTAGTACATTTATCCAATCGTCAAAAGACTCAAGTTTTTGTGAATTCTACGTGTATGACCATACTCTGACCTATCCAAGAATTTTAGGCAGTGATGCTCAAAAGGTTTGATCTCTTAAGCTATGTCTAGCTCTATCAGCTTTGCCAGCTGTCTGATCATAGTCTCAGTAACTCATATTATTAATTATTAAGAAATAGAGCTCTGCATTTTATTGTCTCTATGCTTAACTGCCTCACTTAAACCCTTCCCATAGACCTTGTGCCTTATGAATCTATTTATTGATTCATGCTGTCCTCTGTTTAGCCAAAATATTTTGCCAAAATATTTTAGCCCTCCTCAGAGCAAGGGGCTAATGAACCAGTTTACAGTCAGTAGGAGGCTTTCCCTATCACATTTTTCCTTCCAACTTTCTCTGTTATAACCATCTTATCTAATGAACTTACATGCATTAAAATGGATGCACAAATGGTTGAAGTTAGAATAAGGCACTGTTGCTCAAACAGCTTTTGCATTTTAGCATAGACTTCTTTCTTAATCAAGGAAGGTGACTGTTACAAATTTCTGGACACTTCAGCCTGTTAGGGAGGGGAAACTTTTTTTCTGAATTAACTTTTAGTTTGTATTTCAATGATTTTCAATTGTGGTTTTATTTACTGTACAAATCCTTTCCCTCTTGGTTATTCTGTGAAGGGAGGTCATTATGGTACCTCCCATTGCACTGGTGTCAGCTGTCATTTTCGCATTCTGACAATAATGATTGGCAGCAGCTCCATAAAGGCCTGGCACATAGGTTAATGGTGAGCTGTTCCTTGAACAGAGTAAAGGGCATTTTCTATTTCATCCAAGGATGAGGGTTTTCTTAAAAACAAAACAAAACTTAAAATGAATGAAGGCTTTAACAGAAATTGTTCATCTCTATTTGTAAACCATGTCCTTGGATTTAAATTTTTAAGGAGTTGAAACCCTCTTACAGATGATTAAGATATGAATTACGGGGAGGAACCAAGGTGGCTGATTAGAAGCAGCTCCAGTCAGTGGCTCCCACCAAGAAGAATGAAAACTGCTAGTGAATCCTGCACCTTCAGCTGAAGTATCCAGGTTGTCTCCTTGGGACTGACTAGGTGGTTGGCGTTACCCACAGAGAGCAAGGAAAGCAGGATGGAGCAATGGCCCACCCAGGAGCCACATGGTATAAGAGGAATTCCTACGCACAGCCAACAGGGGTGGTGAGTGATTGTGCTAACCCACTGGGAAAACCATGCTTTTGCCATGGATCAGTGTAACCCGTGGATCAGGAGATTCCTCTGGAGAGCTCACCCCATCAGTGCCTGCGTTTCAAGCACAGAACTGTACAGACTCTCAGTGGCTGCACGGGTTGTAACTAGCAACAGCAGACTGGAGACTAAGACGACTGAGTTCCCAAGGGGAGGGGTGGCCACCATCACTACATTCCAGTCCACAGTTTTCCCGTGTGTCAGGGAGACTGGGCAGTTTACCTGTGAGGAATTCCCCACAGGACAGCACAATGGCTGAGGCACACTGTGGCCAGACTGCTTCTTTAGGTGGGTCTGGATCCATGCTCCTAATGGGGCAGAAACTTCTTGCAAGAATTTAAGCAACTCCAGCCAGCGGTTTAGGGATAGAACTCTGATCTCCCTGGGACAGAGGCACTGGGGAGAGGGGCAGCCACAGTCTCCAGCTCAGGGGACTTAGTCTTTCCCATCTGCTGGCTCTGAGGAGTCTAAGCAGTCGAGATGAGTGGTGCACCCACTCTGCCAAAGAACAGCAAGACTTCTTCTTCAAGTGGGTCCCTGATCCAGTACTTCCTGACTGGGTAAGACCTCCCAACGGAGGTCACCAGACAACCCATACAGGAGAGTTCTGGCAGCATAAGATCAGTGCCACTCTGGGAGGGAGCTCCCAGAGGAAGGAGCAGGTAGACATCTTTGCTGCTCTGCAGCCTCTGTGGTGACACCTACAGGTGTGGGGAGGCAGGGGTGACACACGTGAAAATGATCTTGAGTAAACCCCCCCATCCCCCACAGGCACACTGCAGAAGATGGGCCAGACTGTCAACAAACAGCAACAAGAAGAAGACTAACAACAAAAAATACCAAAAAAAAAAATCCAAAATTCAGCAGTCTCAAATACTGAAGATAGATAAACCCACAAAGATGAGAAAAAAATGCTGAAAATTCAAAAACCCAGAATGCCTTTTCCTCTTCGAATGACTGCAACACCTCTCCAGCAAGAGCACAGAACTGGGCTGAGGCTGAGATGGATGAATTTACCTATGTAAGCTTCAGAAGGTGAATAATAATGAATTTTGCTGAGCTAAAGGAGCTTGTTTTAACCCAATACGAAGAAACTAAGAACCATAATAAAACATTACAGGAGCAGTTAACCAGAATAACCATTTTAGAGAGGAACAAAAATGACCCAATGGAGCTGAAAAACACAACAGAAGAGCTTCACAATGCAACCACAATTATGAACAGCTAAACAGACCAAGTAGAGGAGAGAATCTCAGAGTGTGAAGACTATCTTGCTGAAATAAAACAGGAAGACAAGATTAGAGAAATACAGAATGCAAAGCGACAAAAAAACCTCTGAGAACTATGGGCTTACGTAAACAGACTGAGCCTATGACTGATTGGGGTACCTGAAAGAGACAGGGAAAACTAAACCAAGTTGGAAAACATTTCAAGATATGATTAAGGAGAACTTCCCAACCTAGCAAGACAGGACAATGTTCAAATTCAGAAAATTCAGAAAAAGGCCAGGTCACCTACAAAGGAAGCCCATCAGACTAACAGTAGACCTCTCAGCAGAAACCCTACAAGCCAGAAAAGCTTGGGGCCCAATATTCAACATTCTTAAAGAATTGCCAACTCAGAATTTCATGTATGATTGAACTAAGCTTCATCAATAAAGGAGAAATAAAATCCTTTTCAGACTAGCAAATGCTGAGGGAATTTGACACCACTGGGCCTGCCTTACAAGGGCTCCTGAAAGAATACTAAACATGAAAAGGAAAAATTAACCACTACAAAATACACTGAAGAACAAAGACCAGTGACTCTATGAAGTAACTACATTAACAAATCTGCAAAATAACCAGCCAGCATTATAATTACAGGATAAAATACACACATAACAATATTAACTTTAAAGGTAAATGGGCTAAATGTCCCAATAAAAAGACACAGAATGGCCAGCTGGATAAAGAGTCAAGAACCTGGGTGTTCTATATTTAAGACACCCATCTCATGTGCAAAATACACATAGGTTCAAAATAAAAGGATGGAGGAAAATTTACCAAGTATATGGAAAGTAGAAAAAAAGCAGGGGTTGCAATTCTGGTTTCTGACAAAACAGACATTAAACCAACAAAGTTCGAAAAAGACAATGAGCAACATTACATAATGATAAAGGGTTCAATTCAACAAGAAGAGCAAACTATCTTAAAAATATATGCACCCAATACAGGAGAACCAAGATTCATAAAACAAGTTTTAGGGTACCACCAAGAGACTTACTCTCCCACACAATAATATTGGGAAACGCTTACACCTCACTATCAATGTTAGACAGACTACTGAGAAAGAAAATTAACAAGGATATTCAGGATTTGAACTCAATTCTGAATAAAGTGGACCTGATAGATATCTACAGACCTCTCCAAAAACAACTTAATATACATTCTCACAAAACGACCCCAAAACAACAGAATGTACATTCTTTTCAGTATCACATGACACTTACACTAAAATTGATCACATAATTGAAAATAAAACACTCCTCAGCAAATGCAAAAGAACTGAAATCATAACAGTCTCTCAGACCACAGTACCATTAAACTGGAACTCAAGATTAAGAAACTCACTCAAAATTGGAAATTGAGTGGAAATTGAGCTGTCATGTCCTGAATGACCCCTGGGTAAATAATAAAATTAGGGCAGAAATCAAGAAGTTTTTTGAAACCAATGAGAACCAAGAGACAATGTACCAGAATCTCTGGGATGCAATTAAAGCAGTATTCAGAGGGAAATCTATAATACTAAGTACTCACATCAAAAAGCTAAAAAGATCTCAAATAGACATCCTAATATTACAACTAAAAGAACTAGGAAACCAAGAGTAACAAACCCCAAAGCTAGCAGAAGACAAGAAATAACCAGGATCAGAGAAGAAGTAAAGGAGACAGAGACACAGAAAGCCCTTCAAAAAAAAATCGATGAATCCAACAGCTGGTTTTTTGAGAAAATTAATAAAATATATACACTGTTATCTATAAAACAGAGAGAAGAATCAAATAGATAAAGTAGCAAATGATAAAGAGGATATCACCAATGAACCCACAGAAATACAAACAATCATACGACAATACTATAAACACTTCTATGCAAATAAATTTAAAAACTAGAAGAAATGCATAAATTCCTGAAACATATATCCTCCAAAGACTGAACCAGGAAAAAGGTGAATCCCTAAATAGACCAATAATGAGTTCTGAAATTGAGGCAGTAATAAACAGCATACCAACCAAAAAAAGCGGGGATCAGACAGACTCATAGCTGAATTCTTTCAAAGATACAAAGCAGTGCTGGTTCCATTTCTTCTGACACTATTCCAAACAATTGAAAAGAAGGGACTCTTCCCTAACTCATTTTATAAGGCCAGCATCATGCTGATACCAAAATCTGGCAGAGATACAAGATAAAAAGAAAATTCAGGCCAATATCCCTGCTGAACACCAATGCAAAAATCCTTGAGAAAATACTGGCAAACCAAATCCAGCACCACATCAAAAAGCTGATCCATCATGATCAAGTCAACTTCATCACTTTGACACAAGGCTAGTTCAACATACACAAATCAATAAGTGTAATTCATCACATAAACAGAACTAAAGACAAAAAAACACATGATTATCTCAATAGATACAAAAAAGGCCATCAATAAAATTCAACATCCCTTCATGTTAAAAACTCTCAATAAACTAGGAATTGAAGGAAGATGCCTCAAAATAATAAGAGTCATTTATGACAAACCCTCAGCCAACATCATGGCATAAACCTGAAAGCACTGTCCTTGAAAAACAGAACAAGACAAGGATGCCCTCTCTCACCACTCCAATTCAAAAAAATATTGGACTTCTGACCAGGGCAATCAGGCAAGAGAAATAAATAAAGGATATTCAGTAGGAAGAGAGGAAATCAAAGTGTCTTTGTTTACAAATGACATAATCCTATTTTTAGAAAACCTCATCATCTCAGCCCAAAACCTTCTTAAGTTGATAAGCAACTTCAGTAAAATCTCAAGATACAAAATCAATGTGCAAGAATCACGAGTATTCCTATACACCAACAACAGACAAGCAGAGAGCCAAATAATGAATGAACTCCCATTCACAATTGCTACAAAGAGAATAAAATAGGTAGGAATACAGCTAGGAAGGAAAGCGAAGGACCTCTTCAAAAAGAACTGTAAACCACAGCTGGAGGAAATCAAAGAGGACACAAAAAAATAGAAAAACATTCCATGCTCATGGATAGAAGAATCAATTCTGTGAAAATGGCCATACTGCCCAAAGTAATTTATAGATTCAATGCTATTTCTTTCTTTCCCTTTTTTTTTTTTTTAGATGGCGTTTCACTCTTGTTACCCAGGCTGGAGTGCAATGGTGCGATCTCGGCTCACCACAACCTCTGCCTCCTGGGTTCAGGCAATTCTCCTGCCTCAGTCTCTTGAGTAAATGGGATTACAAGTGCATGCCAGCATACCCAGCTAATTTTTGTATTTTTAGTAGAGATGGGGTTTTACCGTGTTGACCAGGATGGTCTAGATCTCTTGACCTCGTGATCCACCCGCCTCAGCCTCCCAAAGTGCTGGGATTATAGGCATGAGCCACTGCGCCCAGCCAGATTTAATGCTATTTCTATCAAATTACAGTTGACATTCTTCATGTAATTAATTAGAAAAAAATTTTAAAATTTATATGGAAGCATAAAAGAGCCCATATGGCCAAGGCAATCCTAAGCAAAACAAGCAAAGTTGCTGAAGGCATCATGCTACCTAAATTTAAACTATACTAGAAGGCTATGTTAACCAAAATAGCATGGTACTGGTACAAAAACAGATATATAGACCAATGGAACAGAATAGAGAACTCAGAAATATGACCACACTTCCACAACCATCTGGTCTTTTACTAACCTGACAAAAACAATCAATGGGGAAAGGATTTCTTATTTAATAAAAGGTGGAAGAACCAGCTAGTCATATGCAAAAAATTGAAACTGGACCCCTTTCTTATACCTTACACAAATATTAACTTATTACACCTTATACAAAAATTAACTCAAGGTGGATTAAAGACTTAAACGTAAAACCCAAAACTATGAAATCCCTAGAAGAAAATCTAGGCAATACCACTCAGGACATAGGCATGAGCAAAGATTTCATGACAAATACTCGAAAAGCAATTATGATAAAAGCAAAAATTGACAAATAGGATCTAATTAAACTAAAGAGCTTCTGCACAGCAAAAGAAACTATCATCAGTACAGACAACCTACAGAATGGGAGAAAATATATGCAAACTGTACAACTGACACAGGCCTAATATCCAGCATCTAAAAGGAACTTAAACAAATTTACAAGAAAAAAAAACTCATTAAAAAGACGTAGGCAAAGGACACAAACAGACACCTCTCAAAAGAAAACATTTTTGTGGCCAAGAAACATGAAAATAAGCTCAGCATCACTGAAAAATGCAAAATCAAAGTCACAATGAGATAGTATAGCATGCTAGTCAGAATGGCTATTACTGAAAAGCAAAGAAATAACAGATGCAGGTGAGGCTGTGGAGAGACAGGAACACTTTTACACTGTTGGTGGGAGTGTAAATTAGTTCAGCCATTCTGGAAAACAGTGTGACAATTCTTCAAAGACCTAGAGCTAGAAATATTATTTAACCAGCAACCTATTAGTATATATACCCAAAGGAATATAAATTATTCGGTTATAAAGATACATGCATGCATATATTCACCGCAGCACTGTTCACAATAGCAAAGACAAGGAATCCACTCAAATTCCCATAAATGTTAGGCTGATAAAGAAAATTTAGTACATATATACCATGGAATACTTTGCAGCCATAAAAAAGAATGAGATCATATTCTTTGCAGGGACATGACTGGAGCTGGAAGCCATTATCCTCAGCAAACTAACAGAGGAACGGAAAACCAAACACTGCATGTTCTGTCTCATAAGTGAGAGCTGAATCATGAAAACACATGGACACAGGGAGGGGAACAACACACACTGACACCTGTGCGGGTTGCAGGGGGAAGGACAGCATCAGTGAAAATAGTTAATGCACACTTGGCTTAATATTTAGGTGATGGGTTAATAGTGTGCTATAGCTGGCCTAGAGTTAGAGCCTGAACAACACCATTTTATGCAGGACAAAGCTGTTTTTCAGAAATAAGTTGTAATGGCTGACAATAACTGCTGGCCTTGGCTTCTGTAAATAAAACTGCCTGAATTGCTGACCTTTGCTTACCAGTAACCAAAAGAATAAGCAGCCCAAGCTAATTCTATCCTGGCCCCTGAGACTTGTAATAAGTAACTAAGATCTGTGGATTCCACCATTGCCCAGACGATGTGTAAACTAACGCTTATCTTGACTTCTGTAAACCACTTAGGTAACAATCGAAGTGACAACAAGTCCCCTAGCCCTTGGAATGTCCGGAGACCCGCACCCTCCTTTCTGCCCGGGAGGTGATTTACGGAATCCCTTCACCCCCACCCCTGCCCCACACCCTCACCCCGGAGGTGGTTTACGGGCATAAAAGGGTCTTGTCACCCTCCTTTCGGGGCCACAGGTTGGAGAGACGTGAGTCCTCCATGGTCGCCGGCAATAAAGACCCTGCAATTTGGCATACTTTTGTCTTGGTGTTAATTTTATAATCTCGCATTTCAGTACTTCAATAGGCCCAGTAAACCACCATGGCTTACTTTTACCTGTGTAACAAACCTGCATATCCTGCCCATGTACCCTGAAACTTAAATTAAAAAAAAAAAAAGAAATGAATTTACTAAAGCTTTCATCAGCTGTCCATGACCAACAGCTGAGTATGGGGAGGTATTTAAGGATAGTCCAAGTTGAAGATGAGAGACCAAACGATGTGATTGTGTGTTACAGCTCAGTGTTCGTTTCTATTGCACTTCTCTGACTCTTTAGTAACACCCTGTTTAAGTGATCCTTTCTAATTCATCTCAGCTCTAGATTGCTTGGGGAAAATATTTAAGTAATCACTTAGGAAGCACATTAAAAGGGCAAGAGTAACACCTAAGGCCCATGTAGTAGAGGCAGCATTAATAATAGTTAAAATATTTCAGACATTCTTTTTAAGTTCTTCCCTGTTTAATTTTCTCAACAATGATTCTTGTTAGTATTATTAGCAAGTCTTCTTAATAGATGAAAACTCAAGGCACAGAAAATAAAGTCATGTATTTAAGGTCAAATAAATAGTAATCAGTAGAGGCTAGAGCCTCAAAAGGAAGTAAATTATTTGGCAATGCTAGACTCAACTTTCCTTTTCTATATGATGATTCTCTCTCCTGTGCCTGTCTTGGGTATTATGCTTGATTTTACTAAGAGACAGTGGACTTTAACAATCAAAACACTGTTAGGAACCAAGCTTGGTTTTGTGGCTCCTCTATTGCCCTCTAATTGCAATACAATAAGTTGTTTATCTCCTCTCAATGATCAGATCTTTAGAATGAATTACAGAGCTATCACTATATTGTTGGAATCAGCTTAGTTATATTATACTAGTTCCAAAAATGCCTTACTTTTCCTAATTGTGTTTCCTTTCAAACATCTTAGGCTGTTGGAAAATTCTTGTACTTTTGTCTATTCATGGAACTAGTTTTCACTCCTTTCTTGTAAAAGATGCCCTCTCTACAGTAATAAAAAGTGTTTGCCCCATTAAAATGTGGGCAAAGGATATATGGATTCAGAAGCTACTCATCCACACTGGCCTTTAGTTTTCTGCCTCAGGAACTTTGTACTTCCTATTTTCTCTTTCTGAAACATTTTTCTCAATATACATGAACTTATTCCCCCCTTCTTAGTTTTTATGTGTCAACTTACATATCACTGCCCCAGAGGCTTTCCCTAAATAGCATTATATTCTAATTAGCTTTCCACCTCCTTTTACTATTACAGCCAACATCCTTTTGTTACCGGCATAGTAATGCTTGTCATCTGTAATTATTTTCTTTGTTTTTTAAAAATATAATTGTTTATATCTGCCTCTCGCTAAAATATAAAGTTTAGAAGAACATGCTCATGCTTAATTTTCACAGCTGAAATTTTGTACCTTAAAAGAATGTCCCACAGATAATTACTGAATGGATGAGTATTGGGATTATACCCTAATATGAAATGAATCAAGTAATAAATATCATTCCGTATTATCAAAAGGAAAACCTCTATAAGGAAAGTTTCCCACACAAATAAGATGCTGTTGTAGATATTTTCTACATATTCTAAAAACACAATCTGTGAGCAAATTATCTTGAAGTTTTCTTTGGAGGAGGACGGCCATGAGGGTCACAGAATTCTTTCTGCGATTCTATTGTATCCACTGTTTGTGAAGAAGACACCAAGGAGCCTGAATCTGCAGAGCTCCATTTTCATGAATCTTATTTCTAATATTGTGCTATAGCTGGCCTAGAGTTAGAGCCTGAACAACACCATTTTAAACAAGACAAAGCTGTTTTTCAGAAATAAGTTGTAATGGCTGCCCCATTCTCCTCAAAATAACTACTGGCCTTGGCTTCTGTAAATAAAACTGCTAGTTTGCTCTGCAAAGCGCTCACTATGTAAAGCTGCTTACATTTTCTTATCAGTAACTGCCAGAATTGCTGGCCTTTGCTTACCAGTAATGACCAGAATAAGCAGCCCAAGCTAATTCCATCCTGGCACCTGTGACTTGTAATAAGTAACTAAGATCTGTGGATTCAACCTCTGCCCAGATGATGTGTAAACTAATGCTTATCTTGACTTCTGTAAACCACTTAGGTAACAATCGAAGTGACAACAAGTCCCCTAGCCCTTGGAATGTCCAGAGACCCGCTTTCTCCTTTCTGCCCAGGAGGTGATTTACGGAATCCCCTGGCCCTTAGAATGTCTGAATCCCTTCACCCCCACCCCTGGAGGTGGTTTACGGTTATAAGAGTCTTGTCACCCTTCCTTTGGGGCCACAGGTTGGAGAGATGTGAGTCCTCCATGGTCACCGGCAATAAAGACCCTGCAATTTGGCATACTTTTGTGTTGGTGTTAATTTTATAATCTCGCATTTCAATACTTCATTTGGAGGCCCCAGCGAGATATATTCTCTTTTAAACACCAAATGAAAGCCATCTCAGAATCTCACCCTGGCGACTGCTCCCACCTCGGGGGGTCTCTAGGGAAGGCACCCCCTGAGTTGCCCCAGGGCCCCAGAGAGTCACCATGGAGGATAAGCGACCACTTAGCTGACATTCACCCAAAATTCTTCAGGGTCCTAAAAAGACTCTGGAGGTAAGTTTGGCCTGTAATCTGGTTTGGAATCTGGGAACTAGTTCAAGTGGGCCCTGATTCAGAGGACTGGACGCAGTCATTGCAACTCTGATCTGGCAAGCCTCACCGAGACATCGCTTGAGGCTTCTGCTGGCTGGCACAGTGGGTGTCAACCTTCTGGTGGCTGGCACAGTGGGTATCAGCCTTCTGGTAGCTGGTATAGTGTGTATCAGCATTCGACTGTTTTCCATAAACTCTGTATGAATGAGAGAGTGAGTGTGTATATATGTAGTCCCATGGCTGAAAAGCTACGGGGCTTGTGTGGGCCTTCACCCGCAGTTCCACAGGAGCATCATAAGGCATAACAGTGATTCACTCCAGAGCTGTCAGGTCGAGCCCGACTTCCTTCCTGAAGTGACCAGGCCTGGGGGTTACAAGGGTACACCTTCGCCAAGATGCCCCTGAAAGACCTCTCTGGGGCGTGGCTGGGCAGGCATCAGTCTGGTCTCCCATCTGGGGGGTACCCATTCTTTGTCTGTCAATCCTATATGTGGTTCTGTCCTTATTGTAAATTTACCGGTTTTGTTAGACTCCTGTTAGCTGAAAAACAGTGGTTTAGACCTGTTATTCTTGAGGTAGATAATATTCTCCATTGGCTAAGTGACCATTGACTTCAATAAACTCTAATTGAGTTTACACCTCTGGAAATAATTCTGTTCTCTTTCCTTTTCTTCTTCTTTGAGGCCTCATTCTTCCTTTTTTCATGTCTGAGAGAAAATTCTGCCCCCGATGACTTGGGTGTAGTTTTTTTCTGTTTTAGAGAATCAAACTTTAAATAAGAAACTACCACCCCTCTTTGCCCATTTAGGAAAAAAAAAAAGGAGTAATTGTCTCTTTGTCAAAAGAAACAGAAACAGGAAAGGAGAGAGGAGAGACAAGAAAGTAAGGGAGTGGAAGAAGAGAGGAGACAAAAAAGAGAGATAGGGAGACAGGAATTTAATGCTTTTTAGGGTCCCTGTGTCAAGGTGACCAAAAGCTGCAGGGGCAGGGAACTCACAGCTGGCCCATCGGCTCAGAGCTCAGTTTTTAAACTGACACAAAAAAAGCATTTTTTTCTTTCTCTGCCGGCTGCCAGCCCCACCCGGCTTTCAGGCAGGCCACACTGCCTCAGGGTGCAGTATATGCATGCAAAAATCTGGCTTTAAAAACAGCTTTCTAACTCTTTATAATGCAAGTTACTTGTTAGCACAGTAGTTAAGGTGTAGGGCCTGCAACTGCAATGTTGTTAGTTCAAATCCTCAGTGAAGCCAGTCTTAAATTAGCAGAATCTCTTGGGAGAAATTCAAAAGCAAATGGGGTCATCTAGCTCCGGGCCTTGTGCCCCTCTCCAATGCATTCGAGGTTAGGTTTTCAGTTCAATATGGCGTAAAATTAACCCCTGGAGAACTCTGCTGGAATTGGGTGGCCTGACACTGGGACCTACGACAATGGGAAATGGTCGCAGGAACTCCTGGACACCCTGACCAGTTTCCATACATTAACCTATGGTTGGATTTAGTCCAACAACACCCCCAACCCCGCTGTGACTGAAATGCTGCATAAAACAGGCTAGACTTCAGGTCATGTTAGCTGGCCCAAACAAAGCCCCTTCTGGGCCAGCCATTCTCCCTGCCCCAGTGGAGGATCAGGAAATACCTCCACCCTACTCAAGGCCCTCTGAACCACGGCCTCAGCACCCCTTCAACAATACTAGTAACCAAACCTTGTCCCCCCTGCACAGGGGGGACGCAGCGGGACCCCACATCCACTAGTGGTCCTTCCTCTCCAAGAGTCACCCCCAACAGGAGAAGACAATTGGGGTCACCCATTCTTTGTTCACATTCCCTTCTTGTCAAGTGACTTATATAACTGGGAAGGTGACAGAAATTAAAGAGAGGGCCAAAACACCAAGTGCTGGCACAAACTTTATTAAGAGCAAGAGAAAATCTGCTGGGCTGCACCCAAAACTGGCAGGCAGCACCCGTGGCATGGCAAAGGGGATTTTTATGGCCTGCAAGTTGGCAAATGCCTCCAGTGTGAGGGGCCGTGCAGGAGGGGAGGGGCTGGGGAATTTCTGAGTTTAGTAGTTCCTGGGAGGGCTGGGGAACTGCTAACATGGCAAGAGGGGGAGGATTAGAAACCTGCTGAGATGGAAAGTTCCCCGGGAGGGGTTCGTGCTGGGAGGCTGGGGATCTTAAGGCGGTGGGGGTTATACAATGGAGTGAGTTCTGTCAGAAAGCTCAACATCCCCCATTCTCTGAGAAGCCCCAGGCTTTGACGGGTCTTTTAGCATCTGTACTGCAGACTCATCGCCCCATTTGGAATAACTGCCAACAATTATTACTGAGTCTGTTCACCACAGAGGAAAGAGGCAAAATTAGACAGGAAGCCCTGAAAGCCATCATAGGTCCAGGGCGATGAACAGTAGAAAAAAAAAAAAAAGGCGGGGGGGACCAAATTAAAAAGGTTTTTTTCTGACCCCAATGGGGGCCCAATACCTTGGGGGATCACCAGGCTCTGACCACTTTTCACCAGTATCTTTTAGAAGGGGTTAGGGAGTGGCCCGTAAGCCCACTAACTGCTCCATGGTAGGAACTGTAACTCAGGGTCCGAAGGAGTTGCTGGCTGCCTTCCCTGACTGTCTACAAGATGCTTATCACACCTACATTTCTGTTGACCCTGAGGCTCCAGAAAGTCAGCGGGCCATCAATCTGACTTTCATTCCCCAGCCTGCCCCAGACATCAAAGGATAATTGCAAAAATTAGAGGAGTTCCAGGGAATGAATTTAGCTCAGTTGTTGGAGACTGCCCAAAAAGTTTTTAACAATAGGGATACCTTAGAGGCCAAGCAAGATAAGAGAGTTACTAAGGCAGTGATAGCAGCACTCCAGGAAACACGAGTTAACTCACGTGGACCAGCCTTTGACATGGACGACAACAGAACAGCAGGCTTTTAACAGACTAAAAAAAGCCTTGACCACTGCCCCGGCCTTGGCCTTGACCAACATCTCTAAGCCCTTCCAGCTATTCATACATGAAAGACAGGGAGTTGCTAAGGGGGTACTCACCCAGACTCGGGGTCCCTGGTCCCAGCCAGTTGCCTACCTCTCTAAAAGACTTGATCCGGTAGCCCCTGGATGGCTGGCTTGCCTAGGAGCAGTGGCAGCCACAGCCCTATTAGTCAAAGAGGCAGACAAGCTGACTTTGGGGCAGGAATTAAACTAAGTGGCACCCCACACGGTGGAGTCACTACTCCGTGGAGCTCCGGGAAAATGGATGCCTAATGCCCACATAGTCCAATACCAGGTCTTACTTTTGGACCAGTCCCGCATAAAGTTTTCTAAAACCACAGTTTTAAACCCTGCCACATTGCTGCCTGACGGCGAGCCAGAGGAGCTCATACATGACTGCCGACAGACTACAGATGTCCTCCACACTGCATGACCGGATCTCACCGACATCCCCCTGCAGAACCCAGAAGAGGTACTGTATACAGATGGCAGCAGTTTCATGGTCAACGGAGTCAGGTACACTGGGGCAGCTGTGGTCACCCTAGAACAGGTTATTTGGGCTCAGACTCTTCCACATGGGACCTCGGCCCTAAAGGCAGAACTCATAGCTCTGACAAAGGCCTTAGACTGGGCAGAGGGAAAAACTGTCAACGTCTATACAGATAGCCGATATGCTTTTGCTATGGCCCATGTGTATGGAGCCATTTATAAAGATGATTGCTTACCTTTGAGAAAAAAGAAATCATCAAAAACAAAGAGGAAATCCTAACTCTGCTAGAAGCTATATAGAAACCCAAGGCAGTGGCATTAATACACTGCAAAGGACACCAGAAGGGAAATTCACCAGAGGCAAGGGAAAAGAGGGCAACTGACCTACAAGCCAGACAGGCAGCCTTGGGACCAGTGAAACCTCTGACTCTTGTCGTGACTCTGCTGGCCCCAACCCTGCCCCCTACCCCTACGTACTCACCTGAGGAAGAAAACTTTGCTAAGGAACAGGGGGCGCGACAAGATTCC
Source organism: Leontopithecus rosalia (assembly GCA_028533165.1). Taxonomy (NCBI): domain Eukaryota; kingdom Metazoa; phylum Chordata; class Mammalia; order Primates; family Cebidae; genus Leontopithecus; species Leontopithecus rosalia. The sequence continues at coordinate 93,203,616 of CM052654.1, forward strand.
ATAGGATGGTGGATTCTACCAGACACAAAGATTGTGCTCCCCGAGGCTTTAGGACAGGCTCTAGTTAGGGACCCACACCAGGCTACTCACTTACGGCAAACAAAACTAACTGAGCTACTGAGGGCCAGATACTACGTTCCACATTTGCATGAGATTGTTAGGGAAACTACTACTCCTTGTGATGCGTGTGCCAGGGTAAATCCAGGAGGCAGTAGGACTAGTCAGGCAGGAATAAGACTTAGGGGTACCAGCCCAAGGGAACACTGGGAGGTAGATTTTACTGAAATAAAGCCCCCAGCATGCGGCTATAAATACCTCCTTGTGTTTGTAGACACTTTCTCTGGATGGGTCGAGGCTTTTCCTTCTAGGTCAGAAACCGCACTGGTAGTAACAAAAGATTGTTACAGGACCTGGTTCCTCGGTCCGGCTTGCCCCTGACACTGGGATCGGATAATGGCCCTGCATTTACAGGACAGGTTTCTCAGGGCCTGGCCAAGGCCCTGGGCATATCCTGGAAACTACACTGTGCCTATTGCCCCCAGGGTTCAGGGCAGGTTGAAAAGATGAACCGGACCATAAAAGAGACTTTAACAAAATGTATCATAGAGACCGGTGAAAACTGGGTCAACCTGCTTCCTTTTGTTCTCCTCCATACCTGAGGTACTCCCTTACACCCCAAACTCTCAGACACCATACCTGCTGAAGTCCATAACCACACACTCCTTAAGTCCTTACAGGCACTCCAGTCTGTTCAGTCCCAGGTGCACCCACTCATCAGGGGAACTCGACCTACCCCAGTGGACCTCACTGACCAGCCGGTACACCCCTTCCAGCTGGGGAACAAAGTCCTGGTAAATAAATTCACTGCCTCTAGCCTAACTCCTCGCTGGAAAGGACCCTACACCATGATCCTGGTCATCCCCCATGGCAATCAAGGTAGACGGACTGACTGCCTGGATTTACCACTCATGTGTCAAGACTGTCCCCCCAAATACACAATGGAGACTGACCTCAGCTTCAGCAGACCTCCTAAAGCTAAGACTTTCGCGCTCCTCGCAGTAACCTTCCTTGCCCCCTGATTCCTGGTGTAGCCCCTCGGAGGGGACCCCCCTTGAATCCCACCTATTACTGCTGGGTCCTTAATGAAGGATCCACTGGAAAATGTTAGTTCTGTAACTGGAAAGGGATCCATCCTTGTCAACTTAACCCTAGAGTACATTCCCAGAGATCCCATAACCTTCTCCCTAGACCTCTGCACTCTCTTAAGCAAGAGGCTAGATGTAAATACTATAGGACAAATGAAGACAAGAAGATGGGGGCGGGGAAATGCAGTGAAAGCAAAGGAGATGGGGTGTTTCCCACACCCCACCTAGAGTCCTACATCCCACGTAGAGTCAAAAACAGCTTCAGACTATGGGGCTAAATCTATGCCCAGGGTCTACCCCACAAAGGAGATGAAATTGTGGAAACTTAGAGGAGTTCTTCCGCCCCCGTTGGGGCTGTGAGACTATTTCCACTATATCAGGATATGCTGCAAACAAAGATTCCTTCATTTCTTTCACCCGAGACTCTCCCCCAAACCCCTGATACACCGGTTCTTGTAACCCATTCAAAAATAACAGTCCTGTATCCAAATAGGAGATGGGCAACACGGCATATCTAGGGTCTCCAAGTATATAACAGTGGGTGGGACAAGGGAAACATCTTTACCATCCAGCAAATACAAAATAGGAGAGGATTAGACCAGTTCTTAAAGAAAGGAGAGCTGTTCGCCGCACTCGGCAAACAATGTTGCTTCTATGCAAACAAATCCGGGCTCATTTGGGACAGCCTTAGGATGGTTAGGCAGAGCTTAGAAACAAGAAAACACCTCAGAGAGGCCTCAGGAAATTGGTACCAAAACTTGTTCTCTTGGTCCCCCTGGCTAACATCCCTGCTCACTGGATTAGCAGGACCCTTGGTCCTAATGGTCCTAGGGTTAACATCTGGACCATGCCTTTTAAACATGCTCCTCAAATCTATCCAGGAAAGAATAGACTCAGTCAAGTTATGAAATCCAACTATGGGCCCCTGTGTCAAGAAAAGGAAACCTATTAAAGATTTAATATATGTTAAAAGAACAGGGGGAAATGTGCTGTAGCTGGCCTAGAGTTGGAGCCTGAACAACACCATTTTATACAAGACAAAGCTGTTTTTCAGAAATAAGTTGTAACAGCTGCCCCATTCTCCTCACAATAACTACTGGCCTTGGCTTCTGTAAATAAAACTGCTAGTTTGCTCTGCAAAGCGCTCACTATGTAAAGCTGCTTATATTTTCTTATCAGTAACTGCCAGAATTGCTGGCCTTTGCTTACCAGTAATGACCAGAATAAGCAGCACAAGCTAATTCCATCCTGGCCCTGTGACTTGTAATAAGTAACTAAGATCTGTGGATTCTACCTCTGCCCAGATGATATGTAAACTAATGCTTATCTTGACTTCTGTAAACCACTTAGGTAACAATGGAAGTGACAAGTCCCTTAGCCCTTGGAATGCCTGGAGACCCGCTCCCTCCTCTCTGCCCAGGAGGTGATTTACAGAATCCCTGGCCCTCAGAATGTCTGAATCCCTTCACCCCCACCCCCGGAGGTGGTTTATAGGTATAAAAGAGTCTTGTCACCCTTCCTTCAGGGCCACGGGTTGGAGAGATGTGAGTCCTCCATGGTCACCGGCAATAAAGACCCTGCAATTTGGCATACTTTTGTGTTGGTGTGAATTTTATAATCTCGCATTTCAATACTTCACTATGAGGGCTGAAGAGAAAGTGAACAAGGGCCTCTATAAGTTTTCTATTTGTAGTATTGTGTCACAATATATAGATTGCTTTTTTAAGCTTCTAATTGTTGTTTTTCCTATTTTTGAAACTCTCACACAGGTTAAAGGAGAAATTAGTGATGAGAGAATACTAAAAGCTCTATGTTTTTGTCTGTGATTCAAGCTAACCATCCATTTACTCAGAGATCATGACTCAACGCAGAATCTTTGAGGGGTGAGTTTAAGTATTTCCCAGCACGACTTGGTTCCTATTTTCTAGGCCATTCTTTCTAGGCCAATTTGTTTCTTCTTCTGAGAAGCAGGGAATGCTAGTGGAATCTGGGGACTGAATTTCAGTATAAATATTTTTTCTTCCTTTTTTCTTTTGGATGACTTTAGTTTTCTGGCATGAGATACAGAATATGTTTTATTCAATAGTTTCCAGTTTATAGTGTCTGGAATCTGATCATTTGATACCCATTACTGCCCTTCAAACAGTAGAAACATTTTTGAATATCCTATTTTTATTGGGCAAGTAAACGTTCTTATGTTGCTTTTATCTTCTTGACCAATATGAAAGTTGTTTTTTCCATCATTTTCTCAGGAAAGGAAGATATGTGGGTGAATCCAGCAATATTCAATGCTGATCACACACTTGGCAACAAGGGAAATAGAAAATAGTTTATAAATGAATTAAGTCCTGCCATCCTGAGGTCAAGTTACCATGGTTATGTCTTAAGTATATACTAGTTCTCACTTCCTTCTTCCAAATTTACAGTTTTTGTTTCAAGTTCTTTCTAGTTCTAGTGGTTGTATATTATTATTATTTTTCACTGTATTACAGACAGAAACATGCCAGTGAGAAAGAAACAGAGTAGCCACATATTCATCATTCTTATTTGACCTTTGTGGATATTCTTGTCAAATGTAATAACATCTATCACTAAAAATGGAATCTTTTATCTTTATAATTTTGGTCAATATCTTTGAGAGGAATAAGGTGTGATTGTAACAGTCTAAGAAACATTTATGTGATATCTTTTCAGTCATTGTTAGCATTTGTCACATCTAAGTTTGCCACATGTTCTTGTCTCTCTGAATTTTTATTCAAATAACTTGATGCTTCTAAGGGTCTTTATGTGACTAGTCAAGTCTCTCATTTTGAAAATGAAACAAATTTGCACTGTATTAAGATCACATTGCTATATGTTCAATCTCTATTAAAATAAAATGAAATTTAAGATTTTCATGTATGGACAGTAGATGCAAATCATGAGAAAAAATTTTCAGATTTCTAGAAATAGTATTAATTCACCTAATACTACAATTACTATACTTTAAAAATAAATAATCCTAACTGTTTTGGATAAGAATAGTTAAAATTTTGAAATTTAGAAATCTTTATGTTTTCCTATTTAGCAACAGTATTTGAATTTATTTTTCAATATCAGCTCCTTTTCCAAGATATAAATTGCCTCTTTTTTCTTCTGAGGCAATTCTTTATTTAATTGTTTATTAGCTTCCTCCATATAAAGATTTCAAAATAATGAGGAAATGACACACAACGTATATATACACAATGATTACAAATCACTTAGATATAACATCAATATGTACTGCATATTTTAGCCTAATACACGGTTACTGTCCTGTGATTCAACACATTCCAACTGAAACTCTATCATAATTTTTTTAGGCTTAAAACTACCCCACATATTAATTGAACAACTACCAGGCCCCTAACCCTAGTACTATGCCTTTTTGTTCTGTACAAAAGATTGATTTATTTTAACTTACTATTTTTAGTGAACATTTCTAACCTTTTTTCTCCACTATAACTTGATCTAGAAATGCCCACTCTCTTAATGCAAAAGTACACCTAAATTATATGTGGTCCTGTTTTCGTGTATGTTATATTATGCCCTGAACCAACATCTACAACTATTCTGCTGCCAACTTATATTTTTAAGAAAATATTTAATAAGCATATTTATTTTGATAAACAAAAACTTCCATTTTTCCCCTCTGAAAAATAGTAAAAAATAATGTAAAAAAGAGCTTAGCACTTAAATAGGGTAAATAAAGCTGGTACACAGGAATCCTGGTTAATTTGCACTTTTGAAACTTTCATCAACATTCAATTGATTGTCTTTAAATTTATCCTAAGCATAGACGATCCTAAGCTAGTGAATGGGGACAGAAGTCCTAAATTTTTAAGTGAATGTCAGTGGTTTCTGCTATTTTGTTGTAACTATTATGAAAAAGCCCTCAGTCTTAAGACAACTAAAAGGTGACAGTCTTGAAATATTGCAAAGTGCAAATCTTTATATCTACTGCCCCACTTTTACCTTTTATATATTTCCTCTAAATGATTCTGAGATTACGTATACATGAATACACAATTGTTTGTTATTGATACTAACAAAACTGGAGGAACTGATCAGCTGTTTGAAGGAAGGAGAAAGGTAAGGAGGAGACAGGAATGAAGAATCTGCAGTTATAAACAGAGGGAAAGAGTTTACAAGTCTTACACACACAAAAGCCATCCACTTCATATAATAGGCAGTTACCTTTCCCAATAACACTAGAGATTGGCTACTTCAGACATCTTAGCTTCTGATGATATGACTGGCCAGACAAAAATGTCATACAGTTCATTGTAATAGTCTACAAATCACTACAAAATAGCGTCCCAGTTTCAAAAGTCTCTCTTCCATGGTTTAGAAATATCGTTATTCTTAAAGAAGTTTCTATACATTTTTCTAAGATAATGACAGTGCTGTCAAGTTTTAGAGAAAATTTCTGTATTATTGCAAAGATGGTAATTTATAAGCTTCTATAAAAGGGTTTTTTATTGCATTATGCAAGAACATCTCATTATTGCTTTACATTTGCCTCCACTAAATTTTTCTATCTCCCTTCTTTTAAATATGTTGAATCGCCTGTCAATGTTGGTAATTTTTTAAAGAAAAATTTTGCTTGCTCTAGTTCAGTTATTCTTGGAAGAGTTTTCTTATTAAATGAAGCTCTAATATTTTTCTCTTAAAAGTTTGTTGTAAATGAGCCAGCACGTTGACCTGAGTACACTGCTTTTTCTCTCATTCCTTTTTCCTGTCATCATCTTCAGCTGCTCCTATCTTGACAGCCCAAACTGCCCATCACTTACATTTCATAATTTAGAAAAGAAAGAGTAACCTCTTAAAAGTGAGTACCTGGGCCCCCCACAACAGCTCTTTTCAATCAGCAACACATTCCTTCATTTAATACAGTCCCATAATGCAAGTGTTACCAGCAAGTTCACGACACATATGAAGACTATATCATGACAGATAGAAACTGCATCATTATCCCTCCCCCATATGCTACTTACACATAAATTAATCTATCTTCATTCATAACAGGTATCACTGATTGTGTGTGGAAAAGCTAATTTTGGGAAAATGAGGTTTTTGCCATTTCATGTTAACCCATACATTCTAGTCTACAAGGTTGATCCAACACCTCAATTTCATAGAATCTTGCATTTATACTATGTCCATTCCCATCAACAACCCTTAAATTATGTCACTGTTGTGTGCGTACTACAATAATCCTCATAACTTTCTCCAAACCAAATTTTTTATCACTCAATGTTTCCTGGCTCTCCAGCCAGACTTCCCTAACCCACAGCATCCCAGGACCACTGCTAGAATTTCTGCAGAACTTACCACTGTCACACTTTTTACATTTCGTATAGATGACCTACCTTTGGCAATTAACTCAATTATAATAGCTTTCACTTCTGTAACTTTACTTACTGGTTAGTACAGTGTATATGGGCAACAGCACACAATGTTGTTAATTTGATTAATCTAACAAATTACTTCCTGACATTATTTTTGGAGTAAAATCTGACAGTTTTAAACTTTGTATCATTTGTAATTGTTCACATTCTAAACACTTTTGCAAAAGTTATCAGAAATGAAAAAGGTAAACTAAAAAATGTCTTAAAGCTTTTAAGGGGTCAAGTTCATTAATGGTGTTATAAAGATCCTTTCAGGTCATTTCGTAAAATTCACAAATGTCTAGAGAAGTCCTCGCTACTTAGCTTCTATCATCGTAAGAGCATAGATATGATGGGTACTGAAATGGCTCGGTACCCAAAAGAATACTGTAGGGGAACAACTGTTATTTGGATCTGCTTTTCATAAACAAAAGAAAGAGGATAAAGAAAATTTTTGCTAGAAGACAGTGACTCAAACTCAAAAGGTTTTGAATGATATAGTAATATAGAATTTTTATTAAAATAATTGTCACATATTAATACATTCCAGTCTGTGCCAGAACTTTAAGGATCTTTCAAATTCTCACAAGAATCTTGGAAGATACAGATGAGGAATTGATGGTCAAGAATGATTGTAACCATCTAGGGCCAAAGAGGTAACAGGTGGTCAGCTACTGGTCTTGTTTGTTCTATTCTTGATCCCATTTATTTCCCACTATCTTAAGATAACTGAAGTTATTCAAGTAAAATTTTGACTTGATAAATAATGGGTATTCTTAACTTCTATCAGATTTTGTGAACAACTAAAATAAATAAAATAAAAATTTGCAACACTCCACAAAAATACTGAATATTTTGAAACACAATAAATATGTAACTTTTTTGACAGCTTTGATCATGTTTTCTCCTTCTATCTCTCATGCTAATGACTTTCCAATTAGTTAAAAAAGGATTAAACACACACAAGTGAAACATCATAGCCAGATAGAAATGGGCAGAGAGCCAAGATTTAGAAGAATCGTAGAATGAACACTGTGTTTCACCAGAAGTACAGAAGGAGGCAGTAATGCTGGATTAGGCTAAACCTGGCTATGCTGCAGAACATAAACTCATATTCAACCACAGCACATTTTCAACAAATCAGGCTAAAATCACAAAAGAAAAAAAAATTGGCTAGTTAGTAAATGATATCCATCATAAATAGACACAGGGTAAGTAAAATGTAGACTGGTATTATGATACTAAAATAGCAATTAAAAAATTTTTTTACTTTTTGTCAATGAGAGACAAGACTCCCTAGAGTCTTGTCTTAAATGCTTTCTGAAAGTGATAGTTTGCCTTTGTTGAATCACCTTAATCTCAGCAGAGATACAGATAGCTTCAGAAGATGGGACTTACAGGGATATAAAGTTAAATTTGATTATATGAAACAAAATAGTTAGAGCTTGCATTTCAACTTACACAGTACAAGTGTAGAATTGGGTTCCTCTATCCCAAAATTAGACAGCTTCTATAAACTCCAACATCTTACTTCCATCCCTCATTGCTGTGTCTGTTTATTCATCGCTTCAGTACTCTTTTGAGGTGATCGTGCTCTGATATCTACACTGTAAGGCAGGACATAGTGGGCAATAAAACACTTGAAAATGTGTCATGGAAACTGTTTTTTTTTTCTCCATTTCTCTCTCTGATTCTTTTCTGTATAAATTAATAAGAAAGAGATTCTGGCTCAACTTGGAAGAATCCTCCCATTCCAATTCTGATCACCCATTGGTGAGATCATCTAATAAAAACATGGCTGGAAGAGTCTGTCATCAAAAGAGGGTTGCAGATACAGAGCCCTCATAAACTGCATGACACTCCAGTTCTGTGCTGAAGAATCTAGTCATGTAAGGGGTGGGGACATTAGACGCCGGAAAATGCATTCCTAAGAACATTTCCAAACAGCAGCTTATAAATTTTCACAGGGTAATTTATCTGGCAAGATACATAGAGCAAATTATTTGTTCAAAGAACTCTCCTCTAATTTGCTTATGATTTTCCAATAACTGACAAAAGATATTCAAAAGGCTATGAAATATATTTGAGATTATCAGCAGTTGTTATCATCAGTTGTTATCATCAGTTGTTAGAGATAAAGTTTTGAATCTTTGGTCTATTCAAATTATCTGTGCTTTCTAAATACTGTATATTGGCTATGAACACATTTTATTAAAAAATCTAATATCAAAGATTATTTACATAATGATATTTATACACATATACGTATTATAACATTATATATATATATATATATATATATATATATATATAATCTTTAAGCTAACTATTTTTACATTTCATTTACTTTTTAGAATAACATGCCACATTCCTATCTATAAATTCCTAGAGGCAATGCATGTCCAGTTTAGTAGTCTACCATGGTGCACACATCTATAAACAGTTCTTCAAAATTTACTTATTCTACCAGGGGTCATGCTGGAATCACAGACCAGGTTAGAATATATTTGAAAGCCTTTCTTGACAATTTCTTCAAAAACACTTAGATCTAAGAAAATTTCCCTCTAATACTAAGGTTCCATTTTTTCTGTAATATTTGAGATGGGTTTCAGAGAAGATTCCATGCTAGATAGTAGATGAAGCTTAAAAGTTTGTCTTCTCTGATAACTGTATCATATCTCTACCTACCTACTCTGATAACTATCATTTCTCTACCTACCATAGTGCACCTGTGACACTCTGCTGCTAGTCAGAAACAAGGGAATTACCCTTGTTATCTTTTTTCCTCTGTATTTTTTTGCCCCTGATATTAAACAATATTCCACACATTATTTTCAGAAACAAGCCTTTTTTTTTTTTTTTTGCTAATCTAAGTAGTTGAAATGTATGGGGAGAACAAAACCATGGGTTACTGGTATTTGATGGTCCTATAGCCACTGGGTGCTTAGTGACAATTCTTGAATCTTTGGTGTGTTGGTCTGTAATATTTTTCATGAATTTTAGCATTATAATGGGCAGTCTACCAGCTTCTAAAATTGTGGTGAAAACTATCTACAAAGAGATTTAGATTGATAAATGATACCAGATATGCCCTAGCCCATTTTTGATGGGGAGAAATTTTTTACCTCTAATAATTACCAACTTCTTATACTGCATAACGTATTCATTTAGGCAAAAACCTATATAAACTATTAAATCAAAGATCTGCAGTATCTTATATATAATGAGGACTTTTAAGAAAATAATTTTAAAAACCTTGTCTAACAAAGTTTTTAAAAATTAGCTTTCTTTGTAACCTGGTATTCTGTCATGGACTGAGAAAATATAAACATCAGATAGGAACAACAAAATATTACATATTTTCCCATATATACTGTTTCTTTAGCTGCTTCTCTTTCTGCCACAAGGGAGTATGCTACACCAAAGGCATATCACTTTAGCCAAGTGTTGTTGACTTCTTGAAATACATTTTTTCTGTTAATTCATTTTAGATATCAACATAAATATACAAGTAGAAAATCATATTTAACATTAATAAAAATATCTGCATATTAATATTGCATATAATATTAATGTACAGCTAGAAAAGTCATATTTAGACTTGTAAATAATCACACACTAGAAGTTAAAATTAAGGACTGGGCTTTTACTATTGTGAACAATTAATAGATACCTGATTCTGTTAACCTGAAAGCTGTAAAGAACTTCTGATTTAGTTATGGGACCAGAATGGCCTTTGGTGTCTATCCTGGACTCATATTATGATACCTCATCACTTATTAATTCACTGACTCTGAAAATATTATTTACTGTATTGACATTCTAATGTTTCCTCTGTAACAGGTACTCAACAATGCATATTTTCAGACTTATTGTGAGGATTAAATGACAACCCTGTATATGCATCTTCTAAAAAGTAAGTTTCCCTTTTTAGTAAAAATATTTGTTAGGAAAAAAGTTCATAGACGTGACAACTCTGAATAACAAGATATTTATTCATTTTTATTGTTTAAGGGTGGCTATTTCTTTGTCTTAAAGGTCAATGGTATTTGAGTAAATATAAACATGTCATTTAATATTAATGTCCAAGGCAAGGTGCAGTGGCTCACACCTGTAAGCTCAGCACTTTGGGAGGCCAAGGCAGGTGGATCACAAGGTCAAGAGATGGAGACCATCCTGGCCAATATGGTGAAACCCCATCTCTACCAAAAATACAAAAATTAGCTGGACATGGTGGCTCACACCTGTGGTCCCAGCTACACGGGAGGCTGAGGCAGGAGAATCACTTGAACCTGGGAGGCGAAGGGTGCAGTGAGCTATCATGCTATTGCACCCCAGCCCAGTGACAGAGCAAAACTCCACCTCAAAAAAAAATTAATGTCCAAAAATACTATAACAAAGGTAAATTTCCCAGAAGATAATTTGTATACTTCCCCAAATTCCACTCAACCTTGCAGCAAGTCTTCATTTTTTTCATTTTAAAGTTTACATGGAAGTGTAAAACAACAAGAAAGCAAGGACACTTTTAAAGATGAAGAACCAAGTTGAGAGTATTACTCCACCCTGCTTCAAAATATACAGCAGTACACTAATTAAAACAGCAATGTATTGTTGTAGGGTTAAAAAAAACCAGGAAAATAGAGAAGCCATAAATAAGCACGTGCATACATCAAACCCAGTGTATGACAAAGGTGGTGTTCAAAAAAGGCATTGAGTTAATAGTGTTGTGACACTTCGTTATTCATATGGAGAAAGTTAAAATAGATATATTTCTGACACCATACTTGAAAATAAATTTCAAATGGTTTCAAAGGCAAAGATGTAAACATTGCAAGAAAATTTAGAAACAGTATTTTCATGTCCTTAGCGTAAGGAATGATCTAACAAGCTATAATACATATATACTCTAAAAAATAAGAACCCAAATATAGAAGAATTAAGATATTATTTTGATTTAAATATACAATAAAGGAAGGGTGGAACCTATGAATTTAGATGAAGTGCTTGCAACACTTCATCTACATTGACTGAGGCTAGTATTAATATAGGGAAAAGGGTAATGGATAGAATGCAAGAGGCATATAGAGGATACTTCAAAGATTGTAGTAAATTTCTGTTTTTTATATTGTCAATAATTGAATGACTGTGATTTAATTATCCAGCGAAAGGTTTATACAGATCTTACATAAGCTTCTTAATGTTACTTAAAAGTGAAAATAATACAATTTTATAACAAATATATAACTTAAAAAAACCTAAGAATTTGAATCTTTCCTCGAAGATATAAATTGAGTGTTTGTAGTTGACATGAAAATGACTCAAAAGCTACTTTCAAAGGAACATGAGACATTATGGGAGTGCCCCCAAAGCAGTCATCTGATTTGATATATGCGATAACAGTACTCTTACTATCTCATATTTTGGCTTTTTTTTTTAACCTTTATTTAGGTTATGCTAGACCTTCAGGAAGTAAAGTGTACTAGGAGGCTTATTTGTATCCATAATATTATTTCTCCATCAATTTTAGTCAAATGTAACTAATGTCAAGATGCCCAAAAAGCTAACTAAAGTAATATGAGTGACCTCATGTTGAATAAAATGGAAATGCTATATTCACTACACCAATATATATTTCAGAAGATGAATATCAATAGATATCTGCCTACTTTCCACAAACCTGTGTTTTTAGGTAAACCTCACCTCCTGCCTGGAAATATACAAGATCCCATTACATGTAAGTTCTTAATCCATTTTTGAGAGACTAGTTATGTTGTGTTATCCATGTTTTCTGGTCTCATGTTACATTCTTTATAAGAAAACCTGTGTGTGTGTGTGTGTGTGTGTGTGTGTGCATGCACGCATGTTCAAATTAGCTCATGTCTGATTCTAGAGAGCATCCATGAAGTTAGTATTAAAAATACTTTAAAATTTATTTATTTTTCTGTAAATGTTGGGCATATCTGACAGCTAAAAACCATTTACTACGCTTGTAAATTTTTAACAAATTTGGATTCAGACTTCCAGGTTACAATAATTTTTGCAAAAGAATAGTAAATGGATAAATGGTTAGCAAGAGAAATAGTGCTCTAAGAGTGAGAAGGATTTTAATTTGATCATTCATCATCCATCTCTGCTGATTCTTTGCTCATATGTTGTGTGATACACTAGAATGTGTTACTGAGGACATAGAAACAGTTAGCTTTCTTATTGCTAACATTTATAACCCTTCTAGAAACAAATTGTGACAAGTTGAAGTTTAGTGGGATGCTAGCTATTCATTTCCTTGGAACGTTTCACGTATACATTACTTACAACTTATTGTTTGTGTTAACAAATGCAGTAAGATTGCATTGCTGGTGACAAAGCTGAGCCACCTTTTCAAAAATCAATAAAAATTTTAAAAAATCTCTTACATTTCAATAGATTATACATACTCAGTAAACTTCAAAGTCAAAATATTAATATTTATAGTTATAATGATGAAGCCAGTGTCACTGAATTCTATTGAATCTCTGAAGAAATATATTTAGGGTAGTTAGAATTTTAATAACAGTGAATTTTTTTCATTAGCATCTTGGAAGAAGGAAATGGGAACCTGAAAGGGAATAAGGTCTTCATACTAATGCTTAATCCATTGTTAGTTCCATGAACTGAGTCATGAATGGGCAGCCCACATAAACTGAGTACCATAGAGATAAATTGATCCATTCAGGGTCATACATTCACACTGTAGTATTGAGTAGGATCAGACTTAAATTTTTCTAGTTTCATCAAAGGTTTATTCCTTCTCCTGTTTTCTTCCTTTCTTTTCATATTTTTTCCCCTTTGCTTTTCTTTACTTTTGCTTTTCTTTCTCCATCCCTTCCCTTTTTCTTAATTTTTAAAACGTAAAAGGTCATTCTTTTTACTTCTTTACTCCCATCTCTAACTTCTACCTCCTTCGTCAAATAAAAAAGGAAATATTTTTCCACCATTAGTAAAATATCTAGTGCTGAGTCCACACTGTAAGAGACTAGAGGCTGAATCATAAATTTGTCACTTGAGGCAAGATGAGACGCAACTTTGCATTAGAGTAATGAAGGGAAAGCACACACACCAGTAGGAAAGAGGATGTGTCAAGTTTGGGGACCATGAGGACAAGAGGTTGAGGGAAAGTGGAAGAAGACTGTCTGAAATCAAAACATGGCTTAACCTAGAAATTTACAGAACAATTTCTGTGAACACCAGTGAGTATGGAAGGTTGTTCTTTGTAGGTCAAAGACAGAAGTGTGGTTTAAATGAGATTTTTTTTAAATTTGCAAACTTTATATAATTGTAACATAATACGAAACAGCAGGAGTGGTGTATGTATCCCTGAAACAATGTATCTTTTATAATTTCCAAACAGCTTCAGAGTTCTGTAAACATGGACACATCTGTGTGCAGAGGCTTTCAGGACCCATCTCCCTGGAGGCTGATATCACAATGAACTATTATAACAGTAATGGCTTCTAAAACTCATTTCAACATTTATCACATGCTATATAATAATCGGTGCCACCATTTATCAGATTCATAGACTTCATCTTCCCATCCATAGGCCATTGTTCTTAGGCCAAGAGTTTTGTCTTACGTATCTTTATTGTAGCCCCGATAGATACTCTCATCATTTCTGACACAGAGTACATGCTCATCAAATGACAGGTAAGCCTGACTCTAGCAACAAAGCCATTTAGTGATCTGTGTCATTCTTAAGAGAGTAAGAGGACACTCACTGGATCAAATGCACAGGAATATGATGAGATCTTTATAGTTTCATGAAAAACACACTAAATTTCACTGCCATGAGCAGTTCACATATTATTCAGAAGTACTTGCGCCAAATCAGTCTAACTTTTTTCTTTCAAGTTACATTTGATTCTAGGTATGTTTGTGTCAGACAGACCCATTGGAGAATAATCTTACGGATTCTATTCCATGTATATTTCTCCCCATACTAGGATTACATTTATATTTAGAAAACAAAACCTGATTATATGTCTCCAAACTTTTATTTTTTTACTTCTTGGATAAAATTTATAAAAGTAAATGATTTGGGATGCCACTGAAAGATTTTGTCCCAGCCTTTCACTTAAATGACATATTGGTTGAAACTGTACTTTTCAATACATTAAAATATACTCAATAACGTTGTATTCCTCTCTACTCTTTCTCTCTACACATGCACCATATTCTACCACATCATCTCCTAATGTATATCACATAAAATAAGAATCTCACAAGATACTTAACACAAAAATCAGCTTTGAATTAAAATAAATGTAAGAAATCCCACATATTAAATATTTGTCATAATTCACATCAAAAGCTTTGAAAAGACCAATAATAAAGAACTATGCATAATTTTGTTTAAACCCAGTTTTCTAAACATAATCTCTAGACCTATTTATGTGTTTGTAGATATATAATAACTACTGACATTCCCATGAAGCTTATTTATTAAACAGATATATTTTAAATATGTCTTTATTCCTTGTAGTCTACTGGGTACGGAACCCAATCTGAGATTTCAGTAGTTGTGACATCCAGGTTTGTGTTCTGTTTCTTACTTGTTCAGCCATGCCCAACTGCATGTCAATCTCAACCTGTCATAGTCTTTGAAACATCAGTATGTTTCTGCATACTGTTAGCATTGACCAGAATTGCACCTCTACATCTCATATTATATTCAAGTACCATGTCAAAACATTCATTTTGTAAAATTTAGTGCTAACTTCCTTCCCAGCATCCAAGATTAACTTTACCTATCTCAAAACCTCTTGGTATTTTACTCACACGCATTGTATGACATAAACTTCTCAACTGTTTTCCCTCGCTGGACCGTGGGTCACTACATAAATATTTAGATTGAGTAATTACTTTGCATGTAGAATAAATAAGAATATGTAATGCTTATTTTAGCACATTGCCACTTTTTAAAATGTGGTAATATTGGTAGAACGAAGAAAAAATCTGTAATAGACTATGACCTCAAAAAGATATTTAACAATGTCATGTTCCTCCAAAGACAAAAAAGTAAGAAAATAATAGGGTAAATGGTGGTACTGTCTTGGAGATATTTTTTAGGTAACTGAATAATAATATAAAAATCATGTTATCTCTGAGCTGAAAAAGTATTTAAGTGGCGAGTTTCACATTTTCTAATTTTAATCTATTTAGCAACATTATTAAATACATTTTAATCTAGAAATTTAATTAAAATGGAGAACTGCCTACTCAATTTTCAAAGGTGAAAATGGGAATGATAGTGTGTATACAGAGTAATAGACATGCTAAAAAAGAGCCAGATAGTTGAAAAGATCTGACAAAATAAGATGACCTTGTTTGAGGTGTTAAATAAACAAAGAGTACTGAAAATCTATGTCATAGGTAACTGACACTAAAACAACTATACCCATCAAGGGACTGAACAGTTCACTTAATCTTACATGAGTTAAGGTTATCTAAAATATAGCATCAGTTTCGTATCAGTGAAAATGTTGATGTGTGAGTTCCTCAAAGGCTCAGAAAGAACCTGACTCATCAAAAGACTAGACAAGGAGGAATTTGGAGAATAATTTATTAATGTATTTACTCATTTACATTTATGCATTGAATGCTTTCTTTGTAAAAGACTATAACATTTTACTCTTTTGAAATTCAGTGCTAAATCAGGGAGATGTTCCTGCTCTCGTCGTGAAGCATACAGCATAGAGAAATGAAAATTAAACACGTAATAAAATGAATAACAATATAACTACAAATGCAATATGTGTTCTAAAAATAAATTTCAGAGAAAATTGCTTTAGAGTGTCAGGGAAGGACACTTTAAGGACTACTGAAAGGAGATAGGTTCCATCATCCTGGTCACATGGCATGTGATGGGGATGTGGCTCAATTCTTCAGTGCTCCCTGCTCAGACCTAGAGGAGTATATAGACAGTTAGGCTGTGGGGCTCTAATCCCACAGCAGTGTCTAAGGGTGAATGTTCACAGCTCCTGAAGCATCAGTAGGCATGTGTTACAGGGTGCTCTTTTAGTTCGCCGTCTAGAGGCAACTTGTGTTAGGTCAACTAGACCTTGTCTCAAAGAGAGATGGCTTTCTGTATCTGGTGTTTCCTGCCTTGGTATATTGGAAGGACTGGATCATACATGGGCTTAGAGAAGGAGTGCAAGGTTTTATTGAGTGGAAGTGGCTCTCGGATGGGGGAGCCGGAAGGGAGATGGTTTTCCCCGGGAGTCAGGCTGCTTGGTGTCCAGGGCTCTTCTCTGACTGCCCTAACCAAACACCATGTGGTTCAGCTGGTTGATGGCCTGCCAGCCTGCTACTGCCTGTCAGCGTGCTCTTCTGTGGCATGCTCTGGACGACCAGTTTGTGTCTTCTTCGGTCAACATGTTCCTCATGACATTCACCCGCTTGTGTCTCTGCCCTGCCAGGATCTCAGGTTTTTATAGGCCCAGGATGGAGGCAAGGCAGGCCAGGGTGGTCTTAGAAAATGCAACATTTGGTTGTGAAGGCAGAAGTGCCTGTCCTCACCTAGATCCATAGGGGTAAAGCCCTAGCCAGAGACCCACCTTTCTTTACCCAGCACTTCTCTGCCCGACTCCCTTATCACTATGGCTTAACAATTTTAAAATTTTAAAAAAACAATTTTTGTGATGCAGGTAATTGAAGAAATGGAATATTGTTGCATAGAAAGTCTGAGTGAGGATAAACCAGTATGACTGAGGGTAGAAATATTTATTTCTACTGTGACAATTGATTTTCAAAATAGTACAAGTTATAAGAAAATTGATTTCAAGCCCAAATTTTAAAAGAATTAAGTTAGAGCTACCCAACATTGAGGTGATTCACATGGAAGTGAAAAAACTCTCAAAGTGTAGAAGTAGAGGCCATTTCTTGCTTTTTTCCTAATTGTAGGCCTATATTTTTAGCATTTTATTTTATAGAGAAATACTTTCTTTATTTCACAACAATCTTTTTAGCATTTTGATACCATATACCCACTACATACCACGCACACATCAGCATAGATCCTAGAGGACGATTATAGTTTGTGTCAAATCAGTTTCAATCTTATTCGTTACATTTGGATATGGCTTAGCGTCTTCAGAGGATTAAAATCTGTTTATAGTGAAGATTACTACCAAGTTGAATTATAATTGTCTTCAAGACAGTGTAGCAGAGTGGTTAAAAGTAGACACTGAGGATTCAGGTTGCCTGTTGGCAAACCCCATGCCATCACTGTTTTTAGGCAAAATCACTGTGGCCCCTAGTCTCATGTCCTGTATAATGAAAACTACACACGTGTTGTAATTTAGTATTTTTGATTAAATTAGATAATACATGCCAAAATTTTTAGCTACTGTTAATATCTTTATTTATTTTCAAATATGATAGCCATAACATCCTAGAATCACATTTA
This sequence comes from Leontopithecus rosalia, assembly GCA_028533165.1. Taxonomy (NCBI): domain Eukaryota; kingdom Metazoa; phylum Chordata; class Mammalia; order Primates; family Cebidae; genus Leontopithecus; species Leontopithecus rosalia. Next base: position 93,221,615 of record CM052654.1, read on the forward strand.
GATTGATACCACTAGTATTTCCAAACTGAGTTTAGAGTCTTTGCTTCTGTTATTTAGAAGAAGCAAAACCACAGTAATATTTAGAGAGAAATATTAATTTTAATATTTAATATTTAACATGAATATTACAGAAAGTAACTAAATTATAAAAGAAAAATAACACAACTTTGAAAACCATTTATCTCAGCCCACACCACATATAAACTTACAAAATACATTGAAGAACACAATACTATCCATAAATGAACTTGCAAAAGAAATCAGACTTACATATAATCAAACTCTAATTCTAATAGTTAAATTTTAGAAAACATGGAGTGACAGAAGAACATGACAAACAATATAAAGGAGGTAGATTCAGTGTGATCCAGATTGTGGGGAAATCTCAAGATAAACCACCCAGTATTTTCAGCAAGAAGAAAACGAAAGAGAAAAAGAGGGAGAGAGGGAGGGAGGAAGAGAGAGGGAGAAGGAGGGGAAGGCCACATACTGGGAGAGGCTTATGAGACATGTCAACCAATGTCCACATATGGACCTTATTTTGTTCCCAATTTACTCAAAACATAAATGTCTGTTTACAATAAGGCTGGGTGTGATGGCTCACTCCTGGAATCCCAACAGTTTGGGAGGCCAAGGTGGGGGATCACTTGGGGACAGGAGTTCAAGACCAAGCTGGCTAGCATGGCAAAACCCCATCTCTAATAAAAATACAAAAATTATCCAGACATGGATGTGCGTGCTTAGTAGTCTGAGCTACGTGGGAGGCTGAGACATAAGAATCATTTGAACCCAGGAAGCAGAGGTTACAGTGAACCAAGATTACACCACTGTTCCCTAAGCCTGGGCAATGGAGGAAGACTCTGTCTCAAAAAAAAAAATCTGTTTACCATAAAACATGAAGGAGACACAGTTAGAAATTTGAATACTGACTAGATATTTCAGAATATTTAATTATTATATGTGATAATGGTTAAATAAGGACACGTTTTTAAAAATTATTGGTTGTCTCCTACAGGTACATGCTAACAAATTCACAGATCAAATGTTTATAGAATATATAGGAAGGGATTATAGACAGGGGTAGAGGTGACTCCGGATTTACTATGAGTTGACGATTGTTCAATATGAGTGATGAGTACATGAGAGTCCATTATATTGTTCAATATGAGTGATGAGTACGTGAGAGTCCATTATACTATTCTATTTTTTTGTATACTTGAAAATTTCCATAATAAAAAAAGTTTTAAGAATCAATAAGAGAAATTAGGCAACTGTAGAGTTGTGCAAATGGTCTAGAAAATTAAGCTCTTCAAACCAATTATTCAAACTATGGCCTTTAAGAGAAAGACAAATAGATATAGAGAGACATAAATCTAGATATAGCTAGATAGAGATAGATTGTATTCTCATATAACAAGTTTTCATTTTGATATTTATAATTCTCAGTTAACTGGAGCTAAAATACCCCATTACCCTTTTACCATTAACAAAAACTATTTTATTTTTCTGACTTCTCCAGATAATTTCCCAAATGTTCATATTTCTTTCTGAGCATATACAGATACTCAGTAAAGCACTACCTCAGGAATTCTTTATCAAAGCCATGACTTACAAACATTATCTTTCAGCTGTGCTAAGAAGAAATAGTGACATTTTGTGAAGAGAAAAATGTGTCTGCTGAAGAAAGCTGGTTAGTAAGCTTTAAAAGAAAAAACAATTTATTTTTCTGGAAATAGTTTTAAATCAAATGTGCTGGATATAGTCCATGTACTACAGTATGACATATGAAGAGGATCACAAGATTAAAATCTTAAGGTTAGGCTAGGCTTGGATAGTTTTCCATTACAGTCTATGTCATGGGAATAGATACATTTCATGCCAATTTGTTCTGTATACATTTTTCATAATGGGGAGCATAAGTAAAAGAGCATTTTAGCTTTTCAGTTATCTAGAAATACTGTGTTATAATGCGTAAGCTAATATATTACTTCAAACCAAGACAAAAAATGACCTCGTATACAGCATAAATTAATCAATCAATTCACATTAATTGAGCAAGGCTCAAGTGGCACCCATGTTGTGAAAGGTGCTGGTATAATTATAAAGTTGTGTCACACTAGGATTGATGCTCATGGGGTTAATACAAACACACACACACACACAACTGTGGCAAACATCGGTTTCGTACTTTCCTCTGATCTATGTCACCTTTTCATTTAATAATGGCAATATATTCTGACAAAAACCTCCAGCACCCTTTGTAGATAAAAGGCACATGATAGTTCTTTCTAATGGGATTTATAGTGAATCCCTGGTATCTGTGGGAGAGTGATTCCAGGACCAGTGCAACATCAATATCCACCAATATTCAAGTACCTGAGACCAAAATGGTGTATTATGTTGGTGCAAAAGCAATTGCGGGTTTTGACATTGCTTTTAATGATATTTGCTTATAACCTATGCATTTACTCCATTATAATTTGATCATCTATAAACTACCTAATATGATGTAGATACTATGTAAGTAGTTGTTACACTGTATTGCTTTCTTATTTGTATTATGTTTAATTGTTCTATTGTTTTTCTTCTGAATGTTTCCCACCTGCTAGTTGGTTGGATCTGCTGTTGTAGAGCCCAGAGATGGACTGTAAATAGAAGTCATGGTTTAGTTATTCTAGAAAAGCACTTTGAAAAGAATAGACTCACTAGCATCCATATTTCACTTTTTGTTGTTTCCTCTTTTGCCAGAAACAAAGAAATAATTCCTAGGAGTGCTGCAGCCATACTGTGACCATGAAGACAGAGGAAAAAGCTGAGGTTCTCACATGGTATCTTTGAATTGCTACATCATCCTGGAAAGCAAACTACCTCTCGATTTCACATTATATAGAACTGATACATCTCTTACACGTAGGCTACTAATTTGGGAGGATGAAGGGTACCCATTAAAACAAGTATGATTCTAAAAGATTACAAATTATAAAATGCTATAATATATAAAGTAACATAAAATGAAATTTATATTTATAATATTAAGAGGCAATATTTGTGCCATTTTAACAAGCACCAATCTCAATTTAAATCTTGACTCATGACAACATATAAATGTATATATATATATTTTTAATATATATGTAAATGCAAAAGCATGACTGGGAATTATTTTATAGTTCAGAGGATGTAGCTTTTGTGACTTTCTCTTATATCTAACATCTGTATACAGATAACTCCATCCTTATTATTCCACAGAAGGAAATCTCTAATGCTGCATTATTACACAGAAAGCTGACTTGATAAATCTTGTGCTACATGGAGTTTACTCCTCTTCATTTATCACATTTCCTTGTATGATAGTGCCAGAAATCCCCCCACCATTTTGTTGTCTTTTAGAATCTCTTTCTCTATCTCTTTATTCCTCTAACTCTTTTTACCTCTCCTATTTGGATTGAATCTTTTTCCTTACAAATTTATGTGTGTATGTGTTTGTATGTACAACATATTATGTTAAATAATGCAAAAGAAGAAAAGATATAATTAAATGATAAATCTCCACCACTACCTCACCTCCAATCCTAATCTCAATCCCCTTAAGTCTCTCCAATATTATCAGCTTGGCAGACATCCTTCTATTTCCATGTAATATACACATGTGGATGCATTATAATTTATTCAGTCACTCCCATTTTATGTACTCACTTCTCTTGTACTTGTGCAATAAAAATTTGGTACGTATATTAGTGTGTACTTATGTTTGTATTTTTTAGTGCTCTGCAGCCATCCTTTCTTAAAATATACATTTGTTTTGATTGCTTCTTTAAGCTTTTTCTAGGGCGGCCTGCCTTCAAATTCCAGATTTAATTCTGTACATTTTTCCAATTTTCTAATTTATTATCATTTTCACATTCGTCTTAATAACGTGAGGCTCACTCTTTCTCTACTACCAATCTTTGATCTTATTGGCATCTCCCCTGTTTAGGGGTACTTTCCTCACCAAAAACCACCTTGCTGTATTCCCTCATCCTTTCGGGATTGCAATTACTCTTCCCTGCCTCATTCACCCAGATAGCTAATGGAAATGCAAATAACCCTCTCCCTCTTTGTAAGAATGTAGTATTCTTAAAAATAGGCCAACACAGTGTTTTAAGAATACAGACAGAATTGAATTACTATAGTGAAAACACGAAGCCAAATAATTTACTGGGATATTGCTGTCTTTTGTACTTTATTCTCAGAAAATATGATCAGTCTATGTGGCATTCTATATATTATTTGTGATTAATCTGAGATGAAAATATTTTGTTCAAATTCAGTTATAAAAATGATATAACTAGAATTATGAATACTGTGGATTAAAAGCCCACAAAGTTCTGAGAGAAAATATAGGAATATCAGAATAGAATAGAAATAGACTAGGATATAAAATTCAAAAGCCCTCAGAATGTTAAAATTGTATAATATGATGGTAGGTTCAGGATAAAAATCAAGGGACATAGAAACCACATCCTGAAGTTTCTTATCCAAATAAAAATATTTGAGTAGCTAACGAAAGAAAAATTAAGCACAATACAGAAAACAATTTTTTTAAATACTAAACCAACTCAAAGAATTTTTTCAATTCCCATAGTGAAAGGGCTTACCATGTACCACAAAGGATGCCACATATATGCACATTATGCTTCAATATATGGCAGCGGCATTTAAGAACTCCAGTAAAAAGTAGAATCCTAAAATATTACATTTGGGAATTGCTCCTGCAAGGGATCCTTGACAGGGACCTTGCCATCTTGAGCTTGAGCCCATACACATTTCTCCTCTGCTGGAGGCTGTTGAGCTAAGGGGAAAAGAGGAAGTCTGGTTGCACTGATTTTATAAACATCTATCTTTGCCTCTGACATTTGCAACAGGATGGCTGAGCTCAGGCTTTGTGGTCTAACAAGACATTGTGTGGTTAGACATTGTGTGCCTCCTAGTTCCTTCTCTGCACAATAACTGTATGACTTTGTTTACCTCTGCTAACTCAATCATATTGTTTGCATATGATCCTATATGAATAGGCAAGGTTAGAATGACATTTGGAAAGGTCCAGCTGTACCTTATTAACGATCTTACCTGCTTGCTTGACTGAATTTAGGTAAACACGTGTTTAGATTTATGACCCCCTTTTGCAAACTTTATTGTCCCTTTGCTGCACACCCTTTGATTATGAGTCATACTTTCTGTACCCCTTTTTTTGTCATTTTTGTTCTTGATTTTATTTCAAGTTACAATGGAATGTATGTCACTCCTTAAACACTGAAAAGTATATAACCTATGGTGTGCACAAATAAACTTGCTGTTCTGGCATTGCCTGGCAGTCCTCCAGACCCCACTGTCTATCTATCTTTTCTTCTGTGCACTCTCTCTTCCAGGTTGAGAACATTTGAGTGGGGCTGAGGCTCTCTGCTGGTTGGAAGCCCCCCCAGCAGATGTGCCAGACGCCCACAATTACAGAAACAAAAAAAAAATTCACAGAATAAGAGGCATTAGGAAAAAACAATCCCATAGCAAAACTTATGCAAAAAAAAAAATCTTTGAAGAGATGAAACAAAATAATTTTGAAAACTAAATTCCTATTCCAGCCAAAATAATATATAACTAAAATTAAATAACAATTAAAAGTTAAAGAAACATATAGAATCTTGAAAATTCCATTTATTATCTGTGAATTCATGATGTAATTGAATTGAGATTGTTCAAATCATAAATGTTATTCTTCACAGATAAAAAGTAGGTAAAAATAATAACCTAGCAAGTCATGTAACTAAAAACAGTATACTATTAATCTAAAAATTATTAAGAATTTATTGAATAAAGATATATAAAATATTTGAATGAAAAATAAGTATTCTAAAGATTTCAATTGCCCACAAATATACATTTTTCAGTTCCAGTGATGCTTTCAGTAATTTTAGATAATTTGACTATATGATTCTATAATACATATATAGAAATAAATGTAATATAATATCTAACCAATTTATTAAAAATAAGACTTTTTAAAAGCAGATGGCTTGCCAGATTTAAGAGCATTTAAAAAGATAAAATGATTAAAATATTGTGGCAGCAGAAAAAGAACATATGATAAAATCCATGGTAAAGAATAGGTCACCTAGAAATAGAATCTCACAGATGTGGAAATTTAGTATTAGAGGGCCATTTCAAATCAGTAGAAAAGTACTGGACAATTTCATAAGTTGAGTGGAAAAAACTTGGCATCTATTGAAATAATATATAATTACTTTCTTATTTCAAAGCATGCATGAAATAATTACAGACTGATTAAAGACCAAACAAACAACGTATGTTTATTCGGTTTCATTTAAAAGTCCTCATACTCATGGTGAAAAAAAGATTCAATTCAAAATATGTATGAACAGATTATGTAGTAGTTAGAGTATTGCTACTTACAGGAACAAGGAAATTCCAAACTTTTAATAGAATAAGACTAAACCATTCATTTCCTGCTCAAATTAACAATCCATTTTTATTCTTTCAAAAGCTGATTCAGAGCCTCAGGCTCTTTCCATTTTATAGGTCTGCTGTATGCCATGAGGCTGCGAAGGCCACACTCTATCTTTTGCTTTCTAAAGAAGATATTTCTAATTATATGGACATTCTCAGTTACCTTGCCAATCCAGAATACATATCCAGTTTTCCGATTCATCAAATATCGTTTCTTTTAAAGTGAAAGTTTGCTCTATAATGGGGACATTTTCAACTATATAAAATACATTCATGAACTTCCCTCATTCTTTGAAATTGCTGGATAAAGGTGTGTACTAATCAAAGAATACTCAAAGTAATTTCTCTAGCTGATTGTTTTAGAATTCCTTAAAGTACTTTGGCAGGCAGTAAATATTTGGTGAAGTACTAATCAAATAATAATCTAACATATATGCAGTTTAATATAGATTGGTCATTTATTTAAAAATAAATGTACCACTTAGTTCTAAAACTAATAGAATTAAAGCAACATAAAATATGGATAAAAATAGTGTTTCAGCATGCAAACAAATCAAACTGAAAATCATACATTTGAAAAATCTTGATTTTCTGGGGACTAGATAAAAGTCGACTTGTTAAAAAATATTTTAAGAAAAAGATAGCATTAAACTGTCTGATTTACTAGTTATAAAAGTATCCTCTACCTTTCATCAGTTTAAAGCAACTTTCCTAGTAATCATACTTAGAACAATCCACTATTAATAGATATTTCACTTCTTTCCATAGATTATCAGATTATTTTTATTATTATTATTCAGTTTACTGACCTGGCTGTAATACAGAGAGAATAAAAACACAGGTCACTACCTCTTTTTTGTTCATCTCTACACAGGATTTAATGACTATCCCAATATACACTTTTCAAAAGCATTGAAAATTGTAATTACTGTTTCCAGAATTGGGGTAAAAGACTACATGTAAGTGAAAGGTATTAAGTTATTGTTGTAGTCATAGTCATTACCGCTGTTACTATCTTGGAAGAGAAAGAGGAGTTATAATTCCATGGCTTGTAACTTATCATCAACTCAGCGCTAACTCAAGAATAGCCTTAATACCACCTCATATAATTCTATTTTTATTCCCACAGAGAACCAGAAGTGTAGAAAAACTTACTATAGGAAATACTGACAGTGAGAGTGACAAAAATTGCTTACTTTTCCATTAGAAATATTTTAACATGGTTTCATACCCACAGAAAGATTTTTATCCCAACAAGGAGCATCATATGAATGTCACTGTGGGAATTTTATCAAAGAACCATTGGAAAATTTAGATTTCATAGGTTAATATAGGAGAAGAACATTACCTTTATTCACTTTTGTATTTTTACAAAAACAAAATTTAACTGACTAAATGAGCTTCTTACAATACTTTTTGGCAAGTATGTACTGTCAAAGACCAACAATAATTAGTTTCTGATTAAGGCATGAGGGGACGCAGTAGAGATTTAGAGATTATGAATATGTTGTTTAGAAAAGATGTTGAGGGTCGGGCGCAGCGGCTCATGCCTGTAATCCCAGCACTTTGGGAGGCCGAGGTGGGTGGATCACGAGGTCAAGAGATCGAGACCATCCTGGTCAACATGGTGAAACCCCGTCTCTACTAAAACTACAAAAAAAAAAAATTAGCTGGGCACTGTGGCGCGTGCCTGTAATCCCAGATACTCAGGAGGCTGAGGCAGGAGAATTGTCTGAACCCAGGAGGCGGAGGGCAGTGAGCCGAGATCACGCCATTGCACTCCAATCTGGGTAACAAGAGCGAAACTCCGTCTCAAAAAAAAAAAAAATGTTGAGGGAATTAGTTGCTTAGCTGCTACTTTAGTAAGAGGTGAGAATCACGTTTGCCCACAGTAATAAAGTTTGTACTGTGTATAAGACAAGGATGAAACACTGAAATAAGGGCACACAGGTAAGTTGAAAAGAAGACATAAAATTAGCCGTGGAAGAACATTTGCTTTCATTTGCTTAGATCCTGTTCTCCAATGTTCCTAAGGATCTCTAAACACCTTTGTTAAGAGTCTGACATATCCCAGGTAGATCCAAGAAGGTATCTCTTGCAGTTGATTTAGTCTTGCTTTAAAGGAATACCAGAGGCTGGGACATTTATTTTTAAAAAGTGTTTATTTGGCTTGCAATTCTGCAGGCTATGCAAGAAGTGTGGTACCAGATCTGCATCTAGCGAAAGCTTCAGTGAAGATGAAGGAAAGCCTGCATGTGCGTAATGAGAGAGAGGAAGTGAGAGAGAAGAGACCTGTCGGGTTCTTTTTAACAGGCAGCTTTGATAGGAGCCAACAGAGGAAGAACTCATTACTTCAAGGATGACACCAAGCTATTCATGGGGCATTCACCCCCATGAATCAAACATCTCCCATTAGCCCTATTTTCAACATTAGGAACAAAATTTCAACATCAGATTTGGCAGGCAAACATCCGAACCAAAGCAGTGCTTGTGTAACATTTAATAGTAATGTTGTGATTATTTGTCATATGCCAAATATTGTGATAAGAAATATATATCATATATCTTACAAAAACTTTTTGGCTACGAATCTTTACCCATATTTTACAAAGCCAGGAATAAAATTAAGATCTGACACCAAAGTCTATCTTTGCATCCCTGAGCACAGACCATGCTCTCTACAAAATACTTTGTTAAAAGGAGATAACATAAACTACTTAATATCCTTAATATTACATCTTTAAGATACTAGATTATTTTCCTCTTATTTATTTTTGCTTTTGCAATTGTATGTACAATTGCAAAATACATGTATATATTTTCCCTCTGAGATTAATCAATTAATTGCTATATAGCTTTTGCCTTCTTTTCAAAAACTTTAAAGTAAATATGTTACTAGAATATTTCCATTTCCTACCAACTTAGAATGACAGGGAGTAAACTAACCTTCGTTATAGAAGCTACAACAAATTACAATGAAATATTTGAAACAATGAATCTCAAGACATGAGGCAAAGAAGAACAGTTCTCTGTGAATGAAAGGGAATGAATAAACTATGTCTATATATATATATATATATGTATATATATATATATGTATATATATATAAAATTGTATTTTAGGTTTTGGGGTATATGTGAAGAACATTCAGCATTGTTGCATAGGTACATACATGGCAATGTAGTTTGCTGCCTTCCTCCCATCACCTGTATCTGGCATTTCTCCCTATGTTATCCCTCCCCAATTCCCCACTCCCCGCTGTCCCTCCCCTAGTTCCCCCCAAAGACCTCAGTATGATGCTCCCCTCCCTTTGTAAGGACATGGATGAACCTGGAAACCATAATTCTCAGCAAACTGACACAAGAACAGAAAATCAAACACCACGTATTCTTACTCATAGGTGGGTATTGAACAATGAGAATGCATAGAAAGAGTTTTTAAGCTCTAGTGCAGGGAGAGGTAATGCAGACAGAGTTCAACAGTCTCCTTTAAGTGAGGAAACATAATTCGGTGTCTGTGGAGACTAAAATAGAGTTTTAAGAGTATGAGAAAGGACTGAACTGAGAATCCCACTCCAGCTTTAAAATGATTCCACATTTGTACATTCATATGAAGAAACTACACAAAGAGAAGAATCACTCAAAAATATTAAAATAATACTTTCCAAAGTTGAGAAAAGACCCACAATAGTTCCCATTATCACCAATGAGAGTGGAAGAGTTAATGATTCAGGAAGCATTGATTAGAAAAGGCAGCAGTGGTTTACCTCAGCAGTAAAACAAAATTAGCCCTAGACTTTATCACTGCTCTTGCCTCATATAACAAATTTGAAGAGCAAGACCCAGATTTTCACACTACTTACAAATAATTTAATATGCCTCCCAGACAAAATGCACCAGATTATTTCTAGGAATAGAAATAGCACCCAAAAAATAAAATGCTAATATTTAATTTAAAAACTAGAAGATGGCTAAGCGTGGTGGCTCACATCTGTAATCCCAGAACTTTGGGAGGAGAGGCAAGCAGATCACAAGGTCAACAGAGGGAGACCATCTCTACTAAAAATAAACAAAAATTAGTGGTGGCATGTGACTGTAGCTAGTTGGGAAGCTGAGGCAGGAGAATCACTAGAGCCCAGGAGCACAGGTTGCTGTGAGCCGAGATTGCACCACTGTGTTCCGGCCTGGCGACATAGCGCGACTTGGTCTCCAAAAAAATACTTTGCATATCTTATTTTCTTTGCATATAAGATATGCAAAGAAGAAAGAAAATATAGCTCCTGAGTAGAAAACTCAAATAAAATTTACTCAAAATGATGCAGATTTTAAAATCAATTGATACAAATATAAAAACAGTCGTTTTAAAAATGTCTTATATTCAAAAAGTTAAAGTTTGAACACATACAAACATTGGAGACATTTAATAAAAACAAAAATTAACTTCTAAAAGTAAAACCTCTAATGTTATGTCCAAAATGAAGACTACACAAGATAGGATAAACAGCAAAATAGACATTGCAGCAGTAACAGTCATGAACCTGAATCACAATAATAAACAGGAACTATCAGAAAGGAATCACTGTGAGAAAAAGTAGGAAAAAAGAATAGATTACAAGGGAACAGTGAGAAAAATTCAACTGGCTAAATTTCTGTGTAGATAGATTCCTTAAAGAAGATGTAAAGAAAGGAGGCGGGGATAAAATTACGTGAAAAATAATGGCTAAACATTTTCTAAGTCAGATAAAAACCATACACCCAAATATTAAAACAGCTTCAGTGAAAACTAAGTATAAAACCACAAAAACATTTTCATTAATAACACCATAATAAAATTACTAAAAACAAGTGATTATGAGAAAAATCTTAAGATTGGCCAGAAGAAAAAAAAAATATATATATACACACACACTTTGCCTTTTCATAATTTTTAAAAGAATATATTAGAGAATATTTACATTTCTACCACTTCTATTCAACAAAGCATTGGAATACCTAGCAAGAGAAATTAGGAAAAAGAAAGAAATTAAAGGCATTTAAATTGGAAAGAAGGAAGCCATATTGTCTCTGATAGATGACATGATCTTATAGATAGAAAATCCTAAGGACACCACAAAAAACTGTTAGAATTAATAAAGATTCAACAAAGCTGCAGGATACAAAATCAATGTACAAAAATCATGAGCACTTCTACATGATTAATAGGAGCTATCTGAAAAAGAAGGAAAGCAATCCCATTTACAAGAAATATAAAATCTTAAGACACCTAGATATACATTTAATGAAAAAGGTGAAAGACATTTTCTCTTAAAACTACTAAACATTCATAAAAGAAATTGTTATTCCATGTTCACAGATTGGATGAATTAATATTGTTCAAATAACCATACTATCTAAACTGATCTGTAGATTCAGTGCAATTCATATCATAATACAAATGATATTCTTCAAAGAAATAGAAAAACAATTCTAAATGTCATAGGAATCCACAAAAGTCATCAAATAACCAAAGCAATATTGAACAAAGAGAACAAAGTAAAGGCATCACACTCCCTGGCCTTAAAAATATGCAACAAACTTATACTAACCAAACAGCACATTACTGGTACCAAAACAGACCCATGGGACAATGGAACAGGATAGAGAACCCAGAAATAAACACACATCTGTATCCAACTGATATTTTCTTTAAGTGCCAATACACATTGGAAAAAGAACAATCTCTTCGATAAATGGTGCTGGGAAAATTAGATCCACATAGAGAAGAATAAGACTAGAAATGTCTGTCTCACTATACTAAAAGTAATCAATTAAAAGTGGATTAAAGACAAATGGGAGAAACAAGACTATGATACTAGTTCAAGAATAGGGGAATGCTTTATGACATTGGACTAGACAAGGATTTATTAAATAAGGCCTCAAAAACATGAACAACAAAAGGAAAAAGAGATAACCAAAGCAAAAATAGTAACATAACTGAAAACGTTTCCACACAGCAAAGTAAACAATCAATTAAGTAGAGAGATAACTTATAGAATGGGAGAAAATATTCGTAAAGTATACATCTAAAAAAGGATTAATACCCAGAATATATAGGAATCCAAACAACTCAATAGCAAAATAAAAAGAAAACAATTTAATTTTTTTAATGGGCTAAAGACCTAAGTAGACACTTTTCAAAAGAAGACAAAGAGCCAATGGGTACATGAAAAGATGTTCAACATCACTAATCAAGAGAAATCAAATCAAAACCACAATGAGATATTTCCTCACCAATTAGAATGGCTAGCAAAAAGACAAAAAAATAATAAGTATTGGTGAGGATGTAAAGAAAAAGATTCTTTGAAATCTTATTTTTTAAATTAGCCGTTTATTGGTATAAACTTCTCCCTGGGAACTCCTTTTCCTGCATGTCATAAATAAAATTATGCTGTGTTTTTATTTTTGTTTTATAATATTTATTTTATTTGATGCATTGATTTTTTAAAAGCATGTTTATTTCCAAATATTCATAAATTTTCCAATTTTTCTTCTGTTAATTTCTAGTGTCAAATCATTGTGATCAAGGACAATATTGGATATTTCATTTGTCTTAAATTTTTTAAGGCTTGTTGTGGGTATAACATATGATCTATCTTGGAAAATGTTTTACATGCACTTGGAAAGAATGTGTATCTGGATGGGATATTCTGTAAATGTCTGTTAGGTCTATTTCCCCTAACGCATACTTTAATTCCAATGTTCCTTACTGATTTTCTGTCTGAAAGTTCTAACACAGAACATCAAAATAATAATTAAGAAAATAATTCCATTTAAAATAGCAACGAAAAAGAAATAAATGAAATTCTCAGAAATATATTTAACCAAGGAGGTGTAATGTCTATACTCTGAAAACTCTAAAACATTGATTTAAAAAATACACTAATGAAAAAATATTTTATGTTCATGGATCAGAAGAATCAAACTTTTCCAAATGTCCATACAGTCAAAAATGATTTATTATAAATGAGACTATTTTCTTACTTTCTTTTTCAGATAGTTTGTTGTTAACATGTAGAAATGCTACTGATTTTTATATATTGATTTTATATTGCAACTTTGTTAAATTTGTTTTCCAGTTCCAACATATTTTTGGTGGCATTTTAAAGTTTTCTATGTATAAAATTATGTCCTCAGCAAAATGAGAAAATTCATTTCTTTCCCACCTATTTGGATGTCTTTTATTTCTTTCTCTTGCCTAAGTGCTCTGGCTAGGACTTCTAGTATGATGTCAAGTAGAAGTGGCAAAAGTAGGTAAGATTCCCAATCTTAGAAGGAAAGCTTTCAACTTTTTACCATTGTGTGTAATGTTAACTGTGTATTTGTCATATATGACTTTGTTTGAAGTATATTTCTTCTATGCCTAATTTGTTGAGAGTTTTTATTGTAAAACAATGTCAAATTTTGTCAAATGCTATTTTTTGCATCCATTGAGATAATCATATGATTTTTGTCATAATTTTTGATTTTGGTATGCCACATTTATAAATTTGTGTATGTTAAAGAATCCTCACCTCCCAGGGATAAATCTTATTTTATTATGGCAAATTATCCATTTCATGTAGTGCTGAATTTGGTTTTCTGGAGTTTCTTAAGCATTCATGTTCATCAGTTCTTTGCATTCATGTTCATCACTAATATTGGCTGGTTGTATGATTTTTTTCATAGAATTTGATCCCAAAGTACAGTCAACAAAATAAAAAATTAAAAATGGGATATAGCAAATGAAAAAGCTTCTGAATAGCAAAAGAAACAACTACCATAATGAAGAGACAACCTATGTGTTAGGAGAAAATATTTAACAATACATTTGACAGGGAATTACTATCCAAAATATGTAAGGAATTAAAAAAACTGAATAGCAAGAAAATACATAAGTCAATTAGAAATTGGATGAAGAACTTGAATAAATATGTATCAAAGAAGACATATAAATGGCAAGTGATATATGGAAAGATGCTCAACATTACAGTCATTAGGGAACTGCAAATTAAAACCACAATGAAGTATCACTTAATGTGGAAAAACAGGAACTCTTATAGACGTCGGTTGGAAAGTTAATTAGAATAGTCACTACAGAAAACAGCATAGAGCCTTCCCCAAAACTAAAAGTAGTATTACTATATGATCCAGCAATCTCACTTTAGGGTATATAGCCCAAATAACTGAAACTCAAAATGTCAAGAGATAACTACATTCTCATGTTCATTGCAGCGTTACTCACAAAAAGCCAAGGTATATAATCATCCTAAGTGTCCCTCAATGATAAATGAAGAAAATTAGGCTATTATACTAACAGGAATAAAATAATTATGCTAATGAGATAAATTAGAAAAAAAAATATTATACAATCAAGAGAATGCATCATAATCTTTCATGATGGAAAGCAGATGAATAGTTACCTCAGGGTAGGGTGCATAGTAGAGGGAGATATTCAATGGTATATGTGGAAACTTTTGGGTTATGTATAACTATCTTAATTTTGATGATGGTTTCCACATGTGCAGATGTATGTGAACATGACAGATGACAGAAAATATGTATGTCAAAGCTTATCAAATTATAGAAGTATATTTTATTTATCAATAATTTGATTTTTTAAAAAGAAAAATTAGGATTGAAGCTGTTGTAATAAAACTGATAATTTTATAACGCTTAAAGCATCACATTGCCTTGCAAAGGAATTGAAGACATTTTGATTCCTGTCTAAATATTTTTCCCATTTCACCTGTTTGAATCCACAGCATTTTAAAAGATAAATAAAAATTAAATATCATATTACTACAATTTAAGAATTTGGATTAGTTTTAATAACTACTGATTGTTGTTCTTCCATAATAAACCACAGCCATCAATCTCAAAGCAATCCAAATGAATTCATTTCTAATCTAACTGAGTAGGACCTGAAGGGCCATTTCTCTAATATGCAGAATACCTACTTCCCTGTATCTATTCAGAATAACAGTCACCAACTTCAATCTACTACAATTGTAAGTTTTTATAAAAATAAATGTCTGTACTACAAATTTGTTTAAAATAGTACATAATAATATATTTGTTAAAGTACATTCAGATGGTAAAGGGAGGAATTCTAGGTATGGAAGTTTTTCCTGCTTACCCCACAAGTTATTAAAATAATCCACTCTATTTCAGCACTTGCTTTTAAGACACAGAACATTGAAAATACACTATCCTCACACAAAATGCTCTCAGTAAGCTCCATGGTAGAAATTAAGCTTTGTCTAAGAACAATCTTCCTGAGTCTTTTATGCTACTTAAAAATATTTAAACTAAACTTTGGACAGTAGACATTAAGCCTAAGCTAAGTATTTGTACTCATATAAGGCTCAGATCACTGAGTTATAATCAAATTTAATCATAAAGAATTTCCTAACTATCACAGATGATATTCATTATCATCCTAAGTAACAAATTAGAAAAAAAAATCTAAAGAACTGTAATTCTTTAATTAAAAAATAAAATTGGATTTAGGGGGTACATGTGCTTGTTTGTTACCTGGGTTTCATATGTATAATGGTGGAGGTTGGACTTTTAGTGTGCCTTTCACCCAAAATGCTGAACCCTAAACTCCACAGGGAATTTTTCACTCTCATCCTCTTCCAACCCTCTCCCCTTTTGGAGTCCCCAAGGTCTGTTCTCTTTATCTTTATGATCATATAGGCCCATCTGATATGGTTTGGATTTGGGTTCCTGCCGAAATCTCCTATCAAATTGGAGGAGGTGAATGGTGGGAGGTGATTGGATCATGGGGTTGGATATCCCTCCTTGGTGTTCTCATGATAGTGAGTGAGCTCTCACAAGTCTAACGGTTTAAAAGTGTGTGGCACTTCCACCTTTACTCTATGTCCTTCCACCACGCGAAGAAGGTCTTTGCTTCCCTTTCACCTTTTGCCATGATTGTAGGTTTTCTGAGGCCTCCTAGTCATGCTTCCTGTTAAGCCTGTGGACTGTGAATCAATTAAACCTTTTTTCTTTATAAATTACCCAATCTCAAGTAATTCTTTAAAGCAGTTTAAAAATGGACAACTATGCCATCATTCAGCTCCCAAGTGAAAATATATGATATTTTATTTTCTGCTTCTGAATTCTTTCACTTAGAATAATGCCCTTCAGCCCCATCCATGTTGTGAGTATCTAGCCATAGGAAAATAAATCATTATATAAAAATGACACCAGCAGATATATATTGCAGCACAGTTTACAATAACAAAGTCATGGAAACAACCTAAGTGTCCACCAACAGTTGACTGGATAAAGGAAATGTGGTATGTATACTCCATGGAATACTATGCAGTCATAAAAATGAACATAATCTACTAGCATTTTAAGAGATCCCTTGATCAAGGCTCAATAGCATAGTAATCTCCTCCTTCTCATCATTGCTTCTTCACTTTTCTCCCTGCCTTAAAAATCTTTCTTTGCTTTTGTCATATCTATTCCATTTGGCCTACATCAGCATACTCTTTATTTCATTGTGTTAGTGTCTCATTATAATCAATAATATAATCCACAACTTCTTTTTCTAGAAGAAAGAATGTCAAATAATAATTCTAAGTCATCTTCTTAAAGATTTTAGCTTGTCTATCATCTTGAAAGCTGTATTGTACCATCTTTCTACTGGGATATTTATGTGGATATCATACCCCTAAGTCCTTTCTACTCCTGGAATAATTTCTTTTATTTTCTCCACAATTATGTACATCCATTTTTATCTAGTTATTTTGAAATATATGTATATATCTAAATATGAACTTTATGGATTTATATATGTAGCTTATAGATGCACATAGGTTTACGTGTGTGCATGTGTGTACATATTTATATAAACATACATAAAATAAAATAAAATAAATCTGTCTTTAATGAAAGTTAACATTACCCTCTTCTTTGATTACTGATCATATTTACAAGATTATTTTTCACTTATCTATTTGGTCCCTAATAATTTCATAATGGACATATATTATCATATATTATGTTATATAAGGTCTTTATATATAAGCTCCACATTTTATAAGGTATGTAACACAGTACATTTTTCTTGTATTCCCACTGTCAATTTAGTGGAATTTTTGATTGGCAAAGCGGTACTATAGTTTTTCTTCTAATGTTGATATGTGGACTGCATTGGTCAATTTCAGACAATTGGAACTACATGATAATGTTGCAGTTACCACTGACAAATGATACTAAGTTACAATATGTTTGGAACAACTGTCCCTCTAAACATTATGGCAGTGTGTTTTATTTACATGATTCATAGCTCATACAGGTTAATAATTATATCATTTGTATCACTCAATACTGAACCAAAGATTTTCCTGGAATATGTTCTTAGCCAACCTAAACTTTCATAGATCTCCTTTGATTCCTCTACTGCCTGGCTAGTGCATAAAAATGACCAAGCTTATTTGATTAATGTGATAAATCATAAAGGCTTAGTGTAAAAGGTCTTTAAAGATCATTTCCTTTATCTTCTTATTTTAGGTATAAAAAGGCCCAGAAAGACTAAAAGACCATCACAATATTTTTTTTTAAAGAAAAATTTGTCAGGTCCATAACATTTCTTAATTTCCAGTCTGATGTTTTGTTTTCTATTGCACCACATTATCAAGTTACCTAAAGTGGAATATTCAAATTTATTAATAAACTTAATTCCAGAATTGACCTAATTGTTAAAATTCTATTCTTAATAAATTACTCATTTATTCCAGAAAAGCAGATGCAATTCTGGACATAGGAAAACAAAGCCATCTCATTGCCTAAAAAGATCTTGTTTCTGCACTCTGGAGAAAGATTTTACATGTTGTGGAGAGTACAATAAATATTTTTATTACAAAAGTGTTCATGACCAGGCACAGTGGCTCACACCTGTAATCTCAGCACTTCAGGAGGCTGAGGTGGAAGGATCACTTGAGGTCAGGGTTTTAAGATCAGCCTGGCCAACACCATGCTGTCTCTACTTAAAATACATAAATTAGCCAGGCATGGTGGCACATGATTGTAGTCCCAGCTACTACAGAGGTTGAGGCAGGAAAATCACTTGAACCCGGAAGGGGAGGTTGCAGTTAGCTGAGATCGTGCCATTGCACTACAACCTGGGCAACAGAGCCAGACTTCCCCCCACACCCCGCCCCCCCAACACACACACACACACACACACGCATGCACACACACACACACACACACACACGAGTTTATGTGTCTAAACAATCACAAGCAGTTATTAATGTTTTTATTTGGGACAACAAAATTAGGATGCACAAAAGTGTTATAGTGAATTACCTGTTGGAAAATAAAGATTTAAAGATTTCGAATTTTGGCTTTTTGAGCAGACAGCCAATTAAAAAGTTGTAACAGCTTTGGGAGGAAACAAACAGAATGATCCAGGTTGGTCATTATTTCTTTAAGTATTTTAGGTTACAACAAACTTACAATTCACAATTCAATTAAGTTTAGGTCTTTGTCTCCCTTTTTAGATGAAACAAAGATTCTCCTTACTTACATGTACTAAAGAAGGTAAGAATTCCTCGTTTGATCAAACTTGCTCATTAGCATTAGTTTTTGGTTTTCTGTCTTTTTTTTACCTTAATCCTTTAAAATAAAACATTGTCTTTGAACCCAAAGTGGTAGAGCTTTAAAACTAAGAATAATCTGAATTCAACATTAAGAGCCTTAACATTTTACAAATGACTAAAAAATTAGTGCTTTGCCCAAGTTCACATAAAAGTTTGAAGGTGCAACTAGCCCCTAAATATCCTAACCCTGAATCCAGTTTCACTTCCACTATATTATGTTGTCTCTACCAATCAGAGTAATGAATTTGAACAGTACTTCATTTTAGTGTCATTTCCATCCAGATTTGATATTCTTTGGAGATATTTTGCATAAAGCCTACTTCAATTATTTAAATGTAAACCTAAGAAAAAAAATTCTACCCCATTTAAATCTATATTGTTCATCCGTTTTAGCTTTAAAGCAGCCAGCAGGGAATGCAAACCAAGCCGTCTGAAGCCTGGACAAGTTCCTGAATGGAGCTCAGCGCTGTCTCCTTCTGAAATAATAATAAACATTTACATTTTTGAAATGGTTGAAGCCTTAGGAAATAAATGAAGCCATAATGATCTGTTGTTGGTGATAGAGAGTCTAATGATACATAATAGTAATCGTGACAACAATAATAATGATAAATCCTGATCAGATGATGAGGCAGAAATAGAAAGCAATGGGTTTTGGATGAAAAAATGGGACAGTTTATAGCATTCTAAGGAACACAGGTGCTTTTAGCTTCAGTCTGTTTTCTAGGTCTATATAGAAACATCAAGTAAAAGTGACAGATGCTGCCTCCTTCCTGCTGCTTTTGAAAACTTACTTTTCTCTATTTCAGAATGAAGAACTTGAATTCTTGTACTGTCTAAATGGAATCCTTATGTCAAACTTTAATTTAACATAAAGCTCTAGAGAAACTACGAGGAATATGAAACTACCACACTGAGTCGAGGTCGTTTTCTTTCATTGCTCCCTTTATGCTAATTTCTAATCTTAACATAAAACCTTGCTAATGCTCTTTGGCATTTGTTTGTTTTGCTAGCTTATATTTTGCTACTTCACATAAGCTTTTAAATTTCCATTAAAATGCATATTCATGTCATGTTCATTCTCTTTTGTCTCTGATCCTGCACCATGATAAACCCTGCAACTTGATGAGTTTGCTGGCCATCCAACACATCTTTGTGTTTTGCTTAAACTATATGCTGTACTAGGTATACTTCCACGGTATCCTTTTGCTATTCTACATATATCTGATTTTGGGATTAACCTATGTCTATATTTTAGACCAATATTTATTATCCACTAGCATATAAATTTCTGGGAGTTTAATAATAGCTCTTTGTAACTTTATGATCCCTTACACAACTACAATCTAAATTTCTACCAATGGTTCATTAATGTTACTTTGACACATAAAGTGTCTTTCAACCAGAAGTCATCTTAAACCTGTTCAGACTACTCACAGATGACACTAAAAAAGATCAAGGAAAATGATTTTCTTCTTTTATTTTACCAAGTTTTTCTAGAGGGTAGGACAACATTATAACAACTACACAACATATAAGGAAAAGGAGCTTGAGAACTTGTTAAGGAATATTAAAAGACTATCTATGCAAATCAGGAAATGCTTAAGTGTTCACTAATGAATTATTGTACAAATATTAAATGAAGTCTGGACTAAATGCTATCCAAGAAAATTATCTCTGTTTCACTACAAAAAAATTAAAACAGATGGGAAAATTCTTAGTATTCCTTATAACTGGAAAGAATTTGAAAGCACAGTGGGCTTCCAAGGAAAGGAAAATAAATCTGATGATCATGTGGCAATGATATGACTCTGAACCACTCATTCTTCAGTGGTTTCAAAAGACTAAAAATTATGGAGCTAGGACTTTGGAAAGATTATTGGAAAGAAACAGAAATATTTTTTCCCAAAATTCTTATATTTTACTAAAACAATCACTGAAAGGAAACATAATTTTTAGTAGAAATCAACAAAATAGAATCCGCTAAAGTTTATTTTGAACAATTCTAGGGAGATTGTTTCTGTTTCTCTGTCTTCCTGTTTCAATCTACAGAATTTCCCTTTAGTGTTAGATGGCTTATTCTTAGTTGCTTAAACGCACTGAAAATGAGATAGAGGACCTACAGTTTTATTCAGTTTTCTTTTCTTTTTTTTTTCTTTGAGACAGAGTCTTGCTCCATCTCCAGGCGCCAGGCTAGAGTGCAGTGTTACAATCTCTCTGCTCACGGCAACCTCTGCCTCCCAGATTCAAGCAATTCTCCTGCTTCAGCCTCCTGAGTAGCTGGGACTACAGGCATGCGCCACCACGCCCAGCTAATTTTTGCATTTTTGTAGTAGAAATGGGGTTTCACCATGCTGGCCAGGATGGTCTCCATCTCTTGACCTCATGATCCGCCCACCTCAGCCTCCCAAAGTGCTGTGATTACAGGCTTAAGTTTTCTTTATGTCTTTACAGATGAAAACTGTAAGCAACCAAGCAACTGGAGGGTAATGTTAGCTTTCCTATACAGCCTGTCCCTTGGATCCTGTTCACTGTAGATCTCTTTATGTTGCAAAAGGTTAAATGGTAAGAGATTTGACACTGACCTGCTACATATCTCTAAAAGAGCACTCTTAAACCAAACTCAATATTCAGTCCATGTGAGGGAAAAAAAAGTAGGGCTTATTAAAAAATGCTGCAAGCAAAAAAAAATTGGGAGTATATTTACATTAAAATGGCTATATAATAAATGTAAATAATTAATACAATACCTCTATGATATCTCCAAAAGGAACATAGGTATTAAAATTGACTACATAAGAAAATAAAGAGTGAAATACAAACTATAATAGACCAAGTCCTAAGACTGAAAGGAGCAAAATGTAGAGTCAACTTTGTAAATATTCAAATTATAGGTGACAGATGAGGGAGGCTCACTTACAATGAGAAAATAAAGTATATAATGAGTAGCAAAAAATGGAATGGAGAAATGTGACTTTTTATGGAAGAAACCAACAAACAAACCAGTAAAAGCAAAACATAGAAAAGAAGAAAACTTGCATTGGAGATTGGGAATTGAAAGGCCTGATTATTAGACAGTAAAATTAATAAGCAGAAATGAGTAGTAATTCATATGCTGAAAAATATTTGTTTCAAGATAAGAAATATTTGAAGTACTCAAGGAGGAAGAAAGGTTAATTTTACTAAAGTTAGAATCCTATTAGCTTCAGATTTATCAGCTAAAAAATCAAATGCCAGATGAAATAAAGCAGAGTTCAGAAGAGGATGTACTTTAATAATTTACTTGAGTCATCTCTGATGTTCATCCATGGATTTTTAAAGAAACACTTCTATTTTAGTATGTAAATTATATAATCAATCAAATCCAACATTATATTCTTGAAAATCTGATGAGAAAACATTTTTCAAGGGAAATTTTGTCTGACATAACATTAAAATATTGAATTATGCATTTGGGTTACCTACATTTTTTCCTCAGTATCTACAATTTCTGCAAGAAACAAATGAACAATAAAAAATTATTTTTCTACCTGTAACTCATTAATGAGATAAAATATAATAACCCTAATCATTAAATCTAATTATAATTTTTGAGAGCTGGAGCAGAAGTGACTTATTTTCAGACAGGTTTTTA
This sequence comes from Leontopithecus rosalia, assembly GCA_028533165.1. NCBI lineage: Eukaryota > Metazoa > Chordata > Mammalia > Primates > Cebidae > Leontopithecus > Leontopithecus rosalia. The sequence goes on from CM052654.1 coordinate 93,244,385, forward strand.
TTTCAATATCCTTGTGTTAAAGTCAATACGCAACCAGGTAAATGACCTAGCAGTAGTTACAATTTACCCTTGCTAAAGCTGGCTGAAGTTGAGTTTTGTTTTTGGTTTATGAGTCTTCTACCTACAGATGAAGTTATTTTGCCAGTAACTAAATATCTGCAAATCAATTATAATTTGGAAAGAGAAAATGTAGCTGGCATATTTTATAGAATGGGGATGCTTGGAAATAAAAATAATTTTATGGCAACATGTCGCTAAATAATAAAAGTTACTTTAATAGAAAATAACTGTTTAGTAATTTCAACATAATGATTTAATAATAAAATTACCTGATAGTGTGGCAATGTATCTCATTAGAAATTTTATTTTGTAGCCAGAAACAGATATTTGAGAGTTCAGTCCAATAGATTTGGCAAATAATTATCTTCGGTTCATTATTTGTATGTTGGAAACACAAAGCATCCTTATAATAAAATGTTATACAATGTATTAATAAATCTTAGAAGTATCATTAGATAATATCCAATGTTGTAATGCAGGTAAAAAAAATATTAGCAGGGTGTAAACTGTTAAATTGGCATGCTTGTATTTAAAGAAAGTTGACAATATACAGCAGCAGCCTTAAAATGTTGGAAGCTACTTGGCATGGTATTTAATTAAGAATTTTCCTACGGGAATAATAGGAAAAAGGCATGTATGTGTGTGTGTGTGTGTGTGTGTGTGTGTGTATGTGTGTATGTGTGTGTGTGTGTGTATAAGTGCGAATACACTCACACACACATATACATATACACATACACATATATAGAGCAGTGTTCATTAGTTATTATTAAAACAGCAAAAATTGAAAGCAAACTAAATTTCCGGCAACAGAATATTTCTGAATGAAAAAATAGTTCAACATTATATTATGGCAATAATACAATGATTTAGATTATATGTAATATGCATAAAATTATTCCATTAAATAGAAGAAGTTCTAGAAAATATAAAACAAAATATTAAATATTGTTAGATTTTGGACAAGGAGAGGAAAAGATTCTATAAGATTTTATTACTTTTTTCACCTGCACTTCCTGTGGAATTTAAAAGAAAAACGTTAAGAGTAGAAGAAAGAGTATCGAAGTGCCTCCAGATCTGGACAATCCCTTGGCCTTGTAGAACATGCTGGATGTATGTGCATGAGCGGGAAAGTATGTTTATACATGCATGTATATGTTAGTCCTTGTTTAATAACCTTATAACTATCCAGGTTATCGCCAATGAATTTATTGTTTCAAATTTCCAGAAGACCTATCAAGCTAAATTTCAACTATTGCTTGAGCTACGGATGTGATCTTCTCATAGAGATCCACTTATGAAAGTCAAATAAAATTCCAGTATCCATTTTTAGTTATTGGACATAAGTTATGATATTTTACTTCATGATGTCATAAGAAATTTTGTGTTCTAAGACTCATGGACCTTTAGACTCACTTTAAACTGAAGTTATTCTTCTCTCATAAGAGAAAGCTGAAAAAAATTCTTTAGCTAAGGGTACTCTTCCTTGAGTTTCTTTTTTAAGCATACAGGAATGTAGCAAGGCTAATGTAGTTTAATTCAAATATCAATAAAGTGTCTTAGGTGGGCCAAGCACAAATACATTATTCTAGTAGAGCTCTCAGTGTAAGAAACTAACGCTTTTGGAAATATATTAATCACTGAGATAAATGACACATTAATAAATGAGTTGATGGTAACATAACATGTGCCTTGCCCTCAGAATTCTAGAAGAAATTATTTAAACTACTTTCTGAATCCTCATACACATGTGAAACACTTAGAATTGGTGGCTTTTCCGTCACAGAACTGATAGGGGTCTGATGTTTTGGGATTATTAACCCTGCTCAATGACTTTGCATCATTCTATTCATTTGTTTACTATTAACACAATAAAGGTCACACAGTTTACTTTTGAAATTTATATAATCTAATTATATGCATTTATTCTAATAAAATTAGGAAAATCACATTTTGGTCTCCAGTGATCTTTAACAAAATTTTATAATTAAATTTGCTAGTGGTTAATATGACACTATGTTGCTGACTTGACTTCTCTTTTAAAAAAGTTACCTATTAAATCATTTCTATTCTACTTTTTTCCCAAAATAAAGGTAGCTGTAAAAGATGCACATTATATCATGAAACAATATTAATGAATATGGTAGCATAGTTCTTTCTGTTAAAACCTAGTTGAGTTTTAGAAAAAATAAATCCAAGGTTGGCTTAGTTTCCACAGTGAATACTACCTCTGTACCTGAAAGAATACTGCTTACCCTTCAAAGCCATTACCACTCTCAAGATAATCACAACGACCAAAACTAGAAATAATTTCATGTTCCTCTATTCTTTAATACTGTACAGAATCATACTAATCACTTTGGGTATTTTTCCTTTCATTCAGTCATTAGCTATGAGCTCCTTAAATGAAAAAAGACCATGAATTTTATTTTCTTTATATTCTCAATGTCTAAGGGAATGCTGGTCACTTAGTAAGCATTCAATTGTTTTGACTGTCTAAAAGAATAAACAGATTATTTCATGTCAGTGACCCAATCTTAAAACACACAGGAACCAAACGTACAATTGTACAAAGTGGATTTATTACCATTGCATCAAAGGAGAACACAGGCTATGGGGCAACAGGGGTATCTCTGTAAAAGAGCGTTATAAAGAATCTGTTACAGGAGACAGGCTTTGGTTGCATTATTAAGGGGTGCATCTAAGTAAGTGGGGATTCAGTCTAGATTGGGTACTGCAAGAAAGTAGGAAAAATTCTGTAATTGGGTACTTCAATAAATCTTACCTATAGGAAGGGGACTAGTACAAGAGTAAAACTGTAATTGATCAAGAATGTCAGTCTCTAATTTTGGCTGAGTGATGGGGCATTTGGTGTTTTTGTGGGTGGCAAAGAAAATCTGTTTTTATTTCTGCTTAGAAAAAATTATGAAGTGGCCTTACTGTCTCATTTTATCATGATCTCACAGTAAACTTACCATCAAGGTTATGACATAGAAATTGTGAGACTAGAATTCTGTAAGGTTATTTATGTCTAATAAAAGAATACCATGCCCTCACTGTGAGTGTTAGGCCAGCTTCTGAATGTCATGAGTTGCTCTTTTGTTCTCTTCATTTACTTCTATCATTTTAAAATTTACATAATTGTAGAATAAATTTTAAACTTTTAAAAATGAACTTTTTAACAGGCCTATAAAATATTTTACAGACCTGTTGAAAAATGGTTATATACAAAATGAATCAAAATTAATATTTTAGTAAATATTGACTCTGCCTACTTTAAATTTTTAAAAATGGGATATCATTAATAGGATAATTATGGTAACAAAATATGTATTTGATCTACATTTCTCTTCAGATACATGTATGCATAGAATAAAAATCTTGGATCACAAGGTCAAGAGATCGAGACCATCCTGGTCAATATGGTGAAACCCCGTCTCTAATAAAAATACAAAAATTAGCTGGGCATGGTGGTGCGCGCCTGTAGTCTCAGCTACTCGGGAGGCTGAGGCCGGAGAATTGCTTGAACCCAGAAGGCGGAGGTTGCCGTGAGCCAAGATCGTGCCATTGCACTCCAGCCTGGGTAACAACAGCAAAACTCTGTCTCAAAAAAAAAAAATTTTTGATGAAAATAGTATCTAATGAAATGTTCAATACTTTTATTTTACTTTTTTAAGGAGCTAATCTTAATAACTTCATTTCCCAATGTCATAGGTTTGTATCTAAATGTAAAACTACCTAAGCCTCCTAATTATTTCCAGGGCCTTGTTTCCTACTAACCCCAAATTTATTTGCACAGTTCGGAACTCGACTTGAATGCTTACTCCAAGCAATATGCTACAAATTTAAAGTAATTGTCTCTATACCACTATCTGTCTACTGCTTCTACTTTCTATATTGCTCATTATTATGTGGAATAATGCATATTTTAAATAACTATACAAATGTAACTTACCACCCTTAATTATATCATAATTATTTCAGTTTTCCTCACTCATGTTTGTTTGTTTCTCCTATTCATTACTGGACTTTTAGTCAGTCATACTTACTCACATATAATTATGTTTAAGAACATTTGATCTCTAGAGTCTGCTTAGATTTCAGTGCTCACGTTTGAATTCTGGTACCATCATTTACCAGCTCTCTCAATTCTCTACACCATGAAGAGAACACGTGAAAAAACGGGAGTAATAGTAGTATTCATCTTACAGGATGGTTGTAAGGAGTTATTTTATAACCCAGGCATGGTGGCTTATGCCAGTAATCCCAGAACTTTGGGAGACCAAAAGGGGGTAGATCACTTGAGGTCAGGAGTTTGAGACCAGCCTGGCTAACATAGCAAAACCCTTTCTCTACTAAAAATACAAAAATTAGCCAGATGTGATGGCACACGCCCATAAGCTCAGCTACTCAGGAGGGATTATAAATAAAATGAATAAAGAAAAAATAAATCTATATGAGAGGTAAAACACTTAAAATAGTGTCAAAATCATATGACAAGGTATCTCGATTACATATGCAAAATTCCTTCACCATTACTACCTTTCATGGAGTGAAATCCGAGGACATTCACAAACCCTACTCGCACTAAAGGGGCTCACTTTCTTAAGTAATATAAGAACCTAAGAGATCTTCAACTACACACGACATTCTTTGACTTTTGTTCTTTTATTGCCATGTATTTTTTTAACCTCATAAGACATTGATTTATCATAATTTTCTACAGTGAACATGCATTATACTCACAAATTTATCCTATCTCTACCTTTTTCTCTTTTTTTGCAACTCTAATCTTCCATCTGGGAAAAAGTTTCTTCTTTTAGTGATACTTTTCATGCTTCCTTTTGTACAGTTTGATTCCTGACAATTTCTGTCAATCTTTTTGTCTTATTTATCATGAAAATGTCTATATTAGCACTTCATTTTATAGGGATTTTTTTCTTTCATAGCAATATGTTCTAAAAACAGATGACAGAACAGCACTCGACATAAAGAATTGTATTGAAGAAAATGACTATAAAAGCAAATGAGGAAGGAGCAGGAAAAGGTTGGAAGAATCCTCAGATAATGCAGGTCAGAATCTGAAAGATAAAGGGAAGTAAATGGAGAAATGGGAGAAGGAACGTTGGAAGTATCTCAGTCTACCATATATTTTTAGGAAAAATTTACTAGGCCCATGTGTGAGTCCTCACATTATAGATGCACATCAAAGAGTCCAGTCTCTCCTAGAAATGGGTTTGCCTTAGTGACCCTGCCATGCTCACTCATGAGCTAAGAGCAGTTTGTGGGTAGTTAGCTTGGGAGCAAATTTAGGCACCGGTGTCATAGCCCAGAAGCTGAGGGTTTAAGTCAATTGTAGTTAATGCAGGTAAAATTTTGAGAAGAGCATTCTGATGGCAGCAATATTACAGAATTCTATTTTGGTATTTAGTTCTTTCCAAACTCAGAGTCTGTCTGTTGTTTTCTAGCTATCATTTTTTTTTTCCTTTAAGCAATCAGCTCTCAGTCTTAACAGCTGCAGGTTTGAAAGTATTATGCCTTCTTTTATTTTTTCTTAAAATTTTTATCACATTTGATGTTTTTTAAGGGCAGTTACGTTTTGTGCAAGTCATCTTTATCTACTCAATGGGTGAACAGATTTGAAGCTGGACTTCAGCCTCTGTGAACAGCCATGCATTTCTTTATTCTTTTCCTTACCTCTAGCCCTTTAGGACACAAAAATGAGTGTGGAGTTCCAATTTTGTTGAGACCTAAACTCACATATTCACTTTCTCCTTCCATGTTAGATGCTGAAAGCTCTTCTCAGCTTTCAAGTCCCTGCTTTTGAACAAGCAAATTCTCTGAGGATAAAAAGTGATTCCAAATAATGGGCTCACCTTTCTATTCTTCCCTTCTTTGGGGAATCTTAGTCCTTCAGTTTCTTGCTAGCTTGGTAGCTTTCTGATGTTTCTAAATATACGGATATTGTTATTATTTTGTACAGTTTTTAGTTATTTTCATTGGAAGGTTGGTTGCAAAAAAAGCCAGGACACTATTGCTAAGAGCAGAAAATTTCATTTAAAAATGTTTTAGTAAGAGAACAATTGGTAAAAATGGATTGCTGTTTTCCTGCATTTTTGCCTAGCAAAATTCAGTGGTATTATTGTGATGATACAAATACAGCTAGGTTTTACTCCCCTCCTCCCATATTCAGTAATTCATTGTTTTACAACTAATTCCAATTAGTAGTACAACACAAATGCAAATGCACTGTGAACCATTTTAAGTTTGTTTATTTATATTTATTTATGAGACAGGCTCTGGCTCTGTCACCTAGGCTGGAATACAGTGACACAATCTTGGCTCACTGCAATCTCCTTCTCTTTGGCTCAAGTGATCCTCCCAATTCAGCCTCCTGAGTAGCTAGGACTATAGGCACATGCCACCAAGTGCAGCTAATTTTTGTATATTTTGTAGGAATGGGGTTTTGCCACATTGCCCAGGCTGGTCTCGAACTCTTGAGCTCAAGCAATCCACTCACCTTGGCCTTCCGAAGTCCTGAGATTACAGCCATGAGCCACAGTACCTGATCAAGTTCATTTATTTATAGATTTTTAAAAAAACATGTATTGTACTCCTGTTGTATTATTTTTTATCACTTTCTAGATACGTGACCTTGGCCAAATTAATTAAATTGTGTCATTTTACTGTCATCCATAAATTGAGAAAAAATGTAAATGTATCTAAAATATATACAACCAAAATGAAAAAGCACACTTTTGAATTTTTTAGACTGTTTAATTTTAAAGAAATAAGTATTTGAATATAAATAGACTTTTGTTTTTAAGATGATTTGTCATTTTTAAATATTACAGTCAGATTCTTTAACTAGTGAGTTCTTCCTACCTATATAGTCCTCATTTAAAAAATATTCTTATATTTGCAAATATTAGATTTACATATTTTAAGGATATTTTTATTATACAAAGTGAGAACTATATTTATAAAACTTAGATTATTCTTAACCCTAAATTCTAATTTAGATGTAATTCCATTCTTTTAACTACAATATAAAAGACTCCAGTTTAAACAAATATAGGACAGTTAATAATGTAAAAGGATTTACTGAACTTTTAAAATTGCAGGTTAAATAGCAAAATTAAACAGATAGTGAAAACTGCAGGTTTCATTTTCAAAGTTAAGGTCATACTGGGCATTTTATACCTAGAGGTAGCTATTAAATGTATGCCTAATAATTATCCAATTTGGAAATAAAGATGTAGCTTATAACATATAAGAAGGACATTTTATTGGAAATTTATTTTCCCATAATACAAGTATGAAAGAAAGTGAAACACATATTACCTAAACATAATTAACATTTCTAAATTCATGAATAAAATAAATGGAAAATTATGCTTTGTATTTGAAAGTGCTGCAAATTATATAATTGGAAAGAAAATCAAAAGTTTATCTAGGCTATGATTATGTTAAAAATTTTTACTTTTAACCATATGAGGTAGAACCATATTCATAAAACCAATGGTCAGCCATACTAATCATTGCACAACTTATTTGGGTTGGGTAATCCTTTTTAATAGTTAAGTTGTTAAAATTTTTTAAAAGGCAAAATTCTAGTTTAGTTTAATCCAAAACATAGCGATAAGCCTAAGCAAAATTAAGTAAGAACTATAATTAACCAAAACAATATACATCACCATTATAAAGTATGCTAGTAAAGAGTACTCTCCACGTCTACAGAAAACAATTGACAATGGTATCTTTTATAAGACTGACAATTTTCTTCACAAAAAATGCCTTGGAGAATGACTAGCCATTTACAATAGCTAAAATCCTAAATAACTACTCAGAATGGCTAAAATCTAAAAATCTGACAATATTAGTTTCCGATAAGGAGGAGTAATAGGAGCACTCAATCACTACTGGTGGGAATAAAAAACTGGTAGAGACACGTTGGCAGACAGCTTGGCGGGTTTTACCAAGCTAAACATAGTCTTACTATATGATTCAGTCACCTCATTCAAAGATTTTTACTCAAGTGATTTTAAAATGTCTACACAGACACTTGCTCATGAATGTATATAGCAGATTCATAATCACCCCAAGATAAAAATAATCAAGACATCATTCAATAAATGAGTAAACAAACTGCTACACATATATACAATAGAAAATTATTTAGCAATAAAAATTGAGTTATTAAGCTACAGAAAGACAAGAGTAAATCTGAAATGCATATTGTTCAATAGAAGAAGCCAGTCTGAAAAAGCCACATACTCTCTGATTTCAATTATATGACATTCTGGAAAAGGTAAACTACAAAGATGGTAAAAAGACCAGTGGTTCACAAGAAATGATGAAAGTTGAATAGGTGAAGTACAGGCAATTCTTTAGGGCAGTGAAGCTATTCTGTATGAACTTATAATCATGGATACGTGACATTATGCATTAGCTATGACCCATGGAACTTTTTTTTTTTTTTTTTTTTTTTTGAGACGGAGTTTCGCTCTTGTTACCCAGGCTGGAGTTCAATGGCGCGATCTCGGCTCACCGCAACCTCCGCCTCCTGGGTTCAGGCAATTCTCCTGCCTCAGCCTCCCGAGTAGCTGGGATTACAGGCACGCGCCACCGGACCCAGCTAATTTTTTGTATCTTTAGTAGAGACCGGGTTTCACTATGTTGACCAGGATGGTCTTGATCTGTTGACCTCGTGATCCACCTGCCTCGGCCTCCCAAAGTGCTGGGATTACAGGCTTGAGCCACCGCGCCCGGCCCCCATGGAACTTTTTAGCATAGAGTCAACTTTAATTGTACATAGTTTTAAAAAATCATTTAGGACCTCAAGGAATCAAAGGATGTAATGCGGTATGTTAAAAAAAACTTTCTTATTATAACAGCATGAAATAACCTCAGTGGAGTTATAAGAATAATGTGTTAATATAAATAAGTTTGGAAATGAGTGAAATTGGTATGATGAAAGGCAAAAGAAAGTGGACATGTGCGCTGTACTCTACTTAATACATTTGTTTCCCATTTGGGTATAGATTAATGATTCTGATATCACTATAGATGTATATTTGAATTGAACAATTAAGTAAATAAATGATGGGTGGTGGGAGCCAGATTTTATACTATTGGAGTGAGAAGTTACAGACAAGCAAGGCAAGAAATCCAGAATTATTCATGTGTGAATGGATTACAATTGGAAATAAGGGTGTAAAATCATATTTAGCTTTATATAGATACATATGGTTACATATAGAATAGTGATAGATATATGAGTATATGCAAGTTAGCATATTTTTCCTTGCCTGTCAACTTAAAGGGCCTGGAAATAATGACATTCTGGTATCTATGCACATACCTAACACCTAGATCTTGTTTTGTAATGCCATTCTCCAAAAAATATAACAAGACTCTGGAGAAATTGTTGACTCTAAGACCAGGAAAGAAATATGGAAGAGGTGACCATCTAGTAGTGCCAGAAAGTAAAAATATCCTCAAAAAAAAATGATGGAGGTATGGCAAAATGACCTAGGAACCAACTACAAGAGCTAGCAATGGCCAAAGTTAGAAAACTTTGAACTAAATAAATATTAAAACCCAAACTTTAAAAAAACCTATGATTCAATACTGACATAGATAAACAGAGAAGAGCCATATCTTCCATGCAGAATTCCAAATATTTATATAGATACTTTAGCCTGCTCTTGTTCTTCCTTATTTCTTTTTAATTTAATTTAAAGTTCTGGGATACACTTGCAGGATGCGAAGGTTTGTTACATAGGTAAACGTGTTAAGTATGGCTGCAGATAGTGTATGCTTACAGTGAGTACCACAGGGAAAGGCGAAAATAAAAGTAACTTTAGAGTGGAGAAAAATGGTAAACACTACCTCAGGTAGGTGATAAATATTAATACTAACAGTGATTAAATCTTATTGAGAGAATGTAGCCTCTATACATTGGAAAGGGCACTTTACCTCTGTGGTGTTCCTCCCCAGAAAACATAATCTCAGTATAATGATGAGAACAACATCAGATAAATCCCAACTGAGAACATTTTATGAAATGGCTGACTAGCCCTTCTCAAAATTGTCAAGGTTATCAGAAGTAAGAAAATTCTGAGAAACTATCACAGACAAGATGAACCTGAGAAGACATGAGGACTAAATGTAATATGACACCCTAGATGAAATTCTACAACAGTTTCTAAAAGAAACATATTTATCACTTATTTGTATAAACAAAATTAATCAAGAATTGATTATCATTAGGATGAGAGTAGCTTTACCAATAAAAAGTTGCAATATTTTGCCCAATTTTTAGTACTGGGTCAGTTTTCAGATGTACAATCCACTGACTGATTTGGAGGTCAAACTCTATGATCATAACCACAATATTGTGACTAGAGTATTCAGTAGCAGTTCACAGGAACACATTACTCACATAACCATGTAGCTAGTAAAGGGGTGCCAATATGTTTTGAGAACTATTAAATATAGGGGCTCGACTGAAATTGATATTGAAAGAACCAAATCACCAATTACTTTTGCCATTTTTTTTGTTGTTTGCATTTCCGAGGCAGAGTCTCACTCCAGTGCCCAGGCTTGAGTACAATGGCATGATCAAGTGTCACAGCAGCCTTTACTTCCCAGGCTTAGTAATTCTCTCAACTCAGCCTCCTGAGAAGTTGAGACTACAAGTATGTACCACCATGCCTGGCTAATTTTTTTTTTAATTTTGTAGAGTGATTTTTTTCCATGTTGCTCAGACTGGTTTCAAACTCGTGGGCTCAAGAATCCACCAATTCAGCCTCCCAAAGTTTTGGAATTACACACATGAGCCAGCAGGTTCAGCCTGCCATTGTTAAGATGAGGGCAGTTAGTAGTCAGGTAATAAATGGGTCCTGGCCTAAGACAAGTTCAAAATTGATTTACATGGTGCAGAGACCCATGTACTAGTCATTTTATCAATGTATAATTATGTTACACATTTTATACAATTGCAGAATGATATAAAGTGTTAGCTAAATAAAGATGAAATAATTTAATATTAATAATTATACTATTTTGCTATTGGAGTCTATACACTGGCTAGTTAGCAGAACACTTGCATTGGTTGCTTAATCTGTGGGTTAAGACAAAAGCATACATGTACAAATAATGAATAAAACCTTTCCAAATATGCTTAAAAACATTCATCAACTCATCCAAGAAAATAAATCTAAATAGGAAAAATACAAAGAAATCTCCACCTACACGCAAAACAGTAAAGTAGTTAAAAAACAGAAAAATTTTCTAAGCAAAAGGATGAAAATAATGAATCGCATACAGCAGAACAATAAAAGTAACAGCTGATGTCTCATCAGATGAGATGGCAATATAAAGACAGTGAAATGTTATATTGCAAGATTAAAGATAAATAAAACCTATCAACTAAGAATTTTATGACCAGCAAAATGCTTGTTAAAAAAATAAAGGTGAAATAAAGACAGTCCTATACAAACACAAACTAAAAATTAAAATAAAATAAAATCTGTCAATAGAAGACTTGATTTCCATGAATTAACATAGTGAACGCTTTAGGCTGAAAGGAAATAACACCAAATGGTAACTTAAAAACACATAGGACAAATTTAAGAGAACCAGAAAAAGTAAATATATGGCAAAAATAAAAGTTTTTATAGATATATCTTTTCTTTTGTCATTAAGTTATTTAAAAAAAACATATTTATATAAAACAGTAATTACAATACTGTACTTTTGGGTTTATGGCCCACATAGATATAATACATATGACAATAACAACACAAAGAATAAGAAAATTAAACTTCATAGGAATATAGTTCTTACCTTTAACCAGAATGAAGTTAACATTAATCTGATGTAGATTATAAATTTTAAGGTATATATTTCAACCTCAAATATTAATAATTTAAAAATAAATAAACTAACAGAAGAATTAAATTGGTACACTAAATATTTAATACAAAAGGAAATAGTAACAGTGGAAGAGAAAAAGGTTATGAGACATAGAAATCATACAACAAATGTCAGATACAAATATATCAATAACATTAAACATAAATAAACTAAATATGCTAATGAAATGGCAAGATACTTAAACAGAACAAAATAAAATCCATTTACATCTGTAAGACATACACTTTAAAACCATACATAGTTTGAGAATAAATGTATACTAAAAGATATAGAATGCAAACAGTAACCCTAAGACAGATAGAGTAGCTATATTAATAAGAAGCAGACAAAAAGGTCTAAGGTAAGAACTGTAACTTGAGACAAAAAAAAAGAAAACGTCAATACATTTAAAAGATATTTTAAGTCTATCTGAATCAAAAACGGATAGAATTGAAGGAACATGTAGAAAATTCAATACTAGTTGGAGATTTCATATACTGATATCAGTAACAGCAACTAGACAAAAATTCAGCAAAAATATAGACAATTTGAACAGTATTAAAAAGAGATGAACAGTAGTGTTAGGCAGCTTGATCATTTATGGAATACAGAATATGGATCAAAGGGAACACATTTCAGGAGAAACCGTATACTGGATCACAAAGCCATATAATAAATTTAAACTGATTAAAATGATACAAAGTGTATTTTCCAATTGCAAAAAGATTAAATTTGAAAGCTACAGAGAAAACGTAAGGGAAATAACCAAATATTTAGACAGTAAACATGGTGACTGTCGTTAACCAATAACACAAAGAAGAAAAAGGAACTTAGAAAGTATGCTGACTAAAAAAGTTACAAGGTATTAAAATTGATGAGACACTGTTAAACAGTGCATGAAATTTGTCATTTGTAAAACGCATCATAAAAAACAGTTTCAAATCAATCATCTAATTTTCCATCTTAATAAACCAAAAAATGGAGAGCAAACTAAACCTGAATCTAGCAGAAGAAATGAAATAATAAAGTAAAAATTAATCTGATAAGAAAAACCCTTGAAAAAATTAATGAAACAAAAGTTGGTTCTTCAGAAAAGATTAACAAAATTAACAAATTTTTAGCTAGACTGAATTAAAACAAAAAAAAGAAGAGAAGACACAAATCACATTATTAATACCCAGAATTTAAAAACAGACATCACTAACCCTTCCAAAATTAAAAATGTTAAAAAGGAATGCTATAAACAACTGTATGCCCACAAATTGCAAAACTTACATTAAATGGATATGTTTCTACAAAGATGCAAATCACCAAAAGTGGCTCAAAAAGAAATCAAATGTAAAATAAATGTACAACAAACACTGTAATCTAATGAAATATTTTCCAACAAAGAAAAATCAAGCTCAGACCCACTTGGCCACACTGGTAAGTAATTAAAATATTGTTTTTCTTGAAAACCAGCACAAGACAATGATGTGCTCTCTTACCACTTCTATTCAGCATAGCATTGGAAGTCCTAGCCAGAGTAATTAGGCAAGAGAAGGAAGATCCAAATATGAAGAAAGGAAGTGAAACTATCTCTGTTTGCAGATGACATGACTCTATATCTAGAAAACAACCCCATTACAAAGCGCAAGGGTGGGCAAGGGACATGAACGGACACTTTTCAAAAGAAGACATACATTCAGCCAACAAACATGAAAAAACCTCAATATCAGTGATCACTGAGAAATGCAAATCAACACCGCAATGATGTGCCACCTCACAATAGTCAGAATGTCTACTATTAAAAAATAAAAATAGCAATGCTGGCAGGGTTGCAGAAAAAAGGGAACACTTATACACTGTTGGTAGGAGTGTAAGTTAGTTTTACCATTGTGGAAAGCTATATGGCAATTCCTCAAAGAGCTAAGAGCAGAACTACCATTCAATCCAACAACCCCATTACTAGGTATATACCTAGAAAAACGTAAATTATTCTACCATAAAGACATATGCATATGAATGTTCATTCCAGCACTATTCACAATAGCAAAAGACATGAATTCAACCTAAATGCCCATCGATGACAGATTAGATAAAGAAGATATGGTACATATACACCATGGAATACTATGCAGCCATAAAAAAGAATGAGATCCTATCTTTTGCAGGAACATAGATGGAGCTGGAGTCTATAATCCTCAGCAAACTAATACAGGAACAGGAAACCAAATAGCACATGTTCTTACTTACAAGTGGGAGCTAAAAGATGAGAACTTACAAATACAAAGAAGAAAATAGAAGACACTGGGGTCTACTTGAGGGTGGAGGGTAGCACAAAGGAGAAGAGGAGAAAAGGTAACTATGAGGTACTGGGCTTAATTCCTGGGTGATGAAAATAATCTGTCCAACAAACTCCTGTTACATGAGTTTATGTAGGTAACAAGCTCACACACACCCCCGAATCTAAAAAAAAGTTCTTTTTATGTAAGTTTTAAATCAAGACCTATCAAATAGAAAATTTCAACTGAATATTTACTGATATTTTTGTTTCTGAAGATGATGAAACTCTAATAATTCTTAATAAAACAACAAACTAAAATTAAAAACTGAAAAGAAAAAGCTAACGTTTAACCTCAAAAAATAAAGGTGAGAACACAATCCAAATCATTCTTCAAAGCTGGAATCTCCCTGATGCCAAAGCAAACAAACATATCACAAGAAAAGAAAAATACATATGTCCTAATTAACACGCAAATGTTCTTAAAATATTTGCAAACTGAATTCTGTAATATTTAAAAAGGATTTCACACCATAATCATTTGAGATTTCTACAAAAATGCAAGACTATATTACTATCCAAAAAATAAATCAGTGTCATACATAACATTAATATAATATTGGAGGCAAAACATACAGTAGCATTACAGTCGATTCAAATAATGTGTTTGACATAGCCCACATCTATTTCTGATGAAATGCTTGGCAAACTAGAAATAGAAGAAAATTTTCTCAAACTAATAAAAGGCACCCAGCGAAAAAAGCTACAATCAATATCACACTTAATGGCGAAAGACTGAAAGATGTCCACTTTCACTATATCTATTCAATACTACATTAGAATTTCTAGCTAGTACCATCAGGCAAGAAAAATATGTCAAATGTATTCAAATTCAAAAGAAAGAACCACAATTATGTATTACATATATTCACATATGACATAATCCTCTATGTAGAAAATTCTGAGAAAATCACAGACACATACCTATTAAATTTTATAAACACATTTAATATCGTCACAGGTTATAAAATTATATGCAAAAATTATATTTTTATATACTTACAATGAATACTCTGCAATCATAATTTTTAAAAGTTCCATTCACAAAAACAACAAACAAAATAATAATCATGAAATAATTTAACTAAAAATTGCAACACTTGTCCAACGAAAAACCATAAAAAATTTCTAGGAAAAAATGTTTAAAGATCTAAATAAATTGGTAAAACTCCCATGTTCACAGATTGAAAGATTCAGTAATTCTTATGATGCTAACTCTCCCCAAATTGATCTATTGATTCAAAAAAGTCTCCCTGAGCTCATCAAATTTTTTGGGTAGAAATTAACAATCCAATCACTAAAATTGTTATGTAAATATAGCCTGAAAAGAGTCAAAATAATTTTTAAAAAGAACAAAGCTGGAAAGCATATAATATCTAACCTCTAAACTATCAAGCTACAGTAAAAACGACAATGTAATCATGATGTACATACAGATAGGCATATAGACTAAACCAAATTAAAAGTTTGAAAATAGACTTAAATTTGGTTATTTCTGGTAAAGAATCAAAGATATTAAATGGTGAGAGGTTAGTCTTTTCAGGAAATAGTAACAGAACAACTTAGTATTACTATGCAAGAAACAACAACAAAGAAGAATAAAAAACTTAGAATCTTACCCCACACCACATACAAAAATTAACTCAAAATGAGTCATTGATGTAAATGCTATGTAAGAACTAATATTACAAAACTTCTGAAGAAAACCAAGGAGTTAGTCTTCATGGCCTTTGGCTAGAAAAAAAATCTCCTGGCTAGAGCACAAAAATATAATTCATTAAAAACATATTGTTGAACTTCATGAATATTAGAAACTTTTATACTTGAAACACATAAAATGAAAATACAAACCATATTTTACAGTAATATGTCTGATAAAGGAATTACATCCAGAATATGTCAATGTTTTCAAATCACTATTTAAGGACAAAAATTCCAAGTAAACAATAGGCAAATGATTTGAATAGACATTTTACCAAAGAACATATATGAATACCTAATATGCACATGAAAAGATGCTCAGTATCACTAGTAATTAGGGAAATGCAATTGAATGCAATGAGATACCACCACACACACACAGTACTGGCTATAATTAAAAAGACATAAAATGAGTGTTGGCAAGAATGTGGAAAAATTGGAACCCTCACACATTGCTGGTGGGAATAAAAATGGTTCAGCTACTTTGGGAAAGAGTTTGGCAGTTTCTTCAAAAGAAAAGTACATCTACCATATGGCCCTACCTTTCCACTCCTAGGTATTTACTCAATAAAAATAAAAGCATATGTCCATGCAAATACTTGTGTATGAATGTTCACACTAGCATTATTCATAACAGCCCCAAACTGGATGCAACCCAAAAGTGTATCAACCAGTAAATGAGTAAACACAATGTGTTGTAATCCTACCACATTTGCCAGATAGAAAGGACTATATATTATATGACAGTTACATGAAATGTCTAGAACTGACAAAGCTATAAGACAGAAATCAGATTATTGTTTAAGGCTGGCTATGGGAATGAGAATGGACCAAAAATGGGCAGGAAGAAACTATTATCTTAATGAAAATGTTTAATATAGGATTGTAGTGATGATTGCAATGCTTCATCAATTTACCAAAAATCATTTAAATGTAAATTTACAGTATCTGAGTATATGGCATGTGAGTGTTACCTAAGTTATAAAAAGTAGATATCAGATTTTGGCAGAAAATGGCAGAAATTAGTGCCCCTCTCAAGATTTATAAAGGAAGCACTATTTATTTTCTGTCTTATTCACCAATTTAACAACTTTATATGTATGGACCACTCAGATATGTTCTTCAGGATCATTTACCTGTAACAGGCAGAATATTCCCTCAAAAATGTTTGTGTTACATGGATAAAAGGACATAAATTCACAGATGGGATTAAGGTTGCTCCTTAATATGGATCCTATCCATCCCAATCCTTAATATGGGATGATTATCCTGGATTACTGGGGTAGGCTCAATGTAATCACAAGGTTTTTAATATGGTGAAAGTGGAGAAAAAAGTGTCACAGTTAGAGTCATGCAGCATGAGAAAAATTAGATTGGCCATTATTGACTTGGCCGATGGAAGGAGGCCAGAAGCAAAAGTATGATGGTGGCCCCTAAAACCTGAAAAAGCAAGAAAATGAATTCTTCCCTAGTCTCCAGCAAAAAACACAACCCTCTTGACACCTAATTTTAGCCCAGTGAAACTAATCTTGGACTTTTGACCTCCAGAGCCTTAACATAATAAATGTGTCTTGTTTTAAGCCACTAAGTGGTAATGTGTTACAGCAACCATTGAAAACCAATATAGCACCCAGCCTCTAGCTGCTGGAAATAACTGGCTACTGATGAGTCAAAGATATGTCTCTCACTGGGAATTGTCTCAGCTGTAAGGAATTGTCTAGTCCAAGCTTTTTCTTCTTCTCAGGTGATGCCAATGACTAGTTAATATGGGGTTACAAAGACCTAAGCTGAATGTAGATTGCAGGTAGGCTTTTTAGTCTGCCCAGTCCTACCTTCATTTTCTCAAAATCGGATATCCTAATAAACCTTCTGCATGCCAGTCTCCCTTTTAGAGTCTATTTCCTGTGATACATATCGATTAATACAAACTCAGCAGAAAGAGTCTATGCCTCTTCACAGACAGCCACATATAAATCTATGTGTCACAAAGTTTAGAAGTTTTAGAAACTCTCATTCCGAGTTTTCCATAACATTTCTATTTTCAGATTTTTCTTATGATAGAATATTTTGATTAATATCTACATTCCCAGTTATTATGATTTAATGCAGACTATTTTGCTAAATTGGGCTTTTAAAAACATTTGTTTATTTAAAACAGTGGTTATGGTAGGTGAGGTTGAAATTCAGTACACATGTAGGAAAACTTAAAACTGCTCTCTATTGACAACGTTCTCCCAACGACACAATGTAAAAAGGACTATATTTTAAATATTAACTTCATAGTTGCCCATAGTATATAGAGTCATGAACAATAAAGGCCTGACTACATTTTTTGCTTTGAAAATATCATCTATTAAATATCAAATGTTAATTTGTTATTTCCTTTGTTATGGTTTATTTCTAATTTTGTATTGAGGGCTCTCTCTTAAAAGTGGTGACAAGCCAAGATAGCTCCTCTTTATAAGAGCCCAAATGAAAGGAGTAGTAGGTAGAGGAGTTAGGTTTGGGCGTATGTGTCAGATAAGAAACAGCGAGAAAGTGAAAAAAAAACATAAAATAGAAGAAATTTATTACTTACACATCCTAAAGACATTACGGGCACTGATGAAAGTCTAAGGGAAGTCTGGAGGTGGCAGGGAGTTCAACCCGTTGGGGAGAGAGAAGAGGTGTCTTTCCTTCTGGATTTGTGGCTTGGTTAGGATATAGAAAACACCTGGGAAGAGAGGAAATTTATAGGAATCTGGTGTTTGACCATTATGTTTTATCATGTTCAATAGCTGTGAATGTGTTGAGTTTGGTCAGTGGAATGAGGCTGTATTTCAAACACCTACATAGGGAGAGGAAGTTTTAGCTAGGCCAAAGGTGATAGGGTAAACTGGGTTTCAAAGAATTTACATCAGACCTTAAAATGAATGCCAGGACAGCAACTATATGAAACAAATGTGTGACCAAGTCTAGGTCAGTGAATTCTACAGAACTGACTTCTCTTCGTTATGTCTTAGTTCCTACTTCTTTTTGAGTGACACCAGTCTAATTAATTGCTGTTAACGACTCATAGTTATCACAGATACTGGGTTACACATGAATCGACAGTTAATAAAATTCATAAGTCTTGCAAACAGGTCATAAATCTGAGAAGCTTTATTAGTTTTGCTTAATTTCCCCCTTTGTGAAATATGTATAACTTGAAAAGCACTACTCATATTCATCTTTTTACTTTTTCTGATTTACTGAACTTTTATTGAGTATAATCAGAGAAACTTGCCATATATTTGGCAAAAAGTACATCTTTATTACTGAACTACTTGTTCAGGTGATTCAAATTTAGAACCAAAAGAGACCCTACCATGATTCCTATGTGTCAGGTAATATGTTGAGAGAAAAAAATAATTTCAGTGTTCTGATTCTATATCTAAGTAAAGGAAGCCGTAAGAGTTTACATGACTCCTGAGGATACACAGCCAGTGGGACAGAGTCCTTAAAACAGAAGAACAAGATAGAAGGGAAATCAGGGAGATTCAAAGTATAAGGAGGATTTGTCCGATTCTTGCAGCTTGAAGATGTAGTGGGTAGTGTCAAAAGCATGAGAAGAATATGAATTCTGAGAACAACCATTGATTTAGGGAAAAGTCCCACCCTCCAGATGAGAACCACATCATTTGCTGACATTTTGATTTCAGCCATCTGAGACCTTGGTCAACCAGGCCATGTTGGACTTCAGAATTATGAAAATGGAGATCGTATATAGATTTTGTTATAAATAGCTAAGTTTGTGGTAATTTGTTGTGCAGCAAAAGTAAAGGAAAATCTGTTTATTCTATAATTTCCATGGCATGAACCAAGAGTAAACATTTTTTTTTGGTGTTTTCTTCTTTCTAAACTCATAGATTGGGTCATCTAGAAACATAGAAGAAAGAAACGCTGCCTGAAAGATAATAAAATGCAGGTGCATAAAAGTAGAATGAACTTTGAAAAACTGCTTTTACATTTTGATTTAGTCATTTACTGGCTGTATGATCTTAAACAAGCCTATATTTATTTTCTCTAAGTCTTACATTTCATGGCTGACAACAAGAGAAAATAACCACTCTAGTTATCTCTTAGAGTTGTTGTGGAGATAAACAGAAAGAAAGTCTTTATGAAGGCAAAATGCACATTATACCCAAACTGGAAAGCAGAATTCTATATGGGGAGCTGGGAAGAGGAGTAGAAGAGCTAAATATGTCTTTTCCGCTATAGTGTTTGCCAGAATCTTAACAGTAATAGTAGAATAGGATCCTCCCACTCCAGATATCTATATATACCGTTTCTTATGAGAGTCTGATGCTAGTCTGAAAAAGTTGGGCCTGTCTTAGCCCACTTTCACTAATGAGAACTATATTCAGTAAACTGTTTTCTATTTTCAACATACTCTAAAGAATATGCAAAAGCTCTGTCTGATATCAAGGTCCACTTCTTCATTGCTAAGGAATACTTGGAAGCCAGGTGAAATGTCTGCTGATCACATATAATCCCAATACTGTTTATTTATAACTCACATCCTTTGTTGTAGAAGATATTAGGACATGGTTTTTAAGGGTGTAAGCTCTGCATTTGTTAGTAGAGGTAAATTTTCTTATCCTGGCCCTTACATGTTAACTGTACCCTGGATAAAGAATTTATCTTTTTATAATCTATAAAATGGGTATGATAGTAGCCCCTGAAATAGTCAGGATTTATACACACACACACACACACACACACACACACACACACACAGGAATTCCCTGTAATAAATCTCTCTCTTCCTATATATGTATACACACACACACACACACACACACATAAACACACACATACACACATAAACACTGTATATATAATAAATCTCTCTCTTTCGCTCTCGCTCTCTCTCTACACACACACACACGAATTGGCTTACACAATTGTGGGTGGCTAGGCAAGTATAATTTCCACAGGGAAGAAAAGCTCTTAGGCACAGGCTGTAACTGCTATTTGAAAGCAGAAATTCTTCATCAGGGCAGCCTCAGCTCTTCTATTAAGGCCTTTCTACTGATTGTTTCAGGCCCAACAAAATTACCTAATGTCTAATTGAAAATCAATTTGTCTCATATCTACAAAATATATTCATAGCAACACCTAGATAGTGTTTGGTTGAATAACTGAGGGCTGTAGACCAGACAAGGTGACAAATCAAAAGACCACCATAGCACCCAAATCACATGCTTCTTTGGGGCATAAAAGGGAAATCTATGAAAATAAGGTGTGTGTGTGTGTGTGTGTGTGTGTGTGTGTGTGTGTGTGTATGCCTCATTTACTTTATTTGCTCAGAAAATTCTACCTATATATTGTCATTATTGCCTGTTATCAACTGAAAAGGGAAAAATTTTTATAAACTACTACACTATTATGCCTTTCCAAACTAAGATGTTTTTCTGAATTTTTATTTCTGAAACAATAAAATATAGCAGCATCTAACTGCTGTAATTTTATTGTTTTATTTGCCAATATGAGGAGCAATTCTAAACCACCTTTGATGAAAAAAGTAAATAGGACAACAATCCCTTATTTCCTTGGTACCATGACACTTCCATAATGATCTCACCATCAAACACTTCTTGTGAAGTACTCAATTAGGATATGTTGGTTTGAACATTTCATATGCAAAATCATACAGACTTCAAAAGTAATCAATTAAGTGTTATGGATGGGTCAATAATATAATTATGATTATATATATTCATATAATTCTGAGACCATTATAACAAATTGTTAAATGTTATTTCCATACTTGTTAGTTATCAGAGCTTTCCATGTATTATTTTACACTTTGAGTACTGTTATAGATTACATTATATTTTCTGAATTGTGCAGTGTAGTGGTTATTTCTGGACAATTCCCCAAATCTAGTCAAGTCGTCAACTCTATTACATCTCAAACTATTCACCATTTTATTTCATTTTAAATACCAAGCCAACATAGATCAATACATCTTTAAATCACAAAAATACAAAAAGTATTCTCGGCAAAATAAAAGCTGAAAAAACAAAGATAAATAAATTTTCACATACCCAATTTTTAATTATTAAATTCACTAGACATTGCAATTGTTTCAGTAAATAAAAGATGAGAAAAAAGAAAAAATATAAAATTTGTATGCTGTTTATTAAAAGAATCCATAGGGGAAATTAATATAGATAATTGCCATTGAACTTATAATTTTTTGTCATTAGACATTATAATTTCAAAATAGAGTATAGGCAAAATAGTGATTTTCATATTAAATGTTCTCACAATTTGAATGAATACCACATATATCAATATTTAAAATGTTTAACCTGACAAATATCCAGGTTGGATTGATGATTATGCTCAGTGGATGATCTATATCAAAATTGTTTCTATATTTTGTTTCAAGAAAAATTACAGTAGAGAAACCAATCTCAAAGAGACAAGTGGATGGAAATGGAGTAAAAGATTTTAAAGCAATTTCAGCTTGCTTAGGATAGTTAAGTGTAACTATTATCCAAAATGCAAGTGATGCTGCTTTCTCAAAATACCTTCAATTCTTCACCAGTAGTCAGTTCTAAAATTTTAAATTATCTTTTCATAAAATAAATGGATTTCACATTTAATATACTTCTGCGTTAAAGCTGGTAAATAAATATCACACACGTATGCATGACTAACACCTAGCTCACTGTGCATGCAACTTGAATGATCCATACCTTGTTCAATGAGATGAGTCCTATAATGAGACATTTAGAATGTGAGGATAATGCCAAATGCCTATAAACGTGGCTCAATCCTCCTGATTTTATCTTTATCTTGTTGTGAAGTGGTAATAAACACTTCATAAAGTGGTATCAATATGGGGCCACACCTTTCCATTAGCATTGCTTTATTCCACAATTTTGCTATATTATTTGTAGAAGACAGTGGAGATTATAAGCAGCCTAGCTCCTTAGCTATATTTAAATAAATATTTTCAGATTTCTTAGGTTTGAGTCAACATGTTTGCTGTTAAATAATTTGTATTATTGGGTTTTGTTTGCTTGTGTGTGTGTTTGTATATGTGTGAAGAGTGTGTGTGTTTGCATATGTGTGAAGAGTGTGTGTGTTTGCTCTGTTCTCCTCAAAAATTGTATAAATTATCCGTTTGTGACTTGTTGTATATATGATTGATTTCTATTTTTTTCATGCGTGCAGAACCAAAATATACCCTAACTACATGTAAAATTAAGAAATATATGATGTTATGTTTCTATTATTAGCTGCTTAAGGTTTTAGTGACAATTCCTGGTATCATTTGTACATTTAAATTAAGTCAAACCTGCATATTACATTCATTTATTTTTCACATTTTGTTAAATCTTATTTTCATATTTGTAGCAAAATATATTACATGACTCAATATTTTCATATATGAAAAAATTAATTATATCAAAATTTGGTTAAGACTCCAAAGTGTGTGGTATTTGAATACTGAATAATCAATTATCAAGGAATTAAAATGACTTCAAATAAATATAAAATCAAGGTGCTAAATTGAAACACCGAATTGTACGTAGTGATTTGCATTATAAAACATCCCCAAAACATTATAATCGGAAGTAAATGTGTGTAGCGTGTTAAATAATAGCCCCTAAAATAGATATTTCCACCTGTGATTTTATTTTTTAATAAAGATCTTTACTGATATAATTAAGGTAAGGATCTTGGGAAGAGGCCATTCTAAATTAGGTTAGTTTTTAGGTACAATGATGAGTCCTTATAAGATACCAAAAAAAAAAAGAGAAATTGAGACATAATTGGAAATGTCATCTGAAGATGAAGGCAAACTTTGGATTGAGGCCTCTACAATGCCAGGAAAGAGAAAGGATTGTCTGTAGTCACCAGCAGCAGAAGAGAAGACTGAAATCTTCCTCTGAGAACCTCCAGAAAAAACTAATTCTCCAACATTTCAATTTTGGACTTCTGGCCTCATGAACTATGAGATAATTAAAATATCTATTGTTTAAAGCCATAAAACGTGTGATAATTTGTTAGTTCATAGGGGTTATAGGCATATAGGTAAATGCTGGAGCATCTCTTCCTGCCTTAAGATAATTCTGATTGGTGTTACTTACCCTTCTCAGGAGGCCTGGTGAAATGGACCCCACTGTACAAGGGAGTAACCTTGATAATTTAGTCATACATTACCTTTTCCTTCTTTCCTGTTACCCTTCCTGTCCTTTCACCTTTGTTTCCTTGGATCACCTTCAAAGAAAGTGTCTGTGTCCAAGTCCCTGACTCAGTCTCTGCTTTAGAGAAAATCAAATAAAGACCTACCCTCATTTTATCTCTCAATTGTCTTCTCCTTTTCCCTTCACTCATTTTTTACCATACTGAGCTTTAGTATTCAGAGTTCCAAATAAGTTCTCTCACTCTTATGCCCTATTTTGCGCATATTACTTATATGACTACCTGGAACACTTTCCCTAAAACCTTATCTTCTATACATATCTTATTCAGTTTTGCTTGTTCTTCAAGTTCTAGCTTAGGCACCACCCCTTCCATGATGTTTTCCTAAAGAAACCAAGTGTCCTTCCTTAAGTGCTACCATATGTGAATTCATATATCAATGTACTGATCACCTTGAACAATAAAGAAAACAATGTCTTACTCTTTTAATCCCTACCAGCTGTTAAACTTATCTCTATTTTGAGAAAGGGTAGGGAAATTTGCTCTGAAGTACATCAAGCGGTAAGAACACCATATGTGTGATATTAGGAATCTTCTATTGAGCAAACATTTACAGATATTTATCAGCATTGTACTCAGATACATTTGTTTCTTAAGTCATCTTTACTGACAGTTTTGTTTTTATCTTCATTTGCTGTGACGGTGTCTAAATATAAAGTTATGTTTCTGGATCAAACCTAGCAAGGTAAAAAAAATTATTATTTCATTAATTCATTCATTCAACAAGTAGTTAAGTTCATTATGTGTGTCAGGCACTTTAATAAGCATTGTTAAATAAGACATTGCCCATGCCATTAAAAGCCCAGTAGGGAGATTCAGGTGACGAAATAAGTCCAAGGATTTAACTATATAAATGTTGCTTATAAGAAGGGAAAGCTTCTGAGTCTAAATGTAACTTAAGATAAGGCATAATAACATTGGTTAAGATTTATTGAGAGCTTAATCCTTTCACAGCACACAGCCAAGAGGAATATCTCAAATGTTCACAACAACCCTTTGATCTAAATACAGTTATTATCCCCACTGTACAGAAGAGAAATTTGTAGCAAAGACAAACTAAAGCAATGTGCCCAAAGTATAGCAAAGCTACTAAGAGTTTAGGTAAGAATTCTAATCTAGGTTGGCTGAAACTGTAATTCATGTGCTTGGATATCATACTTCACTTGTCTAGATATTATATAGGAAATTACCAAAGTGTTCAGGTGAAGGATAAATTAAGCATGATTTAATTCAGAAGGAAATTATGGGTGGATTAGTTGTTGATAATTCATACACTGGCACAATAATGTTTTTCTTTCAAAGTGGAATTTTTTTCAAAGTAGGAGTCACAAAACTTGCCAAAGCAACTATTTTGAGTAAATTCACACATGCAATCTAGAATTTTTAGTGTTGTATCTCAGAAGAGTATTTTTAAAACTCACAAATGCCACTGCATGACATAGAGAAATATTATATATTCCCAAAGAAAATTCATTGTTTTAACAGAGGTTATTCATTTGATCATTCTGATTTGCAGCTATAGCAAATGTTGAGGTACACTGTCAGACTTTCACTATTTTTTTGCCTTCAGATAAAGAAAGCCACCTTGCCCAGGACTGTGCCTCCTACTAGGGGGCAGGCCGTATGCAAAGATTGCTTGATGTGAAAATAGAAAGGCCAGGATTTCTTGCCTCAATATCTCTCCAGGGTCATCCCAGTTCCTAAGTTTTTTTAGCACTGGTTGAGATCTTTGTTGTGACTGAATCCAAACTCAACTTCTCCCTCTGCCCAATTTTTCTTTTATGGCTCTCCTGTAGAAAATACTCTCTGATCACCTTTCTATACATAAACCTCTTTATCAAGGTTTGAAACATGACTGTCCCTACTTATAAGCTAACAAGTTAGTCTGTTTCTCTTTATGAATGCTGGAAAAAGATGCAAGACTTCTGGTTCAGAACCAGATGGTGTTTTCAATCATGGTACAGTAAGAAGCCTGAGAATAAAATTATCCGTTCTATCATTCACCTAAAGTCCAACAGTGGCAAAATGAAGAGCCCAGATAGATGTCTACACATATGTACATTACCTGACAAAGGAGGAACAATACGCTTGGAAAATAAAACAAGAAATGAGAAAGCGTGCCCTGTGTCACAGAGATATATTTTGCCCTGCCTCAAGATTACTCACTGTATATATAATCCAGAGAAATGGCTTATATAGAGAGTAATCAGGGCTGTACACTCTTGGAACATGTAGCAAGAACTTACAGGATCACCCAGGGTCAATGATAAAATTCCTCTCCCAGCACTCTGTATCAGAATTTGCTTCCCAGGGAAGCCAATCTGTGATAACAATTATTCACTGTAGGATGGACAAATCTACACAGTTTCTTGTCCTATATTTTATTATTTGTTATTCTCATCATCTATATATAGATTATATAATAAACATGATAAACTGATAAGTGTGTAGCTTATATGCAGAAAACTGAAACTAAACCCCTCCTTAAACTTTATACAAAAATTAACTCAAGATGGATTAAAGACTTAAATGTAAGACTTAAAACCATAAAAATGCTATGAAAAAATTCTAAGCAATACTATTCAGGATATAAGCTTGGACAAAGACTTCATGACTAAAACACCAAAAGCAACGGCAACAAAAGCCTAAGTTGACAAATGGGATCTAGTTAAACTAAAGAGTTTCTGCACAGAAAAAAAAAAAAAGTAAGTATTATCAGTGAACAGGCAACCTACAGAATGGGAGAAATGTTTTGCAATCTATTCATCTGACAAAAGGCTAATATCCAGAATCCACAAATAACTTAAACAAATTTACAAGAAAAAAA
>CM052654.1:93271961-93324463 GCA_028533165.1 Leontopithecus rosalia
ATATGCCAAAACAATTATAAATCATTTTACTATAAAGACACGTGAACATGTATGTTTCTTGCAGCACTGTTCATAATAGCAAAGACTTGGAACCAACCCAAATGCCCATCAATAACAGATTAAAGAAAATGTGGCATATATGTGTACCATGGAATACTATGCAGCCATAAAAAGGATGAGTTCCTATCATTTTCAGGGACACGGATGAAGGCAGAAATCATCATTCTCAGCAAATTAACACAGGAACAAAAAAACAAATACCACATGTTCTCACTCATAGTGGGGGGTTAAACAACCAGAACACATGGACACAAGGAGGAGACCATCACACCCCAGGGCCTGTGGGATGGTAGGGGGCTAGGGAGGGATAGCATTAGGAGAAATACCTAATGGATGCAACTGTTTGATGGGTGCAGCAAACCACCATGGAACATGTATACCTATGTAACAAACCTGCACACTCTGCGTATGTATCCCATAACTTAAAATATAGTTCAAAAAAAGGTAACAGTCTGACATCTAAATGATGATGTTGAGGAGAAAGTTGGAGAAAAGGGATTAGAAGCTGGCTGAGAGTTCAGAAGTAGTGATTTATACTAAAGACTGATTATTATTGATCTTTTATTTTAAAAAATGAGGGGGAAACAAGAATAGGTTTGCTTTTAGTAGAAGGAAAAAGGAAAGAAGAAAATCCCCAGAAGGAAAGTTGGAGGCAGAATGAAAAGCAGGACATTTTAAAGCCTTTGAACTTAAAAGTAAAAAATTCAAGAAGAAAATCTGATCAATAATGTAAAGAGACAACAAATATCTACAACATATTTGCAAAAAAAGATTTATTTTTCACCTGTCAATTCTGTAAAGTGTATAATAATATGAAAAAATGGTGACGATTGTAGCAAGTTTGGGTGGAATAACAGAAAACCCAATAAAGAAAATGAAAATTTTATAAAATAGAAAGAAGAAGGAAGGCTATAGGTATAGGGGCTTTGATTACTGTTACAAGTAAAATTTCGATGCCGCAAAAGAAATAGCACTTGAATATATGTCTTCTCAGCAACGCTGTTTACTTCTATAGAAGGGTGCAGGGCACACAGAGGGATGATGGCTGTGGCACCCTTGGAGAAGGGGAGAAAGGGTCATCCCTACTGCTGTGTCATCCCCTATTGGCTAGGATTAGACCACACAAAGTAGACTAATCTCGTTTGGCTATTTTAAAAAAGAGCAGGGGTTGGAGCTGGAGTGGCAGGGTGGGTGTTTTGGTGGGAAGGATGGTTATGGGCGTGTCAGAGCAGGTAGCCAGGGGGATCAAATGACTGGGGTGAGTCAGGATGGAGTGAGGGGAAGGGGTGTGGAGCAGATGTGAACTACTGATGGATGGTGGAGAAAGTTGTTTACTGGAATTACAAGGAAGTTAAACTTTAAAATAGAGATTTGAAGAGTAAGAGAGCTGAACCTACTGACATATTGATTCCTTGAAGAGAAACTTGGGGTTTGCTATAACAATTGCATATGCATATGTAGATAACAAATAACAGCATCACTTGAAATAAGTTTAATAGTCCTTTCTCTAAACGGTAAATTGAATTTATTTTTATTTTTCCTCTTATGAGTATTAGAGAGCAACTACTGCTTATATCATTCTTGGATTTAGTGTATAACTTATTTTTACTCTGATCATGAGTTTATAGTTAAAGAGAATTCTACCACAACTTCTTTATCCTGTTTTAGACCTTCTTATTTTTGTTTATGTAAATGAATTTTAACATTATATATCAATGTAAGCATATTAAATTGACTATAGATAAAACCAATCTGGATACTGACTTGATTAATTTTTCTTAATAGAAACAGGATTTTCAAAGGACTAACATCATTTTTTTAAAATACGCTACAGCCTACACAGTTTAATTTTTACAATTACTAAAATGTGTGCAACCCTCATTATATTTTTGTCAATCTTCTATTCCTCACTTTGAAATTTACCATATCCCATCTGCTGGTCGACTGCAACACTCCAACAATTTTCCTCAACCTTCTCAGCAAGATTTCCTTCAAACGTATGTATTGATACAAGACTGCCAAATTACTTCACTGATTTTTCTTCTTTTCTAGTGAAACAACATCTTGACTCTGTGAACTTGCCCCACTTTAAGTTGCTTATCCAGAACGAAATGTATCCTTTTCTGGACCATAATCTTTACATCTTTTTTAAATCTTGAGACAAAATTATTTAGGAAAGATGCAAGATCTATCTCTAAGCAGTTTTTGAAGGGTTGACCCTGGGAGATTTTATTACTTTATCCCTGAATCGCAGTTGTCTCATCTATAAGACAGCGATAATAATAGCACTCATTTCATAACTATGAAGATTAAATGCATTAGTGCAAGGAAAACATTTTAGTATGTGCCTAGCACATGCTACACACTCAACAAATGCTAGTTATACATGCTGATGTCTCAAACAGGGATGCAATGCTTAACACAGGAAACAGATTTTAGCTGCTCACATGTTCTCTTGGCTCCTGAAACATGAGCTGCCCCTGCCCTCATTCTTTGAGCCCATCAAGATAGCTGTCCTTGTCCTTAATCTCCAAATGAGTTTGATTCGAGACAACTGCCAGGTGGCTTTCATCTCCACCAAGGAATAATAAAAGCAATTCTGGCTGTTTTAGGGAACAAAACACTAGAGTTTAATTTTCCAACTTGATTGATTTGTAAGCATTCCTGTCAATGTAAAATATTCTGTTTGGGGCAGTGAAGAAACCGAGGCCAGCTCCTCAGTTGTATTTCCAGCCCAATGTTTGGTTTCTGTCTTGCTGCAGGCTCTGCTGCAGGCTTTTTGCTGTCTTCTCACTCAGGGCAATTTTGGGCCTCAAAAATTTGGGGCCATGCAAGGGGGAACAGATAAATGGAGAAGGCAGATTCTCAAAGCCATTCATAAGTCCGATAAATTCCAGTTTCTGTTCTTTGTTCTCAAAACCAGCAGTATCTCGCTGGCCAAATTGGGTTCCTGTCAACTTGCCAGTTTCAGAAGCATCTGCATTGTCCTCTTCGTGATGGGTGTCCTCTCACATGGCCTTGAATCTCACCTGGTCTCTGTGCGCCTCACCCATGTAGCCTCTTTTCCAACACCACCGCTAAATCTGTGTCTAGTTCCTCCTTCCAATGGTTTCCTTCTACCCCACTTTCCTACTTCTTCTTCTTCCTTCTCAGAGCCAGCTGCTCAATGATTGGTTGCTCTACATTTTTCCTGAGCTTCATTTTCTTCTTCACTGGGACTTCAGGCCATCTCCTGCTTGGATACATTCTGGAGCCCCAATTTTGAGCAGTTTCTTTTTATTTCAATTCCTAGGGCTACTTTCCATTGACCCAGAGGGCTTGGGGTGGCCTAGGAGGGTGTCTCCCTCTTGCTGGATTTGTTTTTCTTCTTTATCTTTCTGCTGTGCTTGGCTTCTTGGCTTGCATTTCTACCTGAGGCTGCCTGGATATTGACTTGATTAACTTTTCTTAATAGAAACAGAATTATTAAAACACAAACATGATTTCCCCTCACTAACATACTTCTCCCCCTCCAGCAAGTTTACACAGCATTCCCGATGTCATAGAACCAGACTGAGAAGGCTGTGGAGTCCTGGCTCATCATTTTTTTTTTTCCTTCTCCTTTGTGTTTTTTGAGATTCTTGCTAACTCTGATCTCCTCTCCACCCTGTCTGGGGCATGGGGAACTTGACAATTCAGAGCCATGGGATATGAACAGAGGTGACTTTTCTTTTTCTTCTCCCTGCCAAGGAACTCTGAGTGACCAAGGAACTGCTTCCTGGGGCTGGCTGACTTCTCTGTCTGTCTGGTACGCAATGTGGTCACAGGTTTTAGGTGGTTTCTTGCAAAGGGCGATGAGTTTTGTTTTGTTTTTTTCCTCCATTAGTGGCATCTCAGGTGTCTGCCCTTGGACCACATTCTTCGAGAGAGTGTGAGTCCTAAAGGAGAAACATCAGCAAACTAATTGTCATTGTTTAAAATTCAGTACTGAGTCTCTGGTTCTTTGACTACTTTTTTTTTCTTCTTTTTATCTGAGAGCCCAAGGCTCAGGCCTGCTTTGTGGGTCCTGAGGTCCTGGTGTTCATTCTGGTAGGACAGACTTCTGCACCTCCATGTGAGAGTCATGTCTTTCAGCATTTGAAGCACTACCAGATGGACAAAAGCATAAATTTTTTCAAAGGGTAGAACCCAGAAAAATCCATGGAAGAAGCTACAATTTGGCTCAGAATACAAAGGTTAATAAGAATGGATCAAATAGCCTCCAGAGAGAATGAGTTATCTTCCAGTGAAGCTGAATGATCATTTGTCAAGAATTTCCTAGAAGAAACACTTGTACAAAGCAAGAAATGTATCTGATCATAAAATATGCAATTCGAAAATCCCTTTAGAAATCATCTCCTACCATTATATGTAAAGTGCACAATATAATTTAACTTAATAATCCTGGAATCTAACTGATTATCAAAATCGCCTGCAAAGCTGTATGTTTAGATGGGAAGTGAGGGGTTGGCTGACAAGTTACAGACTCACCCTAAGGCTACTCAATTGGAATTTCTGCTCATGGAGCATGGAAATGTGATTCTGATGATCCACTAAATTTTGGAACCATTGACATTGACATTGACAGGATTGAATCAAGGTCAGCATATTTCTAGTCACAGTCAAACATTTGTTTAACCACATAATGTTTCTTAAGGTTTTTTTTGCATAAAATCTACAAGATTTTTTAAAACACTATTTCTCTAATCAGCAAAATGTATAATCATCTACTCAGTTTTATTTTAAATTAGAACAACTTAGGTTGTCCACTTAGGTTTTGTTCACTTTTAATTAATATCTAAGAAATACTATCTAGAGGCTGTAAATATTCAAAATTAATAAAAAAATTAGCATTGCGTAGGGCTGGAGAGTAAGGCCAAAAAATACACTTAATGTAAACAAATGAATCAATGTAATAAAATTGAATCCAAGCAGATTTTAATTTAAGAGCTAACAGACACAGGAAAGTATATTACTGATTTATGTCTACTTTTTGCCAGCTTCTAGATTTCACTTGGTTTTTCCTTTAATACATAGCTGCTGATTTATTCTCCTTTCTAAGACTTGGTTTTGGCTTATAAGTGATATCTTTGCCAGTAGTGCCTGCTTGTCTATTTATCCATGAACTCCTTGAGGACAAAGATTTTAGTTTGTGAGAGCCTTGTTTGAAAGCTGATGCTAGCAACTGTATAAAATATGACACAATGCGTTTGACAATGATGCTTTAGGAGAAAGTTTTAAAAACTACGTTCTAGATGTAAAATTCCTCTATGTTGTGTATGTTTCACATAAGTATTTGAAAATCATTTCATAATGCAGTTTCTACTGAAATGTGTCATTTGATACTAAGCCTTTCATACAAATTTTTCTTTTAAGGCTATACCTTCTCATCCTGATTATATTCTATTAGTTTATTTATCAAGTGCATATGGGTCTATCAATCTTTTACCTGCTTGGTAACTTTAGAAAGCTAGACAGTTCTTTGAATTTCAGTTTCCTCATCTGTAAAATGACTGGATTTCATTTTAAATTTATATATTACTAGATTTATATACTACTGCTTCACTCACAAACTTAACTACTTGCTCTCTGATTGTCAGTTTTTACAGTGTCAAAATGAGTCATTTATGCATTTGCATGATGACTGTCAGTCCGTAATGAACTGCAAATGGTGTGAAAAAAATATTATTATTCACTAGGTAAGTTGAAATAACAGTTCTTAACATTATTAGTAGATTCTTTCTAAGAGCAACAATAGTCAACAGAAACAAGTTTCAATAATAGACATGACTGTATGGTTGAAGTAGTTTTAGTTATTTCACTTAAGAAGAGCAATGGTATTATTTCTGTTGTCAGTTTATATATGTGAGATTTTTTTTTAAATGTTAGAGATAAGAGAAGTATGAGTGCTTTCCATGAGTTAAAATATAAAATTAATCTATAATAAATTAGGGCAGACATATGCAAAGTCATCTCAGAAACAGAATAGTTCTGAATTGAGTTTGCATATACTAACATTCAAACAAAGAAATAAGTCAGAAAGGGGTGTAACCAGTCATCCAGTGATCATTTATCATCAATGGATGAATAAAAAAGTGATTTCCAGAGAGAGGGAGCTGAAATCAGGAAGTCACAGTGGGCAGCTGGACAGGACCTCATAACTGGAGAGAGAGGGAGCCAAAAGCCGGAGACCCACGTGTGGCCAGGTGGGTCCCTCCCCTCCCCAACAAACCCCAGAGGACTAAAGCACTAACTAGCAGGTTATGCAGCCAGTGCCTCAGTCCGAGCTGAACCCTGAATGATCCAGCTCTGTGGAGGAAAGGCACAACCCACCATTAAGGAGATGGGACTAGGCTTCATGTTTTTAACAAAAACACAGGAAGCCTACGTAGCAATGGGACCATGTTCTTGAGAACCCAGCAGCCCAGCCAGCTCAGTGGAAAAGGCGGGACTAACCTCCCAGCATAAACAAAAAAGACACAGGAAGCCTGCCTAGCAACCTGAAGGAATCCCTAGAAACCCAGTTGACGCCTCCACAGGCAAACAAACAACCTCATCAAGCAGCTCCCTGAGATCAGAGCTAGATAAATCCAAGAAGATGGGGAAAAAACAGCGCAAAAAAAGATGAAACCATCAAAGACCAGAACACCTCTTTTCCTTCAAGGGATCACAACTCCTCACCAACACGGGAACACAACATGACCAAGAAAGAGTGCAACAAATCGATAGAAACAAGCTTCAGAAGGTGGGTAATGTCAAACTTTTCTGAAATAAAGAAACATGTTCTAACCCAATGCAAAGAAACCATAAACCTTGAAAAAAGGTCAGATGAAATGCTAACTAGAATAACCAGCTTAGAGAAGAAGATAAATGACTTCATGGAGCTGAAAAACACAGCATAAGAACTACATGAAGCAAACACAAGTTGTAATAGCCCAATTGATCAAGCAGAAGAAAGGACATCAGAGAATGAAGATCAACTCAATGAAATAAAAAGAGAAGGCAAGACAAGAGAAAAAGAGTGAAAAGAAATGAACAAAGCCTCCAAGAAATATGGGATTATGTGAAAAGACCTAATCTACGCTTGATTGGTGTACCTGAATGTGACGGGGAGAATGAAACCAAGGTGGAAAACATGCTCCAGGATATTTTCCAGGAGAACTTCTCCAGCCTAGCAAGGCAGTCCAATATTCAAATCCAGGAAATAAGAGGACTCCAAAAAGATATACCTCAATAAGAGTAACCCCCAAGCCTTATAATTATCAGATTCACCAGGGTTGAAATGAAGGAAAAAAATGCTAAGGGCAGCCAGAGAGAAAGGTCAGGTCACCCACAAAGGGAAGCCCATCAGACTCACATAGGATCTATAGGCAGAAAACCTACAAGCCAGAAGAGAGTGGGGGCCAATATTCAACATCCTTAAAGAAAAGAACTTGCAACCCAGAATCTCATATCCAGCCAAACTAAGCTTCATAAGTGAAGGAGAAATAAAATCTTTCATGGACAAGCAATTTCTGAGAGATTTTGTCACCACCAGACCTGACTTACAAGAGCTCCTGAAAGAAACACTAAATATAAGAAGGAATAAGTACCAGCCACTGCAAAAGTACGCCAAATGGCAAAAACAAAAAATGCAATGAAGAAACTGAGTCAACTAACGGGCAAGAAAACCAGCCAGTCACAAAATGGCAAGATCAAATTCACACATAACTGAATATAAATGGCCTAAATGCTCCAATCAAAAGACACAGATG
The DNA here is from genome assembly GCA_028533165.1 of Leontopithecus rosalia. NCBI lineage: Eukaryota > Metazoa > Chordata > Mammalia > Primates > Cebidae > Leontopithecus > Leontopithecus rosalia. Next base: position 93,279,794 of record CM052654.1, read on the forward strand.
GGCAAACTGGATAAAAAGTCAAGACCTATCAGTGTGCTGTTTCAGGAAACCCATCTCACGTGATAAGACACATAGACTCAAAATAAAGGAATAGAAGATTTACCAAGTAAATGGAGAACACAAAAAAGCAGGAGTTGCAATCCTAGTCTCCAAAGAAATGGACTTCAAACCAGCAAAGATCAAAAGAGACAAAGAAGGGCATTACATAATGGTAAAAGGGTCTATGCAACAAGAAGAGCTAACTATTCTGAATATATACACACCCAACACAGGAGCACCCAGATACATAAAGCAAGTTTTTAGTGACCTAAAAGGAGGTTTAGACTCCCACACAATAATAGTGGGAGACTTCAGCACTCCACTGTTAATATTAGACAGATCAATTAGACAGAAAATTAACAAGGACATCCAGGACTTGAATGCAGAACTGGACTAAGTATACCTAAGAGACATATACAGAATGCTCCACCCCAAATACACAGAATATACATTCTTCTCAGCACCACATCACACTTAGTCTAAAATTGAAAACATAATTGGAAGCAAATCACTCCTCAGCAAATGCAAAAGAATGGAAATCATAACAAACAGTCTCTCAAACCACAGCACAATCAGATTAGAATTCAGGATTAAGAAATTCACTAAAATCTGCACAACTACTTGGAAAATAAACAACTTGCTTCAGAGTGTCGATTGGATAAACAATGAAATAAAGACAGAAATAACAATGTTATTCAAAACCAGTCAGAATGAAGACACAACTTACCAGAATCTCTGGGACATCTTTAAAGCAATATCAAAAGGGAAATTTACAGCAATAAATGTCCATACTAGAAACAAGAAAAGATCTAAAATCAATTCTCTATCATCAAGATTGAAAGAGCTAAAAGAGCAAGATCAAAAATCTCAAAAGCTAGCAGAAGGTAAGAAATAACTAAGATCAGAGCCAAAATGAAGAAGATAGAGACACAAAAAAACCCTTCAAAAAATCAATAAATCCAGGAGCTGGTTTTTTGAAAAGATCAACAAAATAGACAGACTGCTAGCCAGACTAATAAAAAAGAAAAGAGAGAAGAATCAAATGGATGCAATAAAAAATGATAAAGGGATATCACCACCAATTCCACAGAAATACAAACTACCATCACAGATTACTACATCATTTTCTCTGATGCACAAAAACCAGTAAAACTGGAAGTAATGGATAAATTCCTAGACACCTGCACTCTACAAAGACTACACCAGGAAGAAGTTGAAACCCCAAAAAGACCAATAACAAGGGCTGAAGTTGAGGTAGCAATTAATAGCCTACCAACCAAAAAAAGTCCAGATCCAGGCATGTTCACAGTCAAATTCTACCAGAAACACAAAGAGGAGCTGATTCCATTCCTTCTGAAATTATTCCAAACAATACAAAAAGAGGGAGTCCTTCCCACATCATTTCATGAGACCAATATCATCCTGATACCAAAACCAGGCAGAGGCTCAACAAAAAAAGAAAACTTCAGGCCAATATCCATGATGAACAGCGATACAAAAATGTTTAATAAAATACTGGCAAACTGTTTGCAACAGCACATCAAAAAGCTTTTTCATCATAATCAAGTAGGATTCATCCTGGAGATGCAAGGCTGGTTCAACATATGCAAGTCCATAAATGTAATCCATCACATAAACAGAATCAAAAACAAAAACCACATGATTATCTCAATAAATGCAGGTAAGGCCTTCCACCAAATCCAACAGCGCTTCATGGTAAAAACTCTCAATAAACTAGCTATCAGTGGAAGGTATCATAAAATAATAAAAGATATTTATGACACCCCACAGCCAATATCATACTGAATGGGCAAAAGCTGGAAGCATTTCCTTTGAAATCAGGCACTAGACAAGTATGGCCACTCTCACCACTCCTATTCAATATAGTATTGGAAGTTATAGCCAAAGAATCAGGCAAGAAAAAGAAATAAAGGTTTTCAATTCTGAAAGGAGGAAGTCAAATTGTCTATATCTGTAGACAACATAATCATATATTTAGAAGACCCCATCATCTCAGCCCAAAATCTCCTTAAACTGATAAGCAACTTCAGCAAAGTCTCAGGATACAAAATGAATATGCAGAAATCACAAGCATTCCTATATACCAATAACAGACAAACTGAGAGCCAAATCAAGAGTGAACTCCCATTCACAATTGCTACAAAGAGAATAAAATACCTAGGAATACAACTAACAATGGATGTAAAGGACGTCTTCAAGGAGAACTACAAACCACTGCTCAGCAAAATAAGAGAGGACACAAAGAGATGGGAAGACATCCCATGTTCATGGTTAGGAAGAATCAATATCGTGAAAATGGCTATACTTCTCAAAGTAATTTATAGATTCAATACTATCCCCATCAAGCTACCAATGATCCTCTTCACAGACTGGAAAAAACACTTTAAATTTCACTTTAAATTCTCAAAAGAGAATCCCCATAGCCAAGACAATCCTAAGCAAAAAGAACAAAACCGGAGGAATCACACTGCCAGACTTTAAACTATACAAGGCTGCAGTAATCAAAACAGCATAGTACTGGTACCAAAACAGGGACATAGACCAATGGAACAAAACAGAGGCCTTGGAAGCAACACCACACATCTACAACCATCTGATCTTTGGCAAACCTCACAAAAACAAGCAATGGGGAAAGGACTCCAAGTTTAATAAATGATATTGGGAACAATGGCTAGCAATGTGCAGAAAGAAGAAGCCAGACCCCTTCCTGTGACCTTACATGAAAATTAACTCCAGATGGATCAAGATTTAAACATAAAACAACACCATAAAAACACGAGAAGAAAACCTAGGCAAAACCATCCAGGACATAGGCATAGGCAAGGACTTAATGACTAAAACACCAAAAGCAATGGCAACAAAAGCCAAGATAGATAAATGGGATCTAATTAGCTTCAGAGCTTCTGTACAGCAAAAGAAACAGTCATTAGAGAGAACCAGCAACCAACAGATGGGGAAAAAATATTGTAATCTACCCATCTGACAAAGGGCTAATATCCAGAATCTACAAATAACTAAAACAGATTTACAAGGAAAAAACTAAAAAACCCATTTAAAAGTGGGTGAAGGATATGAACAGACACTTCTCAAAAGAAAACATATATGAGGCCAACAAACAAGAAAAAATGCTCATCATCACTGGTCACTAGAGAAACACAAATCAAAACCACATTGAGGTATCATCTCACTCCAGTTAGAATAGTGATCATTAAAAAATCTGGAGACAACAGATGCTGGAGAGGATGTGGAGAAATAGGAACACTCTTACACTTTTGGTGGGAGTGTAAATTAGTTCAACCATTGTGGAAGACAGTGTGGTGATTCCTCAAGGATCTAGAAATAGAAATTCCATTTGAGCCAGCAATCCCATTACTGGGTATATACCCAAAGTATTATAAATCATTCTATTATAAAGACACATGCACATGTATGTTCACTGTGGCACTGTGTACAATAGCAAAGACTTGGAACCAACCCAAATGCCCATCAATAATAGACTGGACAAAGAAAATGTGGCACATATACACCATGGAATACTATGCAGCCATAAAAAACAATAAGCTCGTGTCCTTTGTAGGGACTTGGATTAATCTGGAAACTATCATTCTCAGCAAACTGACACAAGAACAGAAAATGAATCACCACATGTTCTTATTCAAAGGCAGGTGTTGAACAATGAAACACGTGAACTCAGAGAGAAGAGCATCACACACTGGAGGCAGTTGGTGGAGGGGCTAGGTGAGGGACAGTGGGGGTTGGAGAGGGTGGGGAGGGATAACATGGGGAGAAATGCTGGATATAGATGAAGGTGGAATGGAGGTAGCAAACCACCTGTTTATGTATGCACCTATGCAACAACCATGCATGACCTGCACGTGTACCCCAGAACCTAAAGTAAAATTAAAAAAAAACGAAAAAAGATAAAAGAAGTTATTTTCATCTCCTCTAGATTTTTTAGTTTATGCACATAAAGGTGTTCACAGTAGACTCGAATAATCTTTTATATTTCTATGGTATCAGTAGCAATATCTCCCATTTCATTTTATTTTGATCTTCTCTCTTCTTTTCTTGGTTAATCTTGCTAATGATCTATCAATTTCTTTTTTTATCTTTTCAAAGAACCAGCTTCTTGTTTTATTTCTCTTTTGTGCATTTTTTATTTATTTCAATTTTATTTAGTTCTGCTCTGATATCTGTCATTTCATTTTCTCTGCTGGGTTTGGGTTTGAATTGTTCTTGCTTCTCCAGTTCTATGTGGTATGACTTTAGATTTTCTACTTATGCTCTTTCAGATTTTTTGATATAGGCATTTAAGGCTATACACCTTTCTCTTAGTACTGCTTTTGCTGTATTCCAGAGGTTTATCTAGGTTGTGTCACTATTGCTGTTCTTTCCAAAAAATTTTAAAATTTTCATCTTGATTTCATTATTGATTCAAATATCATTCAGGAGCAGGTTAATTAATTTCCATATATTTGCATGGTTCTGAATGCTCCTTTTGGAGTTGATGTCCAATTTTATTTCATTGTGGTCTGAGAGAGTACTTTATAAAATTTCACTTTTCTTAACTTTACTGAAGTTCACTTTGCGCTCTATTATGTGGTCTGTCCAGGGAGTGTTTCACGTGCAGATGAATAGAACGTACACTCTGCAGTTATTGGGTAGAATGTTCTGTAAATATCTGTTGGGTCCATTTGTTTTTGAGTATAGTTTAAGTCCATTATTTCTTTGTTGATGTTCTGTCTTGATGACCTATCTAGTGCTGTCAATGGAGTATTGAAGTACCCCACTATAATTGTATTGCTGTAGCTCATTTCTTAGGACTAGTAGTAAGTGTTTTATATATTTGGGATCTCCAGTGTTAGGTGCTGTATATTTAGAATTGTGATATTTTCCTGTTAGACTAGTCCTTTTTGTCATTAAATAATGTCTATCTTTGTATTTTTAAACTGTTGTTGCTTTAAAGGTTGATTTGTGTGATACAAGAATAGCTACTCCTGCTCACTTTTGGTGTCTATTTGCATGGAATATCTTCTTCTACTCCTTTACCTTATGTTTATGTGAGTCTTTATGTTTTAGATAGTCACTTGAAGACAGCAGAAACTTGATTGGTGCAATTTGTATCCATTCTGCCATTTGGTATCTTTAAAGTTGAACATTTAGGCCATTTATACTTAATGATAGCATTGAAATGTGAGATATTATACTATTCATTATACTGTTTGTTGCCTGAATACCTTGTTTCCTTTTTTCACTGTTATTGTTATATAGGTCCTGTGATATTTGTATTTTAAGAAGGTTCTATTTTAGTCTAATTTAGAGGATTTGTTTCAAGATTTAGAGCACCTTTCAGCAGTAGTGAGTGCTTGGTTTTTAGAGGCAAATTCTCTCAGGATTTGTTTGTCTGGAAAAGAGTGTATCTTTCCTTCATTTATGAAGCTTAGTTTCACTGGATACAAAATTCTTGGCTGATAATTGTTTGTTTAAGGAGGAAAAAAATAGAACCCACTCCCTTCAGTTTGTAGGGTTTCTGCTAAGAAATCTGCTGCAAGCCGATTTTTTGGTAACCTGATACATTTTTGCTTAGCTGATACTTTTGCCTTACAGCTCTTAACATTCCTTCCTTCATCTCAACTTTAGATAACCTGATGACTATATGCCTAGGTGATAATCCTTTTGCAATGAATTTTCCAGGTGTTCTTTGACCTTCTTGTATTTGGATGGCTAAATCTTTGGAAACACTAGGGCAATTTTCCTCAATTGTTTTCTCAAACATGTTTTCCAGACTTTTAGATTTCTTCTCTTCCTTGGAAACACCAATTATTCTCAGGTTTGGGCATAGTCCAAAACTTCTTGGAGGCTTTATTATTTTGTATAATTCTTCTTTTATTCTTTGATAGATTGCATTAATTTGAAAGCCTGTCTTCAACCTCTGAAATTCTTTCTTCTGCTTGTTCGATTCTATTGTTGAGAACTTCAGTGCGTTTTGCTTTTTTTTTTTTTTTTTTGAGACAGAGTCTCATTGCCAGGTGCCAGGCGGGAGTGCAGTGGCACAATCTTGGCTCACTGCAACCTCTGCCTCCCTGGTTCAAGCAATTATCCTGCCACAGCCTCCCAAGTAGCTGGGACTACAGGTGCACGCCACCACGCCCAGCTAATTTTTGTATTTTTTAGTAGAGACAGGGTTTCACCATGTTGGCCAGGATGGTCTCAATCTCTTGACCTCGTGATCTGCCCGCCTTGGCCTCCCAAAATGCTGGGATTACAGGCTTGAGCCACCACGCCCGGCCCGCATTTTGCATTTTTCTAAGGGTGTCTTTGATTTCCGGAAGTTGTACTATTTTTTGTTTATGCTATCTATTTCTCTGAAGATTTTTCCTTTAATATCCTGTATCATGTTTTTTATTTAAGCTGGACTTCATCTCTCTCTGGTTCCTCTTTCATTAGCTTAATGATGGACCTTTTGAATTTTTTTTCTGGCAATTCAGATATTTCATTTTGTTTTGGATTCATTGCAGGTGAGATGGTGTGATCTTTTGGGGGTTTTAAAGAACAATGTTTTGTCATATTACCAGAATTGCTTTCCTGGTCCTTTCTTATTTGGGTAGACTATGTCAGAGGGAGGATCTGGGACACAGGGTTACTGTTCAGATTTTTTTGTCCCTTGATGTGGTGTTTTTCCCTTCTCTTAGGGATGGGGACTCCTAAGAGCTGAACCACAGTGATAGTTTTTGCTCTCCTGGGTATAGTCACCTAGTGAAGCTCCTGCAGCCCCAAGCATGCAGGCAGGCCCAGGCTGCCCCTTTGTGTGGCATGCAACATGCCCACCCAGGACTGTGGTCCATGCCTCAAGGTGCCACTGCACCTGAATGCCTTTGATGTGCAGTCCTCACACACTGAAGGTTTTGTGAACCAGAATATCACTATCTTCTACTGCAATTGTCTAGGCCTGCATCCGCACGCTTCAATTCTGCAGGAAGATCTGTGCATGGTGGTGTGCCACAGAATGGCAGCCTCTGGGCACACCTGGAGATGCTGCAGGATCATGTGGAGCACTACGTTCAGACACCACAGCCTGCGGAGCTGGTGGTTATTGACTGGGAGGACTGGCAGCCTGTGTTGGTGTGCAACTGGCAGGACAAAGATGTGTATCGCTGGTCATCACGCCAGCTGGTGGCCAGTCATCACCATGTCTTGCCAGCAGACCACAAAGTCAAACAGGCACAATATGAGTTTGAGTGTGCAGCACAGCAGTTAATGCTGGAGACACTGTGTTAAGTCAAGGCAGGGCAGCCCTGGCAGCTCTGGGGCTTCTACCTCTTTCCTGACTGCTACAATCATGATTATGCACATGGGAGAGCTACACAGGCCTGATGTTGAGGTGGCCTGCAACAACCAGCTGGCCTGGCTGTGGGCTAACAGCATGGCCCTCTTCCTGTCTGTCTACCTGGATGAGACACTTGCTTCCTCCACCCATGGCTACAACTTTGTGAGCTTCCATATTCAGGAAGCCCTACATGTAGCTCACACCCACAATGCCAACCATGCACTCACAGTCTACATTTTCACAGGGCCCACCTATGGCCGCAGGCTCAGAGGGCTTAGTGAGATGGACCTCATCTCTACCATTGGCAAGAGTGTAGCCCTGGGTGCAGCTGGTGTCATCCTCTGGGGCAACACAGGGTACACTACAAGCATGGAGACTTGCCAGTACCTCAAGGATTACCTGACAGGGCTGCTGGTCCCCTAAGTGGTCAATGTGTCCTGGGCCACCCAATATTGTAGCTAGGCCCAGTGCCATGGCCATAGCTCCAGGCTGGTACTGGGGAGTGTCTGCAAATAGTTCTGTGATGTGATGCATCTTCAGTTCTTTCAGCCATGGATACTAGCACCTGTGCCAATGAAGGTAGCAGGGGAGTGAAGTGGACTCTGTGAGGGACCTTAGTTGTATTTTTGTTTAGTGAACTGGTTTTGTGTTCCTTGGCCTCTAGCCAGGATGTGGTGTTTTCAAGAGTGCATCAGCTGCAGTTGTATAGGGAGGATCAGGCTGTGGGTAAGGCTATAGAGCTCCCAAGAGATTGTGTCCTTTGTCTTTAGAAAGCAGAGCAGGTAGAGAAAGACCACCAGGTGGAGGAAGTAGTTGGTTTATCTGAGACCTTCTCCAACCTACGGTGTAGGGATAATTGGCAAGCCATTGTAGAAGAATGAAACTAGATCCTCATCTCTCACCTTATATAAAAATCAACTCAATATGACTCAAAGATCTAAAGCCATAAAAATTCTAAAAGATAACACAGGAAAAACCTTCTAGGCATTGACTTAGGTAAAGATTTCAAAACCAAGAACCCAAAAGCAAATGCAACAAAAACAAAGACAGATAGATGCAACTTAAACTAAAAAGATTCTGCATCACAAAAGAAATATTTAGCAGAATTAGTAGACAACTTGCAGAGTGCAAGAAATTCTTCATAATCTGACAAAGGACTAATATCCAGAATCTACAAAGAACTCAAATAAATCATCCAGAAAATAAAATAAACAATCTCATCAAAAAGTGGGCTAAGGACTTAAATAGACAATTTTCAAAAGAGGATATACTAATGGCCAAAAAGCATACAGAAAAATGTTCAACATCAGTAATTATCAGGAAATGGAAATCAAAACCACAGTGTGATACCACCTAACTCCTGAAAGAAAGTCCATAATAAAAAAAATAAAAAAATAATAGATGTTGGCATGGATATGGTGAAAAGGGAACAATTTTCCATTGTTGGTGAGAACATAAACTAGTACAACAAGTATGGAGAGCAGTGTGGAGATTCCTTAAAGAACTTAAAGTAGATCTACCATTTGATCCAGCAATCCCATTACTAAGTATCTACTTAGAGAGAAAAAAGTTATTATATGAAAAAGATACTTGCACATGCCTGTTTATAGCAGCACAATTTGCAATGGGAAATATATGGAACCAGCCCAAATGCCTATCGATCAACAAGTGGATAAGTAAAATGTGATATATACATTTACACACACCCTGGAATACTACTCAACCATAAAAAGGAATGAAATAATGGCATTCACAGCAATCTGGATGGAAGTGGGGTGTGTTATTCTAATTGAAGTAACTCAGGAATGGGAAACCAAATATTGTATGTTCTCACTTATAACTGGGCACTAAGCTATGAAGATGCAAAGGCATAAGAAGGATACAATGAACTTTGGGGACTCAAGGGAAACAGTGAGAGGTGAGTGACTATACACTGGATACAGTATACACTGCTTAGGTGATGGATGCAACAAAATCTCAGAAATCACCGCAAAAGAACTTATGTAACCAAACACCACCTTTCTCCAAAGACCAACTGAAATAAGAAATATTTTTTAAAAAGAGATTTCCATAGATAGATTAGCAATGGCCTCTACCAATGGATTGAAAGCAATTTCACACCATTTGCAGAACTTTTGACAAAGAATTCATATTATGAGCTGGCTACAGGCAAACTTAATTCTAAAATTTGGTCTAATTCTAATTAGGTTTACCTACAGTGAGACTAGTCTTTATGCAAAAAAACTATATTCTCTTTTTTAGTAATTGTTTTGTATAATAATGACATTATTATGGAGAAAATTGCATTGTCATTTGGGTATGAATATTATGAGTGTTATGGGAGATAGGTATGTAAATTAGTAACTTGGGATTGTGAACGTATACATTAGTCTAGTAATATTGAAAAACATGAGTATTTTCCTGAGAGAAGAACCTATTGTCATTGATATGGTTTGGTTGTGTCCTCACCCAAATCTTATCTTGAATTGTGATTTCATAATCTCTGCATATTGTGAAAGAGAACCAATGGGAGGCAAATGAATCATGGGGGCAGTTACCTCCCTGCTGTTCTCATAATCATGAGTGAGTTTCCATGAGATTTGACAGTATTTTAAGGGGCTTTTCCCCTTTTGCTCAGCACTTCTTCCTACCACCACATGATGAAGAACATGTTTGCTTCCCCTTCTGCCATGATTGTAAGCTCCTTGAGGCCTCTCCAGCCCTGCAGAATAGTGAGTCAATTAAACCCCTTTCCGTTATAAACTACCCAGTCTTGGGCAGTTTTTTATAGCACTATGAGAATGTACTAATACAGTCATTTATTTCATGGACAAAAATCAGCCTTCTGAGTATTTGAGACTGATCTAGGAAGCAGTATATTTTTGAGGGCCTGTGAGATTTCTTGCAAGATCTTTTGATGTTCTTTCTCTTTAGAAATGAAAATCTTAAGTAGATACAGCCAATTGGAATTCTGAATTTCCATCATTTTGCATCAAGACTAGTGCTCTCAGGTTCACAAATACTTTGATTTAGGAGCTAAGTAAGTTTATGTATTGTTTTCTTTTGTCCTTCCTTTTACATAAGGGCAGTGACACGCCTGTATGCAAGTGCATGCTTCATAGCATTTAGCCATGGCCTTGTGCATATTTGGACTTTTGTATATGAAAGAATGTATTTAAAAATGACCCACTAATGAAAAATAAAATAAATAAATAAATAATAAATAAAAAACAAACAAAAATAAATTAAAAAATGACCCACTAATATAAAAGAATATATTAATAAAGAACTATTTGTTGAATTATAAAATTAATGTTGTCACTGTATTGTTATAAAACAAAGAAACTGATAAATAAAGTCATAAATCATAGAAAAGCCTGATTAACATTTGAGATTTTTCTACCCTCTATTTCTGTTTTATAAAGCTGATAGAAACATATGCGTATTCAATGATTATTTCAATACAGTAGTATTTATGCCTTTCTAAATGCATATTTGTCATTCTGTATTTCTAAATATTTTATTATTTTTATTATTTACTATTTGTAAGTATTTTTAATATCTCTTCTACCATATGAACATTTTAAATATACTCTAGTTTTGAAATATAGATTCCCCAGAATGTTTACTATTACAAATGAAATATAATTATCTGCATTGAAATAATATTTATTAGATAAAACTCTCCAAAGTGAAAATGTTAAATAAAATTATATGTAGATAATTAGATAGATGAAGATCTTTCATGCATAGTGAAAATTTCACTTTCAACTAATAGTGTACAAATGGGAGCACTTTCTCATTCTTTTCTAAAAAAAAAATCTTTTTTGTTCTGAGGCCGTTTCTGAGGCCTTCATTTTGTGGCATTGTTTTCTGTGCCCCAACAGCACCATATATCCATGTATTTTCTGTTACTGTTTTTAAGATGTATCCATGTTTATAAATGTAGGTTTAGTTTATTTTTAATTCTGTATTAATTAACTATATTATATTATATTATATTAATATAATTATGTTCCTTGCTCCATCAAGGAACATAGGTTTCTTTTTCATCTGGTGACTCTTCACCAAACAAGCAGAAGAAAGAAGAGAGAAAGTCTGGAAATTAATTGCTTAGAAGTTAGGGTATGGACCAGACTTAGACATGATGCATTTTATTTTAACCCACATTCCATTATTCAAAATTATTTTTTGGCACATCTAAGTGTAAAATTGGGTAAATATAGTCTGGATGTATTCTCAAAAGATAAGAAAAACAATCTAGAGAACAAATAGCATGTGTTTGGCATAAGACTGTCTGAAGTAGAATATCTCATGTTTTTCTATTGAATTTCAATAAATTTAAAAAATATGTACATGTAGATATATACATATATATGTATGTGTATATCTGTATACATATACATGTATATATATGTGTATGCATATATAAAAGTGTATATATGTATATTCACTTGTAAATATGTGTATATCTGCATACACATATATGTGTATATATATTTATGGGTATATATACATATACATACATATACATATTTGTATATATACATGTATACACACATATACCCATATATATAGGTATACATACATATATACATGTGTGCATACATGCACATGCATGCATGTATATGTGCGTATATATTTATGTGTATATATGTATAAATATAGACCAATTTCCAAGAAGAAAAAATGCACTTAACTTCTAAACTGGGAATGAAGCAAATTTTAAAAATGCATCTAATAATATACAATAATTTATAATATTTCTTTTCACCACGTTTCCTTAGGTTCCAAAATCTAAACACACACTCAAATACATTCCTATAAAACGAATGGCAGATTGTAAAGTTGTGAACATCTCACGGACATGTAATATCAAAGCTAATTTACAACTGGACTTTAAAAAAATCAGACGCAGAAAGTTTGGAGTTAGAGTTACCTCTGTAACTGTAAATGACTATGTTATCTCTCATTTCTCCTTCCCTCTGTGAGACTTCACCCTCTGCTCATTTCTCTCCTGATCAGCTCTCTACTTGCAGTTCTTACTCTCCCATTGATTCCAGTTCCTTGTGAATCTGGAATGCCCTCACAAAAACTCAAATTCAAACTCTACATTATCATTCTGCTCAAATACTTAACAAAGGTCAACTGGAGTCTCTGCATGCAGTTCACATTTTCAAAAGAGAGAAACTGCTTGGGTTCTTAACTAGAAGAATTATGGCTCGGCCCCAAGCTAGATGTTATATTTGATACACTAGGCTAGCCTGAAGGATGGTAAGCCCTGGGAAGGAAAATAACTCTATGGCTCTATGCCAAAGGTTATAGGCACTTTTGCAGCCATATGTCTGCAGCAGACAAAGCTAACTTTCAGAATGAAAGAGATATGATATCAGCTCTCTGATTCTGGATTCTAGGCCAAGCGAACCATGATCTCTCTTTGCCCATAGCAAGTGGGTCAAGTTTACAAACTGTTGGCCCTCATTCTTAGTTACATCAGCAAATACTTTTTTTGCTTGAACAGCTGGGATATTTTTTTGTTTTTAATTGAATACTTGTAGCTGTGGCATATACTTTCCAATTTTCCTCAAGCCCTATCAGCCCCACTAGCAGGTTTTAGGAGGCATTGAAATATACAACTCTAATGTTAGAGAATTTAAGTAAAAGTCTACAATATGCATAATATTTGCCAAGAGTATTGTTCTAAAGCTCTTGAAACACTTGGTGTATTGAAATATCCTTAAATTAATAAGAAAGGATCCTTCTTCTTAACATATAATGTAAACTGAATCTTGTGATGGACAGCTTTAATACATTCTCTCATTTAAGAATCACAGAAACTCTCAAGATATTTATTATCTGAATTTTGAGATTAGGAATATCAATTCTAGGCTTGAGGTCAATTTCTCCTCCACACTATCCATGTTTCCTTGAAAAGTTATTGAAACTGCATTAGTGTCAATATCTTGCTGTGAAATAGTAGTGATAGTACCTATATTAGAGGTTTAATGTCAGGATTAAATGATAAAAGTATTTAAAATTACTTACCTATAATATATACTCAAGTATTCCCTTGCCTTTTCTTTAATTATCATCATTGAGTGAATCATCTATCATCATGTCTACTCTTGGGCTGTCTACTTATTACTTTAGGAAATAGTTTTTGTAATTTTTAAAAATATATGTCTATATACTTGGCACCAGTGATATGTATTTGAGTTATTGATTGTATCAACCTGCCTACTGATATTAAGGAAATTATTTAGTTAAAGAATAGTGAAGTCAAAATCTTTTGAGGAAAGAGTCTGTAAGTCTAAATAATTGTTATTTTTTAATATTTTACCATTTATAATGGTCAACACTGTTTTCTTTAAATGTACCATTACCTCTAACATTATAACATTTGTGGCAACTGTGATTTTGTGATATAATAAGCAATATATATATATTTAGTCTTTTTCCCTAGTTTTGGTATAGGGCTTCTTAAACTTTTGAAATTTTCTGAGTGATAAGAGTGAGGGAATATCTTTTTTTATTCATTATAAATCCTTTGAACCATACCTGAGTATATGCTAATGAGGGGACTCTTGGATGGCCTCTAAATAGCTTCAGGATGGAGGCTGGTTACCAGAAAAACTAGTGTGTGACTAGAGGGTTGGAACTTTTAGTTCCACCTCCAGACTTTTAAGGAGGGGAGAGAGGCTGGAGATCAATGGCCAATGGCCAATGATGCAATTCAGTCATGTCTACCTAATGAAATCTCCACAAAAACCCCTAGCCAACAGGATTCAGTGAGTTTCTAGGTTGGTGAAAATATTCATATGCCAGAAGGTTCGGGCACACCAACCCCATGAAGACAGAAGGTCCTGTGCTTTGAACCCTTCTGGATGTTTTTCTATGTAACTCTTCATCTGGCTGTACATCTGTATCCTTTATTATAAAGAGGTGACAGTAAGTGCATTGCTTTCTGAGATCTGTGAGACATTCTATCAAATAATCAAACGTGAAGTGAGGATTGTACAGACTTCAACTTTGTAGTGAAGTCAGACAGAAGTGTGTACATCCTCTGTACCCAATCATTGAAGCTGGCATGTAGATTGAGGGACGTCTTGTGGGTCTGAATCCTTAAACCTGTGGAGTCTGATGCTAACTCTCGATAGAGTTAAATTGAACTGTAGGACACCCAGATTGTGCCCAGAGAGTTGGAGAATTGGTTGCCGGTATGGAAACACACACACACACATACACACACACACACACATTTAGCATTAGAATTATTGTGAGTGACAGCTGGGTGTCATGGCTTATGCCTGTAATCCCAGCATTTTGGGAGGCTGAGGTGTGTGGATCACATGAGGTCGGGAGTTTGAGACCAGCCTAGCCAAAATGGTGAAACCCTGTCTCTACTAGAAATACAAAAATTAGTTTGGCATGGTAGCACATGCCTGTAGTCCTAGCTACTTGGGAGCCTGAGGCAAGAGAGTAAGCTTGAATCCAAGAAGAGGAAGTTATATTGAGCTCAGATCATGCCTATGCACTTCAGCCTTGGGTGACAGAGCAAGACTTCATCTCAAAAAAAAAAAAAAAGAATTATTGTAAGAACAATTCAGACACCCTAACTAAATTATTCTGGTGTTGTTGATCCACGATAATCCATGCATATTGCATATTTAGGTGATTTAAAACATCATTGTCAAATCATTCTGATGGAGCAGAAACCATATCAACTCATTTCATATTATGACACATGTAAATCTGATTACTAGAAGCCTTGTGTCTTAGTCAGTGATTTATTTTCTTTAGAGTGTTTCATCTTCTCTGGGAAGTTCATTGTGATTTATCTTTGTGTAGAAAATAGATTCTTGCTTCATGCTTTACTACAGCCTTCAGATATTATTCCCTCCTAGTGATCTCTTCTATAGAATTTATTCACTCATGTATTTGACATTGTGACATGAGACATTTGGTTCCTTTGGGAAATTACGGTTTTCTTGATGTGGAGCACAAAGTGTTTGGGGAGCATCAGGAAAAGAAATTGCTAAGGCAGTTAAGGACAAATGGCCCATGAATGGGTCTCAAATACTATATTTATATTTTAATCTTAAAGTGATTGAGAATATTAAAGGAATTTGAGTAGTTTAGTGGCCTGACTTTTTGCACATTACATATTTCCTAAGAGCCTACCACAGAGCCCACCTTGGAAAAGATTACCTGATCACCATGTAAAGGGGTCAGCAAGGTAAGATTTGGAGCTACTGCAATAACTCTACTGGGCCTTGGTTAAGGCTTGCAATAAGACCATAGCAGACCTTCATAGTTTAGTATGGATGCAATAACAAAATGTTTGAAATGGAGTCATTTATGACTAATAGAAATTTATTTGCCATAGCTCTGGAGGCTGTAAAGTCCAAGAATGAGGCACCAGCAGATTTGGTAACTGGTGGAGGCTTGACCTCACTTCTAGATGACACCTTATTGCTTCTTTCTCAGATGACAGAAGGATGGAAGAGCCAAATGTATGCAGTCTATCTCCTCATATGACAGAACTGATGAAAGAGCTAGCCAGCTCCTTGAAGTCTCTTAGATAAGGGCATTAATCCCATTCATGAGGGTGAAGCCCTCGTAATTTACTCACTACCCAGTAGGTCCTATCTCTTAGTACCATCACAATGGGAATTAAGTTTCAACATAAACTTTTGAAGACTACAAACATTCAAATCATAAGGGAAAGTGCTTAGAGATAGTGAAAGAAAGAAAAAGGAAGAGGCTCAAAGTCAGATTCTTGCCATAACATTAATAGAAAAAAAGAAAGCATTTTGCAATTAGGGCCAGACATGACAGTGGATGGTTTCAGATTTAAGAATTTAGCAGTTTTATCATTTTATTCTTTTTTTTTTCTGGCTTGATTCCTTTTTCTTTTTATCTTTTCAAAAACACCTTAAATTATGTAGTAAAACATATTATATCAGAATTACATATCAAACATTTTTGGAATGTAAATACCTGGCAAAAGTTAAAGGCCTGTATGAATGAATTTAAGTCAAAATAGAGATTGTTACATCACAGTCTTTCAGAATGTATGCTGGTATGGCAGAAGGATAGATTGGCATTAAAAAGCTAAGAGTAGGAATATTGGATGCTCATTCCCAGAGGGAAAAAAGCATAAAGGAGGGAAGAAGAAAAGCAGGTGAAAATTTCTCCTGGGCCCTTATATCAGCCTTAAGTAAACTATTTGTGCACCAGTTAGCAAAACTGACTTAAGTTAGGGATTCTGATGAAAGTTTTCGGTTAATTTTATTTTTTCCTTCTTATTACATTCAAAAATCCATATTCAAAATAGAGTTCAGGCTGGGCGTGGTGGCTCACGCCTATAATCCCAGCACTTTGGGAGGTCGAGGCGGGTGGATCACGAGGTCAAGAGATCGAGACCATCCTGGTCAACATGGTGAAACCCCGTCTCTACTAAAAAAAAATACAAAAATTAGCTGGGAATGGTGGCTCGCGCCTGTAGTCCCAGCTACTCGGGAGGCTGTGGCAGGAGAATTGCTTGAACCCAGGAGGCGGAGGTGGCGGTGAGCCGAGATCGCGCCATTGCACTCCAGCTTGGGTAACGAGCGAAACTCTTGTCTCAAAAAAAAAAAATAGAGTTCATTGTGGTAAAGTATTCTATTTCAAGACCCTGTGTAATTAAAATATTTGCAAGGTCACACTTTATTTACATTTTCATAATCTTATCTTTCCCAATACAACATTCCATATGTCTAGTTCTAGGTCCGTCTTTTGGATAGGGCAACTGGGTAATCACTTTGGTCCCTTCTCTTGCTTTCGCGAATGAGGCAAATAAACCGTAATACAAATTTAGAGGCCTAAGGTAATACCAATCCTAGTACTTCAAGGAACAGAAGGAGGCATCTGTGGCTACAGCATAGGAAACAGAAGATATTTTGGTATAAGAAGAGACCAAATGTAGACAGTCTCAAGATAATATGGGACATGAGAGGGAATTTAGATTTTGTTTCAACTTGCAAAATAGAACTATTTAAGTTTTATAAGGAGGGAAGAAATAGAATTTAATTAATATTTTAAATGGGCTTCTGTCTGAAGATTAGAGACAAGAATTAAGGAGAGGTGATCAAAGGGGAAGTTGGTTAAATTTCAAGAAAAATTAATGATAGTTTTCACTAAGGTGGTTGTGGTACAGCTGGAGAAAATTGGGGGAACCTGGAATGTGTGCTGAAATTAAAGTCTACAGGATTTTCAAATGATTTGAGTGTATAAATTTTGGGAAAAGAAGAAATAGAGAACAGCTTCTGTTGTCGCTGATAGCTTTAAAAAGAACAGTTTTAGTGAAGTGGTAGAGACAGAAGCCCAGAAAAAGTAGGTTGAGGAGACAACTGGAGATTGGGTAAGAAATATTGAACAGAGAAAATACTGTGAGGAGTTTTAAAGCAAAAATAATGAGGAGATGTGATGGCTGCTAGAAAAAATAAAAGGGTCGGGTCCTTAAAGAAGTTTTCAGGGAGTTGCTTTTGTTTCTGTTAATTTGAGATCTACTGTTTGAATAATCATGGAAGTAATCCAGTAAAGACAATATTAACTGATGATCTTGGAAAAATACGGAAGAATTATAAGCTAGGTTGGAAGGAATTCTTAAAAAACAATTTTTTAAGTTTGTGTTTGTCTTAGTGTTGTGTTGCTATAAAGGAATACCCGATGTGGGGTAATTTATAAAGAAAACAGCTTTATTTAGCTCATGGTTCCACAGGCTATACTAGAAGCATGGCACTGGCATCTGCTTGGCCTCTGGTGAAGGCTTTTGTGCTCCGTGAACACGTGGCAAAAAGATCAAAGAGGAAATGCACATGTGCGAACAGAAACCAAACCTGAGGGGTGTCCTGGCTTTATAACAATCTGTCCTCTGTGGAACTAATCCTATTTCACCAGAGGGAGAACTCATTTACTACCATGAGAACAGATCCAAGCCAATCATGAGGGGTCTACCACCACAACCCAAACACCTCCCATCAGGCTCTACCTCCCAACAGCACATTGGGTATCACATTTCAACATAGAATTTAGTAGGGACAAGCAACTGGCATCTAAACCACAGCAGTCCTGGAATTTAAAAAATTTTCTGTGATGAAGTTTTATAATGTTTCAAAGAAAATCATAGTAATATATGTAAATTCTCTTGTGATAAATTTAATCTTGCTTTTCAAAATTACTAACAGAGCAAGTTGCAAAGTTATTTGTAAAACATGCCTTTCCATTCTCTCCTATGTACCTCATTATTTTTAATTATTTTTAGTCTTTATCATTTGAGAAGTGTTTTGAGGAAGACCACTATATTCTTCACCTATCCTTTTTGCTATTTCTGATTTTAGTTTGCATGTTTAGCTATAAAGTTATTGGTTGATCATTTCATGCAATCAGTAAAACAAAAAAGAAAAAGAACTAAAGAAAAACACATTGTTATAGGTCAAGGTTTGATCATTCTCTTTTTTTGGCTACTAGAGTTTTGAAAGAGAACTGACCCAGCCATATCTGACAATAGTAGCTCTTCAGGGAGTAGTCCTGGTCCAGACCTAGCCACAGTTGAAGAAATCATAGTATTTGCACGTAATAATTTGGAGTTCTTTATGGTAGATAATCACAGTGTTTGAGAAGGCTAGGACTGAATTCATTGCTGATACTTTAGGCAGTAATTGAGAATTGCCTGGGGGTTATTTGCAGCTGGTTTCAAGAGCAGTGTGAACTCGAAATGCTTTCTATTTCCATAAACAGAATTTGAAAGTCTCAATGTTGGGATATAGGTGTTATGTTGAAATAAAAATGATATATTCTCTCTGGGTTACATATTTTTCATCATTAGCCAGTGAAAATTTCTCCTAGGTGTGTTTATGGTGTAATTCCTTGATGCATGCATTTGTGGTAAAATAGGATCATAGTCAGATACAGCTGCTGGATGGAACTGTGGGTATGCACTGTACATTTAAAGTGTGCTTGTTTTAAATTTGTGATTCTATATACTTTGTGACTCTAAGACAGTTTTAGCTTTTAAATCCAAACTCCAGATCTATGTATTTAACCTGTGTGTTTAATTAGAAGTTTTACTTGACCTGTTAATTTCACTGTGCTTGATACTAGATGGATGAAATGCAAGGTATAACAAAAGAGCTCTTTTATTTGGATTGAAAAATATGTTTGTGGCATAGAGATCTCAAAGCTAGCTAATATCCTAATCTCTCTTTTGGCTATAAATCAAAACGAAAAATGTCTTCTCCTTTTATGAACTGCATTACGAATAATATAAAATGTAATTTATAAAAATAGCAACAAAAATATCACAATTGATAGGGTTTAATGTTTGTTTTAAATGTCAAGCCTACAAGATATTTTAGCTTCATTAGCTATGGCCCCAGATTGCCAATGATCTTAGACACAGTTGTAAGGTAGTAAAAATACTTTTAATCTTATTTCCTTCTGTAATAGTGATTTAATCTCTAGAAACATTTTTCCAACTTGTAATTCCATTGGTGCAAATGTTTACTTGTCTATAAAGCAATCATTAATCACTAAAAATATATATAAATATACATCTTTTCTACAAATTTAGTGGATTACAGCCAATTAAGGGTTAATTTTTGGCAGATTAATATACTATTGTTCATGTTTCTTGGAGACTGTCTGAAGATAACTTTGGCAAATATATAAAAAGATGGTTAAAGTCTTCTCTTCATAAATAACTGGAGGAGCCTAGATCTAGCCTCTAGTCAAAAAGCCACTGTATTATAAAGAAATGTCCATGGAACAACATTCTGGGGGACAGTAAAACAGCCTGGATTTATTTATCCATTTACTCAGTGAGCATACTACTATTGCTTTAGTGCCTTTTATGCTTTAGCCACACTTCTAGAAATGGAGGATACAGTAGTAAACAGGGCAGACAACTTCTTGGCCATCTAGGAGCTTACATCCTTATGAGAAGACAGACGACAAACAGTATATTATATCAAGCAGAACTATGAGTAACCTAAAGCACAGCACAAAGCATAAAAGATTGTGCAATGGAGGGTGTTGCTATTTTATAAGATTGATTAGGAAAGATTTTATTGATAAAGGATAGAAAAATCCATGCAGCTATTTTGAGAAAATCAATGTAGGTAGAAGTAAAATCAAGTGCAAATGAACTAAATTTTGACATCTTTTAAAAATGCAAAGGCCAGTATGGCTATACTAGAGAGTAAAAATAGAATATAAAGATATTGTGTTGTCACAATATAAAGTGAGAAAGACACTGAGGCCTGATCATCTAGATTTCATAGGTGATTGAAAGTATTCTGGCTCTTATTCTAAGTAAAATAATTAGCCCTTGGATGGTTTGAGACAGGACAACACCATCTGACTTGTCTTCCAAAACAATCTCTCTTTTTGCCATGTGAGAAATAAATGTATCGGGAGCAAAGAATAAAGGGTGAGAAAGCAATTAAGAGATGATAAAGAGAATGGATTCTTACATGTACTGAGGATTGAGCTAATATATTTAGAAATGGATGTGCATGATATATAAGCAAAAGAAGGAAGAAAGATAACATAAATTTTATTCTACACAGGTAGAAAAATTGAGTTACCATTTTTGAATATGGGAAACAAGAAGAGTGGGTTGTAAAGGAAAAGTGTTTGTTGCCGGATATATTAGTTCTTTCTCACATTGCTAATAAAGACATACCTGAGACTGGGCAATTTATAAAGGAAAGAGGATTAACTGAGTCACAACTCAGCATGGCTGGGAGACCTTAGGAAACTTACAATCGTGGTGGAAGATGAAGCAAACATGTCCTTCATGTGATGGCCGGAAGGAAAAGTGCCAAGCAAAAGTGAGAATAGCCCCTTATAAAACCATTAGATTTCCTGAGAACTCAGTCACTATCATGAGAAGAGCAGCATGGGGGTAAATGCCCCTACAATTTAATTTTCTCCCACTTGGTCCTTCCTATGACATTTGGGGATTATGGGAACTACAATTCGAGATTTGGGTGGGGACACAGCCAGAACATATTACTGGACATGCAAAATTTGAGAAACTTATTAGACATTTAAATGGATATGTTGAGTAGGCAATTGTAAATATGAATATTGAATTCCAAGAAGGGTTCCAAGCATACCAAGCAGATTATAGATATAAATTTGGAAATTATGAGCATGTTGGAAATATACATAATACTTAATGCTTAAAAACTAGAAGATATTATTGTGGGGCTAAGCTTTACAGAGAAGTTGAGGATTCACCATGAAGGCACTTAAACCTTTAGAAGTAGAAGAGATATTTAATATTTTCCAGCTTTATTGAGATATAATTAACACAAAATACATATTTTAGATTTGTGATGTTTTGATATATGTATGCATCGTGAAATAATTACTACAATAAAGGTAATTAATGTCCGACACCTCATATATTTAACTTTTGTGTGTTTGTATAGGATCTATTCTCTTAGCAAATTTCAAGTATAGACTACAATATTATTAAGTACAGTCAATATGCTGTACATTAGGCCTCCAGAACTTATTCATCCTACATAACTAAAGCTTTGTAAGCTTTGGACAACATTTCCCCATTGCCTCAACACTCACAACTCCTAGACATCACCATTCTACTCCCCGGTTTTATAGGTTCAACTGTTTTAGATTCCACACATAAGGGAGATCATGTAGTATTTGTCTTACTGTGTCTAGCTTATTTCACTTTTGCTATATTCCAGACTCATCCATGTGTTAGTAAATGACAGGATTCCCTTCTTTATTTAGGCTAAATAATATTCTATTAGATGGATAAATAGATAAAGATACTTCATTATCTTTATTCAATGTCTGCCAATAAACAGGTTTTTTTTTCTACATCTTGCCTATGGTGAGTAGCACTGCAATAAACTTGGGGTGCAGATATTTCTTCAACACACTGATTTAATTTCCTTTGGATATATACCCAGAAGTGAAACTGCCAGATCATATGGTAATTCTATATTTAATTGTTTAAGGAACCTTCATATTGTTTTCAATTATGGCTATGTGAATTTGCATTCTCAACAACTGTGTACATGATTCCCCTTTTTTCACAACCTCACCAATACTTGGTATTGCTTGTTATTTTGGTAATAGCTATTCTAGCAGGTGTGGGGTAATACTTGATTGTAGCTTTACTTTTAATTTTATGATACTTAGTAATGGTTAGCTTCTTCTCATATACCTCTTGACCATTTGCTTGTCTTCTTTGTATTCGGGTCCTGGCCCATCTTTTTATATAGTTATTTTATTTTTGGCTTTGTTACTGTTTTGGTTTTTTATTTATTGTACATACTAAACACTCATCAGATGTATGATTTTCAAACATTTTCTCTCATAGATTGTCTCTGTACTCTGTTGATTGTTTCCTTTACTGTGCAGAATTTTTTAGCTTGATGTCATCCTGCTTAGCCATTACTGCTGTTCTTCCCTGTTCTTTCGGAGTCATATCCATAAAATCATTGCTGAGACCCATGCCATGAAATATCTTCTCCATTTTTTTCTAGTAGTTTTACAGCTTCAGATTTCATGCCATAGTTTCAATTTATTTTGAGCTGATTTTTGTATACAGTGTGAGATAAGAGTCCAACTTAATTCTTCTCTATATGAGTATCATCTAGTTCACTCAACACCATTTATTGAAAATAACTATATCCTCCCCATTGTATGCTCTTGGCACCATGTAAATGATCAATTGAAAATAACTGTATGAATTCATTTCTGGATTCTATTCTGCTTCACTGGTCTAAATGTCTGTTTTCATGCTAATACAATGTTCTTTTAGTTAATATAGATTTGCAGTTGTCGTGTATTTTGAAGTCAGGTTATGTGATTTCTCCAGCTTTGATCTTACTCAAGATCACTTTTGCTATTCAAAGTGTTTTGTGGTTCCATACGAACTTTAGGGTTTGTTTTATATTTCTGTGAAAATGCACTAGAATTATAAATGAAATTGCATTTAATCTATAGATTGCTTTGGGTAAAATGAACATTTAGCAATATTAATTCTTATAATCTATGAACATAGAATATCTCTCCATTTATTTGCATCATTTTAAATTATTTTCATCGATTTTTAGATTTCAATGTATACATCTTTATCTCTTCAGTTAAATTTATTCCCAAGTATTTTATTCTTTTTGGTACTATTGTATATGGAATTGTTTTCATAAATTCTTTAGATATTTGTTGTTAGTATATAAAAACACTACTGATATTTGGGTGTTAATACTGTGTCCTACAATGTTATTGAATTCATTGATTAGTTATAACAGGTTTTTGCTGGAGTCTTAAGGGATTTCTCTACATAAAATAATGTTATTTGCAGTAGACAATATAACATTATCCTTTCCATTTTGGATGCCTTTTATTTTTTTTTTCTTGTCTAATTGCTCTGGCTAGGACCTCTACTATTATACTTCATTAAAGTAGTGAGAGTGAGAAACCTTCTCTTATTCTTGATCTTAGAAGAAAAGCTTTCAGGTTTTCACCACTGAGTATTAACTGTGGCCTTATAATATATCATCTTTCTTATGGTGAGGTACACTCCTTCTATATCTAATTTGTTAAGAGTTTTTATAAAGGATGTTGAATATTGTCAGATGCTTTTTGCTTTTCTGCATCTATTAATATGATCATATTGTTTTGGTCCTTTATTTTGTTAATGTGCTACATTAAATTTATTGATTTGCATATGTTGAACAAACTTTGAATTCCAAAGATAAATTTCAGAGTGCATGATATTTTTAATGTACTGCTGAATTCAGTTTGTTCATATTTTGTTGAGAATTTTTTGATCTATGTTCATTATGGATGTTGGCCTATAATTTTATTTTCTTGTAGTGCTTATGTCTGGATTTGGTATGAGATAATACTGTAGTTTTGATGTATTCATTCCTCTTAACTTTTAGAAAAGTTTGAGAGAGATTGGTATTAGTTCTTCTTTAAATGTTTGGTAACATTTAATAATGACACCATGTTCTCTGTTCTAGGCTTTTCTTCTTTGGGAGATTTTCTATTATGATTCAATCTCCATAATCATTATTAGTCTGTTCAGATTTTCTTTGTCTTCCTGGTTTACTTTTAGGGGGTGACATTTTTTAGGAATTTATTTATTTTTATGAGTTAGCCAATTTACTAGTCTATAATTTTGTATAGTTGTTTCTTATTATCCTTTGTATTTCTGTAGTATCAGTTGTAATATCCTTCATTTATAACTTTGTGTATTTGCATCTTTACTTTTTCTTTTTTAACTGTTTAATTTTGTTAATGTTTCTAAAAATCTTCATTTTGACTTTTTCAATAGATTTTTTTTTCCTCTATTTCACTTATTTGTAATCTAATCTCTATTATTGCCTTGCTTATGCTAACATTGGGCTTAGTTTGTTCTTTTAACAGTTCTCTGAGTCATAAAGTCGGGTCATTTATTTGACAACCTTCTTATTTAACATAGGCATTTACCACCATTAACCTTCCTCTTACAACTCTTTTGCTATATTCCACAAATTTTGATGCGTTGTATTTCCATTTTTGTTTTTCTCTATTTCCTCTTACTATTTCTTGTTTGACTCATTAGTTTTTAATAGTATGCTGGGTTTTATGTACTTAAAATTTTTAATTTTTCTGTTGTTATTAATTTCTACTTTTACACTGCTGAGGTCAAAAATTATATTTTATATGATTTCAAACTTCTTAAATTTTTAAA
The DNA here is from genome assembly GCA_028533165.1 of Leontopithecus rosalia. Classification (NCBI taxonomy): domain Eukaryota; kingdom Metazoa; phylum Chordata; class Mammalia; order Primates; family Cebidae; genus Leontopithecus; species Leontopithecus rosalia. The sequence continues at coordinate 93,304,945 of CM052654.1, forward strand.
GAGTTATTTTGTAGTGTAACATATCATCAATTCTGGAGAATGTTTCATGTATGTTTGAGAAGAGTTTTTATTCTGCTGCTGTTGGATAGAAAGTCCTTCATACTTCTCTTAGGTACATCTGGTTTATAGTGATGTTAAAGTATGTAGATTTCTAATTGGTTTTCTGTCTGGATGACTTATCCTTTCAAAAATAGATAAATTATCCAGGCAGAAAACCAGTTAGAATACCCTACTATTATTGTATTGATGTTCTTTTCTCCTTTCTGTTTTTAAAATAAGCTGCTTTCTATATTTGGATATTTCTGCAGGTGCATTTACAATTCTTCTACCTTAATGAGTTAACTCCTTTATCATCATATAATGACCTTCTTTATATCTTCTTATAGTTTTTAACTAAAAGTCTATTTTTTATGATATAAGTTCACCCATTTTACTTTCTTGGTTACCATTTGAGTAAGTTACCTTTTATCACCTCTTCATCTTCAGCCTATATGTTCATTTGAAGCTAAAATAATGCTCTTGCAAACAGTTGGAAATGTTTGAATAGATTTAACATTCAAAAATGTTTTAATTCCATGTTTTTAATGGAATAATTTAATTTATTTACATTTAAAGTAATTATTGTTAGACAAGGGATTATGATGGACATTTTGTTAATTTTAATCTGACTTCTTCTGCAATTCCTGTGTTTCTGATTTGATAATTTTTTGTAGTGTTGTGCTTGGATTTCTTTCTTTATGACTTTGTGGATCTCCAAGAGGCCTTTTTGTGGTCTCCACAAGGCTTCCCTAAAATATCTAGTAGCTATAACAGCCTATCTTAAACTTCTAACAACTCAACTTCCATCACACATAAAAATTCTACATTTTTACATCTCTATTCACATTTGAAATTTTTTATGTCAAATTGACATGTTTTTATAGTATGTTCATTAATGAATCATTGTAGCAAGTTATTTTAACACTTGTGTCTTTTTTCCTTTATACTAGAGTTATAAGTGATTAGCCTGCCACTATTATAGTATTAGAGTATTTTTCATTTGTGTATGTAGTTCTCTTTATAAGTGAATTTTACACTGCCATATGTTTTCATGTTATTATAATTCTTTGTTTCAACTTAATAAACTCTAGTATTTCTTGCAAGGCAGGTCAACTGATAAGGAACTTCCTCAACTCTTATTTTTTTGTCACTCCTTTATTTCTTAAGGACAGCTATGCCAGAGGAAGTATTCTTTCTAACAGTTATTTTGTTTTTCCTTTAGCACTTGGAATATATTATCCTACTTTCTCCTGGCCTGTAAGATTTCTGCTGAGAAATCCACAGATAACCTTATGAATATTCCATTGTATATTACAAGTCACTGTTTTCCGCTTTCAAAATTTTATCTCTGTCTTTGATTTTTGTTAAGTTGATTATATGCCTCTTGGTAATCTACTTTTAGTTGACCTTATTTGGGATCTTTGAAACTCATGTGCCTGGATGTTAATAACTCTCCCAATATTTTGGAAGTTTTCCATCATTATTTCTTTAAATAAACTCTGTCCCTTTTTATCACACATACCCATCTTTTACTCTCATAATGAGAATAGTTGACTTATTATGGGATCTTTATTATTCATTTTGGATCTTTAAGACTCATAAACCTGAACATTTATAATTTTCTTAGTATTTTGGAAGTTTTTCAGCATTATTTCTTTAAATAAGCTTTTTCTCACTCTTCCCCATCTTTTACTCTCATGATGAGTATAGTTGACCCTTGAATAATATGAGAGTTAGGGACACTGATGCCTTGCACAATCAATAATTTGTGTATAACATTTTATTCCCTCCAAACTTAACTACAAATACCCACAGCTTTAGAATTTCTGTTTTTTTATGGTTTCCATTTCTTTGGTGAACTTTTTATTTTGTTTACATATTGTGTTATTGGTATCAGTAAGGTTCATATCTGTGGTCCCTTGGTGTTTGCTGAGCTTCCTTAAAATAATTGTTCTAAATTCTTTGTCAGACATTTTGTAGAGCTCCATTTCTTTGAGTAAATTATTGAAATATTATATTATTTTGGAGGTGTCATGTTTCCTTGATTTTTAATGTGTTTCCTGATGTCTTGCACTGCTCTCTTCACCACTAAAGAAGTAGTCACCTCTTTAGTATTTGCTCACTGGTTCAGAAAAGAAAGATCTTGACCAGTAAGCTCATCTCCGGTTCCTAGACTTCTCTCCAATATTTTCGATGAGTGTACTTGCTTCATTCTTATTTCTTCTTGGAGGGTGGTCCTAAATATTGTATGCCTTCTCTTAATCTTTGCAAAACCAAACCAGGAGTTGAGAGTCTCCCATTTATTTTTTTTCCTGTGGCAATATACTGAAGTATTAAAGGTTAAGTGCCTTCTAATCTGCAGAGTCAAACTGGCTATCTTTGTGTGCTCATGCATAATGTGCAGAAACTCTCATGTACCATCTGCAAGAGTATATGTGAGGTACTGAAAGGGTTGGTGGCGTGCATGATAATGGGATCTCTCATGCCCTAGTTAAATATTTCTCAGGTGATATATCCTACAAAGCTAATGGGGGAGCCTCTTGGTGGAGAATCCAAAGCAGTTAATAGAGTTCCTCTGCGTTTGTTTAATTATATGCCCTAGTTGCTGTCAACCCTTTCTCTGTTGTTAGTTGCCCCCAGATTACTGTCAAAACAATCCCCTCAGTGTTCTGTATGGAGTGAGAAAGAACTGGGCTTTGTGGGCAGCCTCCCACATGGCAAAGGATGCTGGATAATTACTACATCTCACTTTTTCTTGTGGAAGAAATCACATGCTGAGGATCTCTCTCTTGGCACTGAGTTGTGATGCCCTGAGGGAAGAATAATGCAAGTAAAGTAAAACTGCCTGCTATCCCCCTTTCAAATACATCTATTCTCAAATTTTCTACTCTAATAAGGTTCAGAGATCCCCCAGTGGACTCCTAGCCTCCCATAAGGTACTCTTGTCTGTGTTTGTTGGTCAAAATTGGTGTTTATATAATGGGATGAGATATGAAAAAAATCATATTCCGTAATCTTATTAACATTATCTCTTGAGGAGATTTTTTAAAAAAGGAACTAATAAGAAGAAATGTAAAAATGTCCAGTGAGGTGACACGATTGTTTTAAGAATACACAAGTGATCAATCATGTCAAATTAGCTGATAGGTCAACTAAGTATTGAAAATTGATGATGGGGGGTTGATAGGAAGATAGTAAAAGTTTAAGAGAGATACAACAACAAAAACTTAGACTGTTTTGGCTAGTGACCCTAGTACTTGTAACTAAACTACTCTATTTTTGTTATATAAACAGAGTATAAAAATCATTACTCAACAATTATACCTATAACTTATTTATTATAATTCTTACAGAATACTTTTTATATTATGTTTCTAGGGCACAATACAGGATCATTATATTTATATTACCAAGATAGCTTTGTAACATTGATATAAATATTTCTCCTAATCCTCTCTATTCCCACAGTTTTCTAGCTAAGATGTTACCATTGTTTAACTAATTGACATGTCATTTGTGTAAAGGTTAATAAAACAGTGCATTACTCCAATACTTAGATATACTGTGTTTCTTTAAAATGCAAGTTTAATTAGAATATCAGGAAATTCTCCCTTCTTCCATGCTATCACATTGTGTATAAATAATAACGAGGTATAATCCACAACATAAACACCAGGAACCACTAGATATATTTGAAACTGCTGCACTGAAGGTAGCCATATAAGCAACAATGTTTGAACCAAGCACATCTCCTGACTATACTACACAATATTCCACACTAAGGTCCTTACAGAAATAATGCTGTACTCATCTTCAAGGATAAAATTCATCAACCTCAGTATCTATAGTCCAATACAGCATGTCCAGTTTCCAGGAATAGTTACAAGCCACACATATAGACAAGAAGAAATGAACAAATCTTTATGTTTAGACTCAGATATGATACACATGTTATAACTATAAATAACAGATTATTAAGTCAAAATGACTCATAAAAATTTAGATAGCATGTAAGTAGACAAGTAACTTCAGCAGAAAATTAAACTATAAGGAAGAATAGAATGAAAATGAAAATTGAAAACACAGTAACACGAATGAAGAATGCCTTTTTCAAGCAAATCAGGATACTCAACAAAGCCAAGGAGTCAATAATAACAGGATAAGGGAAATTATCAAACTGAAATGAAAAGATGAAAGAAAAAAATAAAAAGAAAATATTTGAAGTCTTTAAGATAATATCAAATGGTTAAAGATACACAAAATTCCAGATTATTTTAAATATATTTATTGGAAACTTGGAGCAATACAAATAAAATGTCAAGAAAAGAGATTAAATGAAACCATAATAATTCTTAATTAAACTAAGATAAGGAAAAAAGAAAGGAAACAATACAGAAAGAAAAAATTATGGAAATAACTATAAAGAAGGTACATTTTAAATATGAATGGTATATACAAACAGTTACAAGACAATCAGTTTGTATAGATAAAAACAATATCCAACAAACAATATCCAACTATGTACTATGTACATAAAACCCACTTTAAATATAAAGATGCAAGTAAGTTAAAGGGAAAAGGATACTCAAAAACAAAATAATGAGAACATATTAAGGGGAAAAAAAGACCTGAAAAAGTTCTCAATGTTCAAAACTAGAACAAGTAGAGGAAATGTCTTATTTGATTTCAAAACAAAGTATAAAATAATATTAATATACTTATGAATAAATGATTGAATCAATGAATGAATACAGATAGATGATATATAGAGATAGAGAGATAGATAGATAAATGGGAGAGAGAAAACAGAGCAACATCACAGAATTTCATATGCTATATATAGATGTTTCCATGCCTAGATGTTTAGTTTAACCCATATTGTGTCTCAACCTTGAGTGTGGACTGGATTTGGTGACTTGTTGTGAATGCATAGAAGGTATAAAGTAGAAAAATAGTAACTGTATAATGGAGAAACACATCAAGAACAACCTTAACCAAGTGATCAAAGTTAGCATCACCAGTATATAACGTTTATGTCACGTGCTCCCTGATATGTTGGGATAAGAAGGCCAACCCATAATAATAGTCTAGCAATGAGGAAAACATCAATCCCAGATTGACACTAGTTTTACACATATTTGGCCAGGCTTTCTAAAGTCTTGTAAGGACATGGGAAGCAAGTAAAGACAGAAATTGCACAGGCCAGAAAAGACTAAGGAGAAATGGTGACTAAATGTGATATCCTGAACTGGACCCTTGGACAAAGAAATAAAATTACAGGAAAATATAAATATTGGTATCTAAGATTTTTAAAATAAACCGTAGTAAGATAAAATTGAATTGAGTGAGAGATATGTGGAAACTCTTCGCATTTGCAGCATTTATATGTTGCAACTGGTAAATCTAAAATTGTCCCCAAAGAAAAGTTTGCTTTTTAAAATCATAGAAGGATGAGAAAAGGTATGTCATGCAGACACCAAACAAAAGAAAGATGGAGTAGCTATATCCATATTAGTCAAAGTAGATTTCAGAACAAGGAAAATAATCAAGGGTAGAAAGGGACATAAAATTCTCCAAGAAGACATAAAAATACTATACACACAAAAACCTAACAACAGAGCTTGATAATACATGTGGCAAAAGCTGATTGATTTGAATGGAGAAATAGACAAATCCACAATCATTTAAGCAAATATCACCACCTTTTCCTCAAATAATTGATAAAACAAAAAGACAGAAAAATAGACATAGATGACCCGAACCAAATGATCAATCAACTTGACCTGATTAACATTTATAATTCATTTCAAACAACAGAATACACATTACTCTCAAGTGCAAATGAAACACGTACAAAGATAGACCATATTTTGAGTCATAAAACAAATCTTATCAAATTTACGGGAATAAAACTAATTCAAAACATGTCTTCAAATTGCAATGGAAATAACCTAACTTCTTAGATACTTGTTAATTAAACAATGTATTTCTACATAACCCACAGGTCAAAGTATAAGTCAGAATAAAAATAAAAAAATATTTTGTTCTAAGTGTAACTGAAAATACAACATATCAAATTGATGAGATGAAGTTAAGTCAGAGCTTAGAAAGAAGTTTATACTATTAAATGTTTTTAAGGAAAAGATTAAAAAAAGAAAGAGCTAAAGTCAGTAACGAAGGCTTCCAATTTAGAAACTAAAGAGCAAATTAAATCCAACGGAAGCAGGAAGAAATACATAATAAAGATTAGAATAGAAACTAATTAAATTGAAAATAACAAAAACAGAATCAATTAAATCAAAAGTACTTTTGTTTAAAACTCAAGAAAAATAAAAACTACGTGACAGACTGGCCAAGGGTATGAGGGGAACAAAGGTATAAATTACAAAATTAGGACCAAAAAAACAGACATTACAACTAATCTCACAGATATTAAAAATATAGTGAGAAAATATTATGGAAAACCCATGTACCTATACATTCAATCACTTAAATAAAATTCAGTTCCTTAAAGATAGAAACTATCAAAATTATGAAGAAATAGAATACCTGAATAGTGAGAGAACCATATATGTATGTGGATGTATATATGCACACACACAGAGATTTCAGATATTAGATAAATCTATCTATGGATATATATAACCTATATGATATATAAGTAATTAAATGTGTCATTGAAAACCTTCCCAAAAAAGAAAGCTCTAAGTTTCAATAGTTTCACTGGCAAATCTATCAAATATTTAAGGAAGTAACATTACCAATTCTACAAAATCTCTCAGATTATAGAAAAAGAGGGAATGCTTCTTTCTTCATTTTATGAAGTCAGCATTACTACTGAGAATGTAAAATATAGCCATTTTCAAAAACAGTATGGTAGTATTTCAAAGTTAAATACATATGAAATACCACCCAGGTATTCTACTCTTAGAAACTACAAAGACAAAATAGCATGTGACTATACCTAGGTGTTTTAATAATGAGTCTTAGCAGCATTATTCATATTCATCTCAAGTTAGTGATAACATTCATTAACTGGTGAATAAATAAATGATATACACACACCCCATAGGAATACTATTAAATAATAAAACATAAAGAACAAAGTACTAATAAATGCTATAACATGGATTAACATTTTTAAAAAACTAAATAAGATAATTAAAAAAGAAATAACAACACATGTATTACCCCTTAGTATGAAATTCTAGAGTGGCCATATGAGTGTGACACAGCCTAGGGCTAGGGGAAGGGGAATGAATTCACTGTCAATGGGTAAGATAAAAACATAAAACTAAAACTTTTAATGTAATAGATGGACAGAATGATGGAATTATTCTGTATCTTCATTTGGTGGTTGTTACATTGCTGTACATTTACCAAAATTTAGTGAGCTATAAATTTAAATGGGTAATTTTTTTCATGAAAAAAATCATACATTAATAACTGGAATAAATGAATACATTGTTAGATATAAGAATAAATATATGAAAAAAAAGCTCTGCTCCACTTTAAACATTTATTCCATATTTTCTTTCTTTCTTTTTTTTTTTTTTTTTTTTGAGAGAGAGTCTGGCTCTGTTGCCCAGGCTGGAGTGCAGTGGTGTAACCTCAGCTCACTACAACCTCTGCCTCCCGGGTTCAAACAATTCTCCTGCCTCAGTCTCCCAAGTAGCTGGGACTACAGGTGCAAGCCACTCCACCCGGCCAGTATGTGTAGTTTTAGTAGAAAAGGGATTCTACCATATGGACCAATCTGGTCTCGAACTCTTGACCTTGTGATTCATCTTCCTCGGCCTCATAAGTACTGGAATTACAGGCATGAGACACTGTGCCTGGTCCTATATTTTCCTAATAATGAAAAAGAAATACCATTATTTCTAGAATGTCAACATGTCTTGAAGTTCTAATTCTATTATTTGGGCTCTGAATATAAATAGGTCTCACTGAAATTACTTAATTATCTACCTTATATTATACTACTATGTGAGACTTGTCTTGGGTGGTTTGTTGTTTTATTCCATTTGTCTAGGGAGTTCATACGAATGTGTCTATGTAAGACTGCCAGTACCTATGAGATTCCTCCTTCTTCTGACAAGCAAATAATCTCAAGTGCAAAGACAAGAATAGTTTACAAAACAGGCATTCTTCTCCCATCTCATTGTCACTTCCCTCCTCCATGGCACCTAATCATCTTTTTGCAGCGTTGTATTGGGGCAATCTGCTTTCACCCACATCCTTCTATAAGTGTACCACCTGGTGACTCTGGGAGAAAATGCTCTAAATCAATATTCTTTAAAACAGACAAAGTAGCATGTTCCCATATCTGTCAGGTCAGGCCAACTTCAATGAAAGAAGAAATTATTCTTTGCCCCAGCTGAAGCCACATTCACAAAAACCTATTTAATGAAAGGAAAATAAAGAGGGCTTGTGGGAGTCTTCAATCCATTGCTTACTGAAGATAAGAGGTCTCTTTCATTTCTATTTCCTTAAATTTCTGGCAAATCTAGACATGTATGTTTGCAAATAACTTTTGCCACATAATTTGTTGGTGCTCAGTTTATAAAGAAGCAGGAAGGAAGAGATGTGTATGCATTCAAAATGGAATATCCAATGTTTGCATCTCCAAAAACTATTTGAGCATTTACTATTGAAACCTTCGTGTTGAAACTTAGAAAACAACTAAATTTAGAAAGCCATTTCCACATACTACAAGACCTGACTGCTTTCTGTGATGATACCAATGTAATATTTAGAGTATAGCAGTCACCTTTTTCTGTGGTTTTGCTTATGTTTTTATTTTTTTCATAAATTATTAGGGTACACGTGGTATTTGGTTACATAAGATCTTTGGTGGTGATCTGTGAGATGTCAGTGCACCCATCCCCTGAGCAGTATACACTGCACTATATTTGTAGTCTTTTATCCCTCACCCCCTCCCACTCTTCCCTCCAAGTCCCCAAAGTCCACTGTATCATCCTAATGCCTTTGTGTCCTCAGAGCGTAGCTCCCACATGTCAGTGAGAACATACATTGTTTGGATTTCCATTCCTGAGTTACTTCACAGTCCAGAAATATTAAATGGAAAATTCCAGAAATAAAAAATTCCTAAGTTTTTAATTGCATGCCATTCTGTGTAGCCTGATGAAATCTCACTCCTTCCCACTGTGTCCAACCAGGGTCGTGAATCATCTCTCTGTTCAGTGTATCCACATTCTATACACTATCCACTCCTTGCTCACGCAGTAGCCTCCTGGATTATGGGATTCACTGTTGGGATTTCGCAGTGCTTGTATTGAAGTAATTCTTATTTTACTTAGTAATGGCCCTAAGGTATGAGAGTAGTGACACTGGCAAATCAGATATGCCAAAGTGAAGCTTCAAAAAGTGAAGCGTCCTCTAAGTAAAAAGGCGAAAATTCTCAATGTCATAAGAAAAGAAGAAATTGTATGCTGATGATGCTGAGATCTATGGTAAGAATGAATATTCTATCCTTGAAACTGTGAAGAAAGGAAAAGATATTCATACAGAGTATATTCAGGGTTCAGTACTATCTACATTTGAGGACTCCACTGGGGGCCTTGGAAAACTATCCCGCATGAATAAGGGCAAACTACTGTATAGTGAAGTACAAGAGGTGAATTAGTTCATCTCCAAAAACATTTTGCATTAATAATGTGTCATCACTTTAACAACACTTTTAGGTATGTTTCATAAAATTGCATTTTGTTTCTTCAAGAAACATTTATTGGCATCTTTTTATGTATCCAACACTGTGCTAGGTACTGGTCATATAACGAAGAACAAAAGAGACACTGCACTCCACCTAAAAAACCTTTTATTCTAGTGCAGATTCTTACAACTGAACACAAAACAGGCTAAGTGCGGTAGCTCATGCCTCTTACCCCAGCTCTTTGGGAGGCTGAGACAGGCCAATCACTTGAGGTTAAAAGTTAGAGACCAGCTTGGCCAACATGGGAAACCTAATTTTTATCTCTTAGAAAAACACAAAACATTAGCCAGGAATGGTGGCCCATGCCTGTAATTCCAACTACTCAGGAGGCTGAGGCAGGAGAATCTCTTGAAGCTGGGAGGTCGAGGTTGCAGTGAGCTGAAATCCCGCCACTGCACTCTAGCCTGTGTGACAACTGCCTCGAAATAGAATAAAATAAACACAAAACAATGATATAGCAATATAACAAGTGCTAAGTTCTAGGAGGTAAAAATGCTCTTTGAGAGAGGTTAACTGACAAAATACAGCTTCGGGAAATGAGCAGAAGATCTTGCTGAAACATTAAAGCGGAGTTCAGTGTCATGTGTAGGAGTTAGCGAAGAGAGATGGCATTGGGGGAGACTTTGGTGTAAGAATGACTTTAGCAGTGTGTAGGAACTCAAAGAATTCCCTAGAGCTGAAACCTTAGAATAATAAAGAAAGTGGCCTAAGATGAGTTTGACAAAACAGAAGATAATGTAGGGCATTTTAAAAAGGTAGTAAACTTCAGGAGGCCGAGGCAGGCAGATTGCTCAAGTCCAAGAGTTTAAGATCAGTTTCGGCAACAGAGCAAAACTCTGTCTCTACTACACACACACACACACACACACACACACACACACACACACACACACACACACACGTTAGCTGGGCATGGTGAAGCTGGGTCAGGAGAATCTCTTGAGCTGGGGAGGCAGAGGTTGCAGTGAGTGGAGGTGGAGAGTGAATCACTGCACTTCAGCCTGGACAACAGAGCAAGACTCTGTCTCAACAAGAACAACAAAACAAAAGTGGGTGATGTCATACACATTCGCCACATAGGCTGAATTTTTTTTTAACTTTGCCTCATTACCTCTAAACTGTCTTTTTATAGTTTGCTTGAATTAGAGCTTTTATTTTTGTGCTTTGACTTCTTACCTCAGCCCCTGACTTTTGTTTTTGAAGACCTCCCGTTTTTCTACTCTGACTGCCCTTTCGTCACAATTCTTCCCCATCTCTCTGCTGGCATTAAAGTGGCTAAAGGCATTTTGAAGTTCCAACTGAGAGGAATTTATAATGTGGACACAATAAGCTTGGGATTGTAAAATACATCTTTGTGTTTATAATAATTACCAAGTACAGTTAGGCTGCTGCTAGCCCTCAGTGTAGGCACAGCTTCCTGGAGAACACCTCTCTGTGCTGACTCATCCGCATCTTGAAATAAAAGTGAAAAATCAGATTTTATTGTGATACAGGTGTGCCCTACGGTGCCCACCTCTGGATTTATGCAGGCAGGAAAGAAGATGCAAAGAAAGAAGTGCAATAGCTGAGGTCTGAAACTATGTGGACGACACTCAAAACCAAGACAGGCAGGTAAATCTCTGATGCTTGTACGTGTATTGGGGGTTGGCAGGGCGGTGTATAGTGGTATAATCTTTAAAGGGAAACCAATGTTAAAATAAAGAATTAGGTGTTATCTTTCATAGTAGGTGGAATTCTTTTTCAAGATAAACAATCATTTATAATGCTACATAAAGTCCAATTCCTTAATATGTGTGTTTGTCTGAATCTATTTTGTTTTGTTTCCTAATGCATGGTCAATTTAAACTGCTATAGGTGAGGTAGGCTTTTGACATTTCTCTTTAAACTTTCCTATTGGGCTCAGTCACTGAAAATTTCCTGAAACCATGGTTCGTACAACTGATGATGCATTTGTATGTTATTATCCTGTTGTCTACATTTCTCTCAACAAGCACTCCCCATCCTCCCTCTCTGTAAGAGCCTTTTTCAAATACGCATTCAATTTCCTTTTCTAAGCACTGGTCCTAGAACCATACCGTTTAAAGATTTAACTGAGTTGGAACTCAAAAGCCAGAGTGATTCCAGATTAACGTTTAAGTACGAACCAGTCAGTAATAATTCAGGTGTTATAAGAAGTGGTACCAGGCTTTCCATGGGTCATACATTGCACTGCAAACCTCTGGTCACCTAGTGCAGGAACAGAAAAGGCAGTGGGTGTGCCTTACGCTGCCCTTATGGTGCACACATGGAATGTTTATAAACCCTGTCCTCTTCTGAACATCATGAAAGAGCAGTTTCCAGAAAAGAAAACATATTGTAATTCATTGTGTAAAGTGAATAATTTTTTTTTAAATCACCTAATCACCCACCCATTTTTCTTTCCTGTATATTTCAAAGCTCTGCCTTTCAACACCTTCTGCCTTCCCAGAAGCTGTATTTCCAAACTTATTACTTCTTTTTTCAACAACTATATTTCCTTGTCTGTTTTTCTTTCTTTCCAAATGAAATTTTTTCTTATAAATTTCTTGAAGGTGGCGCATTTATTTCACTTCCTCTGCCGCTTTCCCTGGCCAAAGTATCAGTCTCACCTGAAATTCTAAGATGATATCTTAGCTAGTTTTTCTTCAGTCACCTTTTCCTTCTTCCTTTTTCCCACTTTACTGTTCCCCCAAATGCAGTCCTAGTGATTGTTAAAAATACAGATTGACCTCACACTCCTGTTTAAATGGCTTTTCATTTAAAGTAAAGGTAAAATCCCAGATCTTACCAGTTCATATCACTTCATTCTTCCTCTGATTCTTTGATCTCTCCTGAAACTGAATCTTTTCCAGTCCCATAATAAACTCTCCTATCCATTTACTCTGCCTAACTGCTTCCCTTTCATACATCAAAGCTTGGTTTAATTGTTCTGTGTTCAAAGAAGCCTTAAATGATGAACCACATTGGTTAGATATCCATTATTTCATAACCTCTTAAATTTTATTTCCTACCAATTTCAATTGCTACATATTATATTATACTATTGTTGTTAAATAATAAATTATGAAATTATTTGTATAATCTCTACCATCAAAGCTAAAATAAAAGCTATGAGGGAACAGACTCTTATCTGTTTTACTTAATATTAAAGCTCAATGCTTTACAATTCCTGGCACACAGTAAGAGTTTAGTAAGTCTTTGTTGACTAAAATAAGAAAGAAAATTAATAACTTATATTATATTAGAATTGAAGGCTTTTAATGACATTCTTCTCAAAATTCTCTTGTATCTTGACTTTTAGGAAACCACATTTTTCTGATTTTGTTTCTATATGTTTATTTCTTGTCAATTCTTTAAATATTTCTTTTCCTCATATATACCTTTCAACTGAGGACATTTTTTAAAGATTAGCACTTGTTCCTTCTTCTTGTCACATCCAATTTATCCTTAACCGGAGAATCCCTCCATTTTCAATGTCTCAACCATCATAAGATTCCTTTGGAAAAAGAATTGTACTAGTCTACAGCTCTACTACTCATTCAATGCTTGAATCTTCTTCACGGCATCCAAACAAGCGGTCATTAAATTAAGATTAGATATCGTTAGATTGGAACTCCCTAACATTCAAGCAACCAAACATAATTTCGGGTAATCTAAAGAGTTAGGAAGTTTTTAATAGTGCTACATTTTATCTCATTGCAGTTTTTATACATGTATCTTCTTAATATGTGAATAGAATTATCATGATCCCTGAGATTTTTGTTCTTTAAACCAGTCCTTACATGCTGTAGTTTTACATTTTCTAACTACTCTGTTAATTGAGTTTTGAATATAAGTAGCTTTGTCTCTATCCCTTCTCAAATAAAGTGACCATTATGGAATGTCATATTCCAGTTCTGATTTGTCCAGTTATATTTCTGCAACCTATTATTGCACTACCAATTTCATTCATCACAGTCAAGAAGCATCACTAATGAATACCTCAAATGATAATGTGTTCTTTCATTGTGCACTCAACTGGTCACATTTTTATCAAGAACTCTGTCAGTTCTTCCATATGCACACTGAGTCATCATAAACACAGTAGGTTCTAAGTCTAATATATTCTTTTTCAAGCATGTTTCATCATAATTTCATTTTTAACCTCATGTAACAGGATCACAATTAGGTGTGGTTTCTCAGCAAAATTTGAACACTATTGAATATGGTAAAATATTACATGACAAGTACATACAATGAATCGTTTTGCTCTTTCATTAGTTTTGTGACCCATTCTTATTCTTGGTTTCTCTACCCCTTGACAGAGATTTCCTTCTCATTTATTTTACACTCACAAAATATTTCATATTATACTAACCTACAGACATTTAAACATACAGACAATATAGCATTTCTATTTTTTGACTGTAAGTTTCACCAAGTATTTCCAAGTTATACAGATAAACCAGCAACACACAATGAAAACCACAGAACAATTTTTGCTGCAGCCTTTCAGGAAGATAATAAAATAATTTGAAGAAATGATACAGACACAAATAAAATTATAAGACACATTAAGCAAGTACTCAAAACTGTAGTCTAATATCTATGAAACTAGAGCTATGCAAAATTACTTAACAATGTAGAGCTTAGAGCCATACTGCCAAAGTTTAAATCTCAGCTCAGGATGGTCTCATCCAGTATTTGTATAGAGATTACAAGAGTTAATATATGTAAATTATCATATTATGTGTCCCAAAGTATTTGGGTATTACTTCAGCATCTAGGACAATACCAGGCATATGGAGGATATGCAGTATCATTGAATGAATAAATCAAAGAATGAGAAGAATCATGTTGTTTTTTTTTTCTAAAGGTGTCTTAAAGGAAACAGGTCTTTCTTGTTTGCCATACCTTGATTATTATTTTTCATATTGACAAATAAACTATCTTGAAAGGGTATTATAGATATGATATAAAGAAAGCATCAAATACCTAATTTTATGATATCAAATATCCTTTGTAGAATAAAATTATTCTTATGTAGTTAAAAACACCTTTCCAAATTTTACTCAATTAAACCAATTCTACTTTCAATATCATCAGGTAATCCCACAGTTCCTTTTAAGTCTTTCAGCAATTGATATTTCAATCAGCCCTACTTTACAAATCAAACTTTAACTTTATTCTACATTATTAATGCTAAAATTGTACCATAGGGAAATGAATCAAGATGTTATACAGAAGTGAATATTGTTTAGCTGGCTGTTTATAAGTACATCTGGTGTACAGACTAAATAAATCCTAAACCCTGAAGCACCATGGTAAAAATGGAAATTCTTGAACAAAAAAAGTTTGTTTTAGACAGAACATTTTATAGGCCATTCTTCTCACATCTCCAAATTTTCACCTTTTATAAGTAAAATATTACCCACTTTTTCTTTTTTACTGAGCATTTTACAGACTTTACATACATTAAAGTTCTTAAGAAAATAAAAAATACATTGAGATTTAAAAATAGTCATTTTAAATATTATTACTTACTGTAGGTAGAATTAAAATATATGGTATATTATACTTGCATTAATATAGGTATTAGTTAATTTTATGTATATTCCTTATTTTAATATGGTAGGCACCAGGGGTTATAAATAATTTATCATATCATTTGAATACAAATATTTTAAATCCTTTGAAAGAATGACCAATGTAATTAGTGTAACCATGAGATTTTTTGTTCAAGCTTGACAATATTTAAAGTGAAAATGTTCTCTATTTAAAATATGCTAGAAGTCTATAAACATGTAAATTTGGCCTATTCCAAAAGAAATAGAGTAATTGATCTGTAAATATATTTGGATTAAAATATTCATATCCCAGATGGGTGCAATATTTTAGGTTGTTACCAAACAGGCTTCATCCTAAATAAACAAATCTCAGAGTCACATGAAACATGAGGAGTCATCTTGGCCAGCTTCCCATTAGGATGTTTGAATATACTCAATAGCATTTTCTAAAGTCCAGATTTAAATGTTGTCAGTGATAAGAAACTTAGTGTCTTGTTTTTTTTTTGTTTTTTTTTTTTGAGGTGGAGTTTCACTGTTGTTACCCAGACTGAAGTGCAATGGCACGATCTCGGCTCTGCAACCTCCGCCTCCTGGGTCAAGCAATTCTCTTGCCTCAGCCTCCCGAGTAGCTGGGACTACAGGTGTGCACCACCATGCCTAGCTAATTTTTGTATTTTTAGTAGAGATGGGGTTTCACCTTGTTGACCAGTATGGTCTCGATATCTTGACCTCATGATTCACCCGCCTCAGCCTTCCAAAGTGGGATTATAGGCATGAGCCACCGCGCCCGGCCAATTTAGCGTCTTTTCATACATCACATTATTGAACAACTCTTAATTGTTTGCAATGGTGGGTTTTTTAAAAAAGCTGCTTTATTCTAACACTTACCTAGTTATCCTAGTTTTTCCTTTACAGTTTAATGAAACAAGATACATTACTTTTTCACACAGTATTCTTTCAAATACGTAAAAGGTAGCTATCAGGTCTGCACTGAGCCTTCTCTCTTTCTGGAAAAAAAATATGCAGGTTTTAATTCTTTCCATTAGCTCCTTATCCTAATTATTCTCCAATACATGTGCTCTGGTGGGTCACTATTTCTATTCAAATATAGTATACATATCACAAGAATGTTATTATACTCCCCAATGTAAAATATATAAAAGGTAGCCATCATGCCTGTACTGAGCCTTCTCTCTTCCTGGAAAAAAAAAATATGCAGGTTTTAATTCTTTCCATTAGCTCCTTACCCTGACTATTCTTCAATAGATGTGCTCCAATATGTCAATATTTCTTTTCAAATATAGTATGTATATCACATGAATGTTATTATACTCCCCAATTTTGGCTGAAAACTGATAGCCTTGCTTTGCTCTTTGACAGGCATAATGCATTGGGAATGCAGCATTCGGTTACAGTGGGATGATACTTTGAGGCATATTTAAGAGAAATCACAATTTATTTTACTTCCACTATTATACTATGATAATGTGATTGCAACATGTATGCCTGTATGTGCTTCTTGGTGACTTTTCTTTAATCCAAATCTCTTTAATTCATATAGCTGAAGAACATCTGTTGGGTTATTGAATGTTCACAGTGCAAAGATGCATTTTTAATGTTTTACCTCAATATGTTGAATGTAAATAAACCTATAGAGTAGCCCATGCAAAGAGAAACCAATTTAAGCCTAATATTCTCTGAACCATAATATCACAGCTATAGTCAGTATAGGAAAGAGAATTAATCACCTCGTTAAATAGGTGTTTCACTTATGGAAATGAGCAACGGTATATTTCCACTTGTCATAGAATAACGCAGATGAATTATGTATGATCCTTAGTATGGGCTACATGAAAACATGTCAAACAGTATTGTTGGTTTTTGCTAAGTTATGTTTAAATTATTTCAGTGACTTGGCTTGGAGTACCAACACCCAAAGAACTGTGATTTCAAATGAGCGTGATGGTGCAGCAAATTCAGTGTGGGTGAGATGAGTCCAGATGCAAATGTGCAGCTACAGCAGCTGTGGGTTCTGTGAAGACATATTGCTGCTCTGCTTTTAAATAATCAAACTGCAAGCCTTGTGCTCATAAATTAATTATGTCTGGAATTCTTATAGAAAGCAAAGAAAGAACTTCAAACGAAACAAAGAGAAAAGTGAATTGTTCTACTGCATGCTCTCTTCTTCACTAGAAAGTAATAGGTAGAATACTAATTCACTAAATTCTGAGGATATTTAGATCAGGTGAAAAATACAAAGAAACTAATAATGGTTCAATGAAGCTCACTCAATACAATATATTAGATCATTTGGGGTTCTCAGTTCTGAAACACAGAGATCACTAAAAGATCACATTCCATCCTTTGGAATTTACATGATCTCAGTGGAATAAAGGACTATTTTCATGGAATACAAATATGCTCTGTACATTATTGAATACCAGAATGAAAAACATGGGGATTTAGGCAGTAGGGAGTTGGTTAGAAAAGCTTTGTGATTCTGGTGGGACAAGTCAGAGAGGATTGGGGTGAACAGGAAGGAGAAATAAAAGCCATTAAGGGTATGTCACATAATTAGAGCCCTGGTAGACAAAGATGATTACACTGAAAAACTCCCGGCCAAGATGCACTTGCCTAAAGAGAGCATCTCCCTGACTTCCTATTTAAAGCAGCAATGAGCTGCAGGCAAAACACAGAGTCCAGATATTGCCAAGGGAAAAAGAAAAAGCTTCTGCCTTTTGTAACTCTTTGTCTTCATATGAGAAAGAATATATCTGGCAACCTTATGGGTTTGAAATCTGTTTATAGCCCTCTCTGAAAGTTTTCCCTAGCTCTGTGTTAACACATGGTGGGGGTGGGGAAGTTGTTTATTGATTGTGTCTTTGATCAGAATTTATCTTTTAGCATATCTATGAGAGTCTTGAATTCTTTTCCCATTATTTCTTCATTTGTATCTCATACAATGGATCATTTGACACTAATCTGTTGGCTAAACGTTTGTCTTATTTACATTATTAAATTGCAAAATCTTTGATAGTAGATGAGGTCTTCTAAATTATGATAAATTAATAATAATAATGACAGCAACTCTGGTGGCAGTAATTTCTATTTATCTTATTTAATCTTCAAAATATCACTATACCTTCTCAGAGTCAAACAAACTGAAGTTAAAAAAAGTGAATCAACTTGTTCAAATTTAGAGAGCTAATAATTGACAGAGATAGGCTATTAAAGGAAGTCGAATGATTCAGAGGGCTGGGCTTCCGTGCTGTATGATCTCATTTAATGTTGCTTTTATGTATATATTTAATCCTTGTGTCTGATTTACAAAATGCTCAATTCTTCCTATTTCTGTTTTAGCCACAAGCATGTAAATGTAAAATACTCATTCAATTGGCAACTGGAATAATTAAACTTTCTTTGCCCAGCATGTCATAAAAATAAATCTAGTACAAGAAATATAAGATCTTTTCAAGCTTCTTTCTCTTTTCACAACTTAGGTAGGAAAAAAATATCTCAAATTTTATATCCTTACAAAGGGGTTAACATTTAGCGGTTTTAAAAAAAGACTATGTATTTTTATTTCCTACTGAAGTCATAACTCCATGGATATTTCCATCTATAATGCTTATACACGATGGAACTAAGAGGCCACTGCCCAGCTCAAAGTTCAAAACGGAGTTTCCAAATTTCTCTAGTAACATATAAGAATCTTGAAATTTATCCATTTCTTCCAGGTTTACTTCATGACCAAAACACCAAAAGCATTGGCAACAAAAGCCAAAATAGACAAATGGGACCTAAACAAACTCCACAGCTTCTGCATGGCAAAAGAAACAGTCATTAGACTGAATCAGAACCAACAGAATGGGAAAAAAATTTTTGCAGTTTACGCATCTGACAAAGGGTTGATACCCAGAATTTACAAAGAACTAAAACAGATTTACAAGAAAAAAACAAACAAGCTCATTCAAAAGTGGGCAAAGGATATGAACAGACACTTTACAAAAGAAGACATATATGAGGCCAATAAACATATGAAAAAATGCTCATCATCACTGGTCATTACAGAAATGCAAATCAAAACTACATTGAGATACCATCTCACGCCAGTTAGAATGACGATCATTAAAAAATCTGGAGACAACAGACGCTGGAGAGGATGTGGAGGAATAGGAACACT
>CM052654.1:93324563-93382224 GCA_028533165.1 Leontopithecus rosalia
GGTGAGGAGTTAGGGAAAGATAGCATGGGGAGAAATGCCAGATATAGGTGAAGGGGAGGAAGGCAGCAAATCACTCTGCCACATGTGTACCTATGCAACTATCTTGCATGTTCTTCACATGTACCTCAAAACCTAAAATGCAATTAAACAAAAGAAGAAAAAAATGCTTTGATGAAGCAGTAATCATTAAATTTTGTAAATCTCAAAAAGAAAAAAAGAATCTTGAAAAACACTTTTTATTTGTTTAGATATTTTAAAGAGTATCTGAAAATTTTTAACTCCCTTAATATTTTAATCTGGTGATTAAATTACAGGGTTTAACTTTAGGCCAATATGAAAAGGAATGATTAGAGAAACTGCCAGTGTTCCTGCCACCAGCCCCACCTTCATCACCATTGCTTTTGTGACACTGCAGTTTGAGAGGGAATGGCTTAGAAATATCAATACAAATATAGGGAAGTAAAAGTTAATTGAAGACAGCTGATTTTTTAGGGCACACTGCAAGGAGGCTGCATATCTTGGAGACTGAGGTTGTGGATATGCATCATGATATTTGAGAAACAATGAAATGGAAATTGTGAGAGACACTTTGATAGACAGGCTTGAGGCAGGAATCCTGATTCACTGTACCGTGTGATCAGCAGATAGGTTGTCTGAGAGTTTCCATGAACTCTAGTCGAATGATGAGCTGATAGAAGCAATAGGCTAGAAGAGGCCTGACATGGAGTGTCACCATGTAGTGACACTACATTTAACATCTTGAGTGTTTGGATAGTACTTGTTTCTGAATTTTTAGATCTGACCAGAGAGCCCTGGGGGAGGACTCCTTGCTATCATCTTGGAAAGGATCACAAAAAAGGAAAGAAAATATAAAAGCCTTAGATATGCATGACACAGTTTCAGAAATAGTTTTTTAAATTATTGACTCAAACTAGTTTGTCAGTTTGGACCCAATTTGCTGTTTGCTTTTCTCAACTGTTCTCCAGTAATGAATGAATTGGAAGAACTGACTATAATCCTTTTAATTTTACATCTCTATTCTTAAACCTCCTTCAGCATGGATTGTAGATGCACCATAGCTCCTTGAACAACTCACCCCACTAGTTTCCCAATCGCTTCATTCCTTTTCCTCTCTCTTTATACCTCCAATGATTCTTCCCTCCTCCCACTAGTATCCAATGTTTTGCTTTTATTTTACTGCAGAGATAGAAGCAATCAGAAGTGAACTCTGTACTTTATTTGTCTTCTAATTGGTATCATTGGTTTCATGTTGCCTCCCCATCCCAAAGCCTACTCTGCAAAGGACAATCAGACTGACGGCTGAAATATACAAATGAAATCATGTCACTTTGTAAGTGCCTTCTCATTGCATTTCAGATAAAATCCAAACCTCTATTCAAAGTTGACAAGGTCATACATGATCTTGCCTCAGAAAACCTATACAACCTAATCTGTCTCTCTACTCTAGCCTACTACATCCCAGGGATTCTGTTCTTTTCATTTCCCGAGATATGTTAGCTTATTTTCATGCCAGGTACATTAAACTTGTTCTTCCTTTCACCTGGTATATTTTTCCTATTGATGGGACATGTAATTCACTTTGCTTTTTAAGAGAAGACTTCTGTGACACTAATCGAGATGACCCTGTCCACATCACTGTCTATTTCCTAACCCTTTTTTATTTTCCTTTTAGCACTTGTTACACTTATTAATATTTTACTTATGTATTTGTTGTTAGCATTTAGAACATTCCCTGGAACTCAAGAAGTTTTAAAAAAATTAAAATTTTTAAAAATATTTTCAATAAAGGCATAAATCAATCTTTCATAAAAGCATTTATACCATGTGACAATTATGTCATTAAAGTAAAAAAAAACATGATATAAACAACATTATTGAAGTAAAGACCTTCAATAAATATAATATGTCACTGTTAGTGATTATTTGTAACTGACTTGGCAGGACACAGAGTGAACCAGTTGAGATTTTTTTTTTTTTAATGAAGCAGCAGCCATGGCTTTGCTCTGCATGTGTTCAATTAGGTTTTCCCTATGCTGTAGCCATTAAATTTACCATGCTCCAATCAGCCATTTTGTAATTATTTCCTCTTATTCACATTTAGTTAGAATAATACTAATTTGTTCCCAGTAATAGCAAACTATTCCCAATTGGCTGATCCGTAATATCATTGCATTTTTTCTGCACAAGTTTTGTTTACAGAAATAAGATAAATTACAAGGGAAAAAGTTTCACTTTACCATTGACTTAGCCAATCACAGCAGCTACTTTTAGATTTCCATTTGAGCAAGGGAGATAATTCTTCTCAAAGATAATCAGAGAGCAAACCACTTGGGTCTCTATTGATTTCAGAGCAACCTACTGGAATCAGAGGTTTTTCCTATTGAATTTTGGCATACCATCTTCCTGAAGAAGTCAAGGTTGATGAAATAATAGGGTGAAAGTAATAAGAAGAGAGGAATCATATAATGTTCAAAGCTGGAGAGGTCTGCTGTAAGGTCACAAAAACTCAGGTTAAATTCCAGTTGGGTCTCCTTTGTTCTATTTACTGCAATGTTGGAAATTGAACTTGGCAGTTAGGAGCCCTTTTGCCGTCTGAAGAACTGTAGTTTGAATCCATTCTTCCTACCAAAAAATAGACAATGTCTTCATTGCATATAATTCAAGTCTGAAAATAGTTGTGATGCCAAACAATTGTTTTTGAAAAGACCCTGTGTTTCAAATAACTGCAATTTAACTGTGCATTCAGTGCTCAACAACTGCAAATAAATTGTAGATCTTTCTGTTTTACTTTAAATGTTATTATTCAGACCAATTTTATTCACATTCACTGCAGCTTTAACAGTCTACGTGATTCCTGTTCATGGATTAATGAGAGCTTTTTCTTTTCTCGCAAGAGAATGTTATGTTGGCTTTCTAAAGCTGCTTTTAAAAGCAAAAGGAAATAACATCTTTCAAATGCATATATGAATCCCATCATTCATAACTGTAATTTCAAAACTGAATACTAGATATGATCTAATTTCAGCCTAGCATGTATGCAGTTAATGCTGGCCCGTGATCTTTCTGGGAGTCCTGAGGTGTGGCATTAATTATGTATATTGCTTACACCTGTGAAAAATCAGCCTGCCCTTCTGGAGCTAATAAGAAAATTAAATGTTAAATTTCGACTGCACTGAGAGGGCCTTTTCAGTTATGCCTGCCATCTTTTGCCTAAGCGTGTTCCAAATTCAGTCCTGCTCATTTTCATGCAGATTACCATGTCTTTTATGAGTTGGATTAAAACAGAATGCTTGTTTAAATCCTACAGCTGCCAGTCTATATAGCACACAGGAAAAGGAGGAGGAAACTGCTGTTCTTTTATCTATGGAAAATATGACTAAATCCACTGCCATGCTATCTAGGACCAGGTGCTATCATTCCCCAACTAACAGGAGTAATAGTTACTTGGAGGAAAGGAAGGAAGGTTCTCACAACCTTCTTCTTTTTTTTTTAATGTTTCCTTTAAGGCTTTTTATTTTTCTTGTAGGTATTTCAGGAAGAATATTTATTTTCTTTGAGAAGCAGTCGAGTATAGAAGCTAAGAGTTTAGTATTTGAATGTGGATATCTTGTGTTCATATATATCTGATGTTTATTAGCTATGTAAACTTAGGGAATTTACTTGATTTCTCTAGATCTTAGGTGCCTTATCAGTAAGATAAGGTTGATATGAACATTAAATTAATAAGTATATAGAGAGAAAAACTTAAGCTCTAATAAGTGTTAGCCATTAGTTTTATTCAAGTTTCACGGAGAGACTGATTCAAGTGAAGCTAATTTGTGTAAGTATGTCATCATTTGTGGTTTATCATCTCCCATACTACCTTCTTTCAAACAACTTTTCTTCTATCTCTACAGAGAAAAAAAAAATTAAACCTTACATCATCATTGCTCCTATGGAAAAATGATTGGTGGTCAACCGTGGAAGGGATAAGATTTATGGTCGTAGTCAAAAGCAACTTTTTTCTTATCTATGTGGTTCCTTTTGTTTAACATACATTTTTCATATAATTAAAAATACTTGTAAAAAGCATTTATATATATATGCCTCAATTTTTAACTCTGCCTGCCTCTAAAGTAATTGGATTGGTTAGGATTTGACCAATGAAGGCCAGCTTTCTTCTTTTTGGCCCTAGCTTCCAACTCAGGACCAATAAGGGAAAGCCAAATATGCTTCCCAATCCAATCACTTAAGACACCTTGCTTCAGGTTAGCACACCTCCAGCTTCCCCATGCCAACAGTCTTGAGGTGGCTTCTTTTTTTTTTTTTTAGAAATGGAGTCTTACTCTGTCACCAACTGCCAGGCTGGAGAGCAGTGGCACGACCTTGGCTCACTGCAACCTCCGCTTCCCGTGTTCAAGCAATTCTTCTGCCTCAGGCCCCCAAGTAGCTGGGACTACAGGTGCGCACCACCACACCCAGCTAATTTTTTTGTATTTTTAGTAGAGATGAGGTTTCACCTTGTTGGCCAGAATGATCTCGATCTTTTGATCTCATGATCCGCCCACTGCTGGAGGTGGCTTCTTAAATAACGACATTGACAAAACAATCCATGAAGAAACAGAATCTGCCTTAAAGAAATACAGACATAGTAATAGTTCTGAGTTTCTCAGCAGCATTACAAAAATAGAAACAATTCTACTTTGGTGTATATACATTTTTTGTATAATAACAGTTACATTTCATTAAATATTTTCCCCGCATGTATTTCAAGACAGAATAGATAGATTTTATACTTCCAACATAATCTTTAAAAATGTGAGCACATTAAACCAAGGAATATTGTCTTTAGTGATCCTCTATAATGCTGAATAACATAATTTATAAATGCTTATAATGATATAAGCAACATTGCAGTAGTTTATGAACACAATTATTACCTTAGTTTTTTATACATGAGGAAATTGAGGCATAAAGAATTTAACGAAGTTACTCAAGATCAGTCAGTAACTGGTGAAGCTAGGAAGATAAAATGGCCAATAAAAATTAGAACTGAAGCTATGTATTCAGACTTTGCTATATGAAGGGGGTCAGCTACCATCACTTGTATTCGGCAGAGACTCAAAAACAGGCAGGAAAGTAGAAAATAAGACATTATAGTGAAAAAAAGGGAAGACTTCAGATGTGCTCTGATTGAAGGTTGTTGGCATGGGGAAGCTTTTGCTAACCTGAAGCAGGGCGTCTTATGTGATTGGTTTGGGAAGCATATTTGGCTTTCTCTGTTTGGTCCTGAGTTGCAAGCTAGGGCCAAAAAGGAGGAAGCTGGCATTCATTGGTCAAATCCTAACCAATCTAATGAACTGTGTTATCAATTACTACAGAGGCTTTGGTTCAGCTTCTTGAACTGGTTGCTGCAGAATACACGATTTGGCTTTTCAAGCTGTTTGCTGCAAAGGCTGTGGGTCGGCATTTAATTCCCAATTATGGTCAGGCTATAAGAGCCAAAGACCTATATAAGGCCAAGAAATATGAAAAATGCTCAGCATCACTGGTCATTAGAGAAATGCAAATCAAAACCACATTGAGATACTACCTCATGCCAGTTAGAATGGTGATCATTAAAAAATCTGGAGACAACAGATGCTGGAGAGGATATGGAGAAATAGGAACATTTTTATACTGTTGGTGGGAGTGTAAACTAGTTCAACCATTGTGGAAGAGAGTGTTGCCATTCCTCAAGGACCTAGAAACAGAAATTCCATTTGACCCAGCAATCCCATTACTGGATATATATCCAAAGGATTATAAATTGTTCTTTTATAAAGACACATGCACACTTATGTTCACTGCAGCCCTGTTTACAACAGCAAAGACCTGAAACCAACCCAAATGCCCATGTAGACAGACTACACAAGGAAAACGTGGCACATTTACACCATGGAATACTAAGCAGCCATAAAAAATGATGTTCGTGTCCTTTGCAGGGACATGGATGAATCTGGAAACCATCATTCTCAGCAAACTGACAGAAGAACAGAAAATCCAACACCCCATGTTCTCACTCACAGGCAGGGGTTGAACAATGAGAACACATGGACAGAGGGAAGGGAGCATCACACCCTGGGGTCTGTTGGTGAGGACTAGGGGAAGGACAGCAGGGGATAGGGATTTGGGGAGGGATAACATGGGAAGAAATGCAAGATATAGGTGCCAGGGGGATGGAGGCAACAAACCACATTGCCATGTATATACCTATGCAACAATCCTGCATAATCTGCACATGTACCCCAAAACTTAAAGTACTATATATATATATATATATAATGAGCCAATGACTTTGGTTTAGTTTCCAAAAGCCAAAAACAGAATCCAAGTTTTATGATCCTCAATTGGCCACACTCTTAAATCAGCTGTAAGCTTTGTCCTAGTGAATAAAATTTAAGTCTATTATTTGTTTATTGATTATGTCTGTTACTCTAAAGGAATGGTCTCAAAGTAGCATTAACATTAGCCTTGAACTAGCTAGAAATGCAAATTTGTGGTCCTGTCTCACACCTACTTAATCAGAGAGTGATTTTGATGCACACTACACTTTCAAAACCACAGATGTAGTTATTGAATTAATAATTCGATGAGATGATTTGCCTTTACACAAATTATATTTTGGCTTAAAAAGTTACACAAGAAATACATAGGAACAAAAACATCAGTATTTCACGAGTGTGTTTTTGATCATGATATCACCCCATACACTTAACTAAAAGTTTTTCCCACCCATTTTGAAATTGTTCAACAATCTCAGTGGGTAATAAAAACGAAAGTGGAAACTACATCTGCCACTGAAGTATCTATTAACAAAAAGAGTGAACAGGGTTGGAGCCGTGGCTCAAACCTGTAATCCCAGCACTTTGGAAGACGAAGGTGAGCAGAAAATTTGAGGTCAGGAGTTTGAAACCAGACTGGCCAACATGGTGAAAACCCATCTCTACTAAAAATACAAATAAATTTAGCTGGGCGTGGTGGTGCATGCCTGTAATCCCAGCTACTCAGGAGGCCGAGACAGGAGAATCGCTTGAACTCAGGAGGCAGAGGTTGGAGTGAGCTGAGATCATGCCACTGCAATCTAGCCTAGGCAACAGAGGGAAACTCCATCTCAAAAATAAAAAAGTGAACATTTAGATTTTATAGGAAATGTTACATCAAAAACTAAATCTCAAGAGATTAGCACAAAGAGTACTTGTACTTGACATACCCAAAGGAAAATAAGTATGATTGACCAAAATGACAATTGTACATTAGTCTTTATGCCCTGGATTTTACACGATTCAAATGATTTTGACATGAACATTACTTTGATAATATGTCATTATTCGTAACAGAGAAACTTGTTTGTCTAATGCTTAACCCTTAAACCAGATGAAGATGATGCAATTAATCCAAAGAGTTTTATTGATCTATTTCCTCCAACATATCCCTCAATTTATTTGAAATTGCTTCCCTTTGATTTTTGTTTTCCCCTGAGGCAGAGTCTGGCTGTCACCCAGCCTGGAGTGCAAAGGCACAATCGACTCACTGCAACCTCTGCCTCCTAGGTTCAAGCAATTCTCCTGCCTCAGCCTTCCGAGTAGCTGGGACTACAGGCATCTATCACAACGTCCAGAAAAATTTTATATTTTTAGTAGAGACAGGGTTATATCATGTTGGCCAGGCTAGTTTCAAACTCTTGGCCTCAAGTGATCCACCCACCACAGCCTCCCAAATTGCTGGGATTACAGGTGTGAGCCACTGCACCCAGCCTGCACTTTGACTATTTACAGTGCTTCACAAGTTGTTCACTGCTCATCTGCAACGTCCCCTGAATCTCAAACTCCATTGAAACAAATGAATCAAAGGGGAATAGAATCTGGCAATTTGGGCTTTCTGAATAATTCACAGAAACCATGACTGCAGCAGAATATTTAAATGGAACTAATAACTCTTGAAGCCAATTTGACATGGAAACTGAGATAGATCTGAAACCCTTTATGTATAATAATCAAATTTTTAATCAATGTTTCTATTTTTTATGGAAATAAATTTGTTAATGTATTGTGAACATAATAATTAAAATGTTTATAATCCTTGTTAATAAAAATACACAGAAAAGTTAGAAAACTTTGCTTTAAAGTGAATAGAATGACTAGATCTATGTGGTATATGTCTGTTTAGCATATTATTAGCTTTAAATATGCTGAGAGTTTTCATTTCATGAATTCAAGGAAAGAAGATGACTACCATTGAAATTTTTTAGTATTTTTGACTCAAGCAGTTGATTTAAGTAGAATGAATGCTAAATCTTCACTATTGAGATATTTAATTAGCTGTCAGTAAACTTGAATGATAGAACTGCATAATTAAATAACATGAGTTGTACATCATAAATAACCACTACACCTCTGCATTTAAAAAAGAATCAAACTCTGTGGCAAGATCTATAAAGGATTTTGTGATTTCTGAGGCCAAAATGTATCACTTAAATGTCTTCTACAATTCCATTTTTAATGGTTAAATTTTAAAAGAAAAGTTGGCTCCTAATAAATTTTGAATGACTTAAGGTAAATTTTCTTTTAAGTTCCTTCTTCCAAATTATGCCAGAATTTAAAGAAATTTATAGAAATTTTTTAAAAACAAAATGAGATAAAAAAATTCAGATAACCTGTTTGTTAATTTCAACAAGCCTATAATCAATTTCCTTAGAAAAAAACCATATCCTATAACATGAATTTTGCCCATGACTGTCAAATCAGGAAAAGTCTCTTTCCACTTAAATTTCACTTTAATTTCCCCAATATTAATTAACTTAAATTTCAGGAGAAATTGATGCCTTATTACAGAATATTTATACAAAATAATTATTCTCAAATGCTGGCAGCGTATGAAAATGATCTGAGATCATTCTAAAAATAATGATATGTTTTCTGGTCTTCACAGCCATATATTGACTTAATTGTCCTGGATAGTGTTCTTAGAATAATTTTTTTTGGTAAAACCTCCCAAGTAATTTTAACATGTGGCCAGGATAAAGAACTGCTATTCTCATCATCTCTGGTCATTAGAGAGATGCAAATCAAAACCACATTGAGATACCATCTCACACCAGTTAGAATGGCATTCATTAAAAAATCTGGAGACAACAGATGCTGGAAAGGATGCAGAGAAATAGGTACACTTTTACACTGCTGGTGGGAGTGTAAATTAGTTCAACCATTACGGAAGACAGTGTGGCGATTCCTCAAGGACCTAGAAATAGAAATTCCATTTGACCCAGCAATCCCATTATTGGGTATATATCCAAAGGACAATAAATAATTCTACTATAAGGACACATGCAAATGAATGTTCATTGCAGCACTGTTTACAATAGCAAAGACCTGGAACCAACCCAAATGCCCATCCATGATAGACTGGACTGGGAAATGTGGCACATATACACCATGGAATATTATGCAGCAATCAAAAACGATGAGTTCCTGCCCTTTGTAGGGACATGGATGAATCTGGAGAATATCATTCTCAGCAAATTGACACAAGAACAGAAAATGAAACACCGTATATTCTCACTCATAGGCGGATGATGAACAATGAGAACACATGGACACAGGGAAGGGAGTACTACACACTGAGGTCTACTGGGGAAATAGGGGAGGGAGAGTGGAGGAGGGGAGCAAGGGAGGGATAGCATGGGGAGAAATGCCAAATATAGGTGAAGGGGCAGAAGGCAGCAAAACACACTGCCACGTGTGTACCTATGCAACTATCTTACATGTTCTGCACATGTACCCCCAAACCTAAAATGCAATAAAATAAAAAAATTTAAAAAAAAGAACTGCTATTCTGCTATAGTGGTACCCAGATTTTCGCATGCATCAGCATCACTTGGATGTGTGTGTGTGTATGCGTGTGTGTGTGTGTGTGTGTGTGTGTGTGTTTATGTAAGTCTTGATAAAGAGATCCATGAGCTGCATTCCCCAGAGTTCCTGGTTCTGTAAGTCTGGATAGGCTGAAAAATTGCATTTTTACTATGATGGTGAAGGTGCCAGTACAAGAATCACAATTTGAGAACCACAGATGAATATACATAGGGATATCAACATAAACAAGGGTATCTCCAAGGCTTTAAAGGGCAAACACTTCTCTAATTCGGGGGTCAATAAACTCATCTCACCTAGTAAGATTTTACTGAAACAGTTATATCCATTCATTACATACTGTTTTTGCTGCTGCATAAACAGAGTTGAAAACTTGCACAGCGACCATACGTCCTGTAAGACTAAAACATTTCCTGTGTGGACGTTGGAAAAAAGTTTGCTGATCACTGCTCTAAATCACTGTAAATATTAAGATAAACCAAATAGCCTAGACCAAAAACAAAAATCATTATGAAACAATAAGAAAACAAAACGAGTAATTATTAAGATAATACCATATGACTAAGCTACAGACCTTCACAACGAACTAATCACTAGGCGCTCGCGCTCTCTCTCTCTCTCTCTCTCTCTCTCTCTCTCTCTCTCTCTCTGTGTGTGTGTGTGTGTGTGTGTGTGTGTGTGTGTGTGTGTGTGTTACAGTGTCTCACTCTGTTGCCCAGGCTGGAATGCAGTGGCACAATCTCAGCTCACTGCAACCTCTGCTTCCTGGGTTCAAGCTATTCTCCTGTCTCAGCCTCCCTAGTAGCTGGGTTTACAGGTGCACACCACCATGCCCAGCTAATTTTTGTATTTTTAGTAGAAACAGGGCTTAGCCATGTTGGTCAGGTGTCTTGAACTCCTGACCTCAGTTGATCCCCTCAACTCAGCCTCCCAAAGTGCTGGGATTGCAGGTGTGAGCCACGGCACCCAGCCCGCTTGGCCATCTCTTATTACATGTCTCAAAGACAGCTGACACTTAATATGACAGCTGACACTTAATATGACAGCTGACACAAACCCGCAGTTTTCCTCCCAATAAACTTAGTCCCAATATTTCTACAAATGGCACCAGCATCCAGTTAGTTATGCAATCCAAAATTCAAAAAAATCATCCTTGTTACCTCATCGCTCACCATCTAGTTCCAGTCTAATATATGTAGTGAGTTTTTAGCTCCCATCTACTTTCTTCGTCTGTATAATCCAATCATCAATAGAAGGGTGGCCGGGCACGGTGGCTCAAGCCTGTAATCCCAGCACTTTGGGAGGCCGAAGCGGGTGGATCACGAGGTCAACAGATCGAGACCATCCTGGTCAAACCCCGTCTCTACTAAAGATATAAAAAATTAGCTGGGCCCGGTGGCGCGTGCCTGTAATCCCAGCTACTCGGGAGGCTGAGGCAGGAGAATTGCCTGAACCCAGGAGGCGGAGGTTGCGGTGAGCCGAGATCAGGCCATTGCACTCCAGCCTGGGTAACAAGAGAGAAACTCCGTCTCAAAAAAAAAAAAGGGGGGCTTTCTACCTAAATTGTCTGCATTCACTCTGGCTGCTCTCCAATCCCTTCTCCGTCTTTCAAGCAGTGTGAGCTTCTTTTTTTAGACGGAGTTTCGCTCTTGTTACCCAGGCTGGGAGTGCAATGGCGCGATCTCAGCTTGGCGCGATCTCAGCTCACCGCAACCTCCGCCTCCTGGGTTCAAGCAATTCTTCTGCCTCAGCCTCCCAAGCAGCTGGGATTACAGGCACGCGCCAGTGTGAGCTTCTTACAGCACAAACTCAAAATCTGAATCCTTTGTGTAAAACCCTACAGTGGCATTCCACGACTCGAAAGCCATGGAAAAACAATGTGGTTGGACCCTGCTTACCTCTCCAGTCTTCCATGCTCTGCTCTCTTGACCTGCAAAACTATTTTCAATTCCTTTTACTCCCCTACTTTCTCTTACCTACGCTCTCTGCACATACATGTATTCCCTCTGCTTGGAATATCCCTCATTATCCCCTTCATCTAAATTTCTCCTACCCAATCTTTAAATGTAAACTGCAGTCACATTTTCTCGGAGAAGTTTTTCTGATCTTGATGATTTCTATAACTCTGAGACATATATGAATTTATATTTACCTTTAGCCCTTGCCATAGCTGTACTTTTGGATTTGTTCACATCAATATTTGATGTATCTGTCTCCACCGTGAGACTATAATCTCAATGTGAGTACAAGTTGCATGTTTTATATTACCTCCTAGAATTGTATTATATTACTTTACAAGTGCCTGATACATGGTATATGCTGGCAATTCATTTTTGCATAGTCAATAAATGTTTTAAATGCCAAAAATTCATGCCAAAATATATACAAATTGATCTCCCCAATTAAAAGTCACAGAATCAACCTGGATTCGAAATAAATGCAAGAGAAGGAACATTGTTGGGGAAGAAATAGCAAACCCATGTGCTATAAATATATAAATGCAGTCATGAAAAATTATACTCCCAAGATTTTCTGACACATAAGAAAATACTTGTCAGGTTAAGGGAACAACGCAGACAGCAAAATATTTGTAAAAACTGTAAAATTAAAATAAATGTGACTGAAAGGAAGTAAAACAAAATGTGAAAAGAAATTGCATTTAGTCTGATACATGGTACACATGGATGAAACTGGAGGTTATATTATACTAAGTGAAATCAACTGGTCACAAAAAGACAAGTACAGTATTATTCCTCTTATATAAGGTACTTAAATTAGTCAAACTCAGAGACAGAAAGTAGCACGGAGTTTCCAGGGGCTGGGGGAGAGGTGAGTTTTTGTTAATCTCAGAGAACTTCAGTTTTAGAAGAAGGAAAAGAATCTGGGGGCAGTTGCACAACAATGCACTTAACTGAATTACAGACCACTTAAAAATGCTCAAGAGAATAAATTTTTTATCATATGTATTTCATTACAGTTTAAAAAAGAAATTGCATTTGGACGATGAAATTACTACCTTATTTTTATACATAAAGCAGTTCAGTTTCCTTTTAATGTAAGAAAAAAATAGCTGTGTTAAAATGTTTTGAAAAGAACCAAGAGGGAGAAACAGGGAACACATCTGAGATATCTGTGTATTCTTTAGTTATCACACGGGGCTTTAAAAATTGTAGGCGTGCAATATACATTTGATGTATAAAAGGAAATGTAGACAGGTAATAACGGTCTGACTATTAAACGACTGGAAATGCAAGAAAAATTCTCTCTAGACCTGTCCCTAAGGCTGTCATTTAAAAGTATCTAATTGTAATGAGAAAGTACTCTGACCAGGTGTTTTTCTCTTATTTAAACAGTTATCCCACAAGAAATGGCCTACAGGGAAATGATTTTCTCTATTGATATTTCCTCGAAATGAAGCTTTGGAAAAGTACTGCCAGTTCTTCTGGATTTTGAATTTCCAAGTATTACTGTGACAACCAAAGAATATGATTTAAATATAAATTTCACAAGGAAGTCAAGCTGATCCTCCATAACTGGGGGATGATATACACATTTCCAGAAAATATACATGTTACTTTATACCTGACACCTTTGAAATTTGTCAGGAGGATCAGACCACTTTCAAAACCAAGTAAGTTAGAAATGCATCATCCTATAGTTTAGAAATTTACCTTTTGATGAAACCCAACTGAATAACCAGTATTTATATTTTCCTCTAACAAATTTTTTAGCTGGAAGATTATCCTTTTTTTTTTTTTTTTTTGAGGCAGAGTCTTGCTCTGTCACCAGGAGGTGCCAGGCTGGAGTGCAATGGTGCAATCTCGGCTCACTGCAACCTCTGCCTCCACCTCCCAGGTTCAAGCAATTCTCCTGCCTCAGCCTCCCAAGTAGCTGGGACTACAGGCACGTGCCACCATGCCCAGCTATTTTTTTGTGGGTATTTTTTTAGTAGAGACAGGGTTTCACCATGTTGGCCAGGATGGTCTTGATCTTTGACCTCGTGATCCACCCACCTTGGCTCCCCAAAGTGCTGGGATTACAGGCGTGAGCCACCATGCCCAGCCTATCCTTCCTGTATTGCAAGACTACATATAACAAAAATTGAGACTTTTTATTTATGAAAAGTCAGAGTCTTTTAACAAGGCATATTTTAAGCCTGGACCAAAAAAAAAGGCTTTAAATTATTAGACGAACTCTCATTTCACTGAGAAATATGTTTTAAAAAGTAAATGTTATACACTTTAAATATGTCCTATTACCTTGTACAATATGTGTACTATGCAATTGAATTCATCAGAAATGGATGGTTACATCAACTTCTTTTCTTGCATGAGAAAACACATGGGATTTCTACTAAGCTGACTGGAGGGAAAAGTCCTAGAAATTACTTTTTCTAATGGAAGAACAAGATAATACATTGTCCATTTCTAGAACTGCTATGAGGTGGGTATACTGAAGCACCAATTCATGAGCTATGAAGGAGTTTAAAGGACTCAGAATAATTAGAGATTTTGATTCATGACAGCGAGGTATCAAATATAAATATTTTGAATCTGTCTATTATTTGGGATAAACTTTTACTAATGGAGAGAGTTTGCATGCCAGAAAATATTTAAAATTGATAGTTGCTGGAAAGACCATATTTATCTCTAGAAGCTTTATATTCAACTCACACTGAATTGACCCAATGGAGACTCAATGAGGAAGATAGGCAGAAGGCAGCAGGCAAGTATCTGAACCATCTTAAGAAGATTTTTTGAAGGACTACATTGGGAGTTCAGGAATATAAAGATTTCTTCTTCTCAGGCTATTATTGCATTCCAGGTACTTGGTAGGACTCGAAATATGGGTCTAAAATGTATTTTAATGTCCCTCATTTGGTAAAAGAATTATAGAATAACCCTGGTCTTAAACACTGTTTTAATTCATTGAGCATTTATATTATGCTAGGCATTAGAGTTATTAAGAAGATTTCTAGAGTACAGGATGGTAGGAAAGACAGACATGATAAAGAATTAATCACAATATTGAATTTCATGACTACAGAAAGAGTGGGAAAAGACTGAACATCATGAGACAACTTTTACATGCCTTCTATGTTGGAATATGGATTCATTTTTGTTTTGTTTTCAAATGTATTTTAGAGGTAGATTCATTTAAAGAGAGATTGACGATTTAAATATTTACGTCCTTCTAAGTCCTATTGGCAGTTTCTTAAGTGTTAGCCTGTTCTTCCACTGTTCTTCTTTAGAGTTGGAACAGAAGATTTTCTTATCTCCTTTTCTTCTCTAGTCCTTACATTTAGTAACCAAGAACTTTAACATTTTCACACATTAAACTCCTTTTCTTCTATACCTATTGTCATCTGTTAAAAATATGTTTTAAGGTGTTAAAAAACATTAACCACAGATTTTATTCACAGACACTATCACAATAGGTATAGGGACTACTGCAATGTAGTTTTGAAGTGGGGGAGAGAGATTGGCCTCATCTAAAAATGCAACAAGGAAAAGTGGGGATTTCTTGCCAAGGAGTAGGGTGGGGATGTCAGTGCATAGAACATACTAAGAGGAAACATCAGGTGTAAGGAGGATTCTGGCTAAAATGACCTATCAGGATCCTTGGTGAAGGCAGGCCAAGTGATCAGATATCACCTGGGTGATGGTGGAGGATGAGAAAGTTAATCAGATATTGAGGGTGATTATATATCAAGGTTTGGGTCTTCTTGCCTAACTGACTTGATTCAACAGGACTGGTTCCAAAATTAGGCAATGCAAAGAAGAACAGAAGTACAAAAGTTAAAGCCTAGTTGGGAAGAGGATTCCGAGGAGCCTGACTAGTTTAGTGAAATAGAATGTCTGTGTTAGTCTTTTCTTTTTTTGGAATAAATGTAAAGTCCTTAATAGCTGTATTAGTCCATTTTCACAGTGCTGATAAAGACATACCCAAGACCGGGCAATTTACAAAAGAAAGAGGTTTCTTGAACTTACAGTTCCACATGGCTGAGGAGACCTCACAATCATGATGGAAGGCCAGGAGGAGCAAGTCACTATTTATGTGGATGGCAGCAGGTAAGAGAGAGAGCTAGTGCAGGAAAACTCTTATTTTTAAAACCATCAGATACCATGAGACTTATTCACTATCAAGAGAACAAGATGAGAAACACCTGCCCCCATGATTCAACTATCTCCCACCAATTCCTCCCATAACATGTGGGAAATCAAGATGAAATCTGAGTGGGGACAGAGCCAAACCATATCATTCCACCCCTGCCAAATCTCATGTCCTCACATTTCAAAACCAGTCATGCCTTCCCAACAGTCCCTCTAAATCTTAACTCATTTCAGCATTAACTCAAACATCCACAGTCCTAAGTCTCATCCATGAAAAAAGTCCCTTCTGTCTATGAGCCTGTAAAATGAAAAAGAAGCTAGCTACTTCCTAGATACAATGAGGGTACAGACATTGAGTTAAAATAGCTGTTCCAAATGGGAGGAATTGGACAAAGCAAGGGGCTACTGGCCACGCAAGTCTGAAATCCAGCGGAGCAGTCAAATCTTAAAGATCCAAAATGGTCTCCTTTGACTACATGTCTCACATCCAGGTCACACTGATGCAAGAGTAGGGTTCCTATGGTCTTGGGCAGCTCTGCCCCTCTGGCTTTACAGGGTACAGTCTCCTTCCAAGCTGCCTTCATGGTAGTTGAGTGTCTGGCATTGAGTGTCTGCAGCTTTTCCAGGTGCATGGTGCAAGATCTACCATTGTACTGTCTAGAGGACGGTGGCCCTCTTCTCACAGCTCCACTCTTATTAGTGAAGGACTCTGTGTGGGGGCTCCGACCACATCATTCCTTTCCATACTGCCATAGCAGAATTTCTCCATGAGAGCCCCACCTCTGTAGCAAATTTCTGCCTGAACAACCAGACATTTCCATACATCTTCTGAAATCTAGGTGGCGGTTTCCAAATCCCAATTCTTGACTTATGCGCACTGGTGGGCTCAATGCCATGTGGAAGCTGTCAAGGCTTGAGGCTTGCACCCTCTGAAGCCATGGCCCAAGCTCTACATTTGCCCCTTTCAGCCACAGTTTGAGCAGCTGGGATGCAGGGCACCAAGTCACAAGGCTGCACACAGCATGAGGACCCTGGGCCAAACCCACAAAACCACTTGTTCCTCCTAGGTCTCTGGGCCTGTGATGAGACGGGCTTATGTGAACACCTCTGACACTCCTTGGAGATATTTTCCCCATTGTATTGGGGACTAACAATTGTCTCCCCATTACTTACGCAAATTTCTGCATCTGGCTTGAATTTCTGCTCAGAAAATGGGATTTTATTTTCTATCACATTGTATCATATCGGCTGTAAAATTTCCCAACGTTTATGCTCAGCTTTCCTTATAAAACTGAATGCCTTTAAGAGCAGCCACCACACATCTTAAATACTTCAATGCTTAGAAATTACTTCTGCCAGATATCCTAAATCCCCTCTGAAGTTCAAACTTCCACAAATTTCTAGGGCAGTGGCAAAATGCCACCAGTCTCTTTGCTAAGACATAAAAAACAGTCATCTTTGCTCTAGTTCCCAACAAGTTCCTCATTTCCATCTTTGAGCACCTCAGCCTGGACTTTATTGTCCATATGGCTATCAGCATTTTGGGCAAACCCATTCAACTCTATGAAGTTCAAAACTCTCCCACATTTTTCTGCCCTCTTCTGAGCTCTCCAAATTGTTTCAACCTCCGCTTGTTACCCAGTTCCAAAGTCACTTCCATGTTTTTTCAGCAGTACCCCACTCTACTGCTACCAATTTACTGTACTGGTTCATTTTTACACTGCTGAAAAGCATATCAGAGGCTGGGCTACTTAAGTAAGAAAGAGGTTTATTGGACTTACAGTTCCACATGGCTGGTAAGGTCTCACAATCAAAGTGGAAGGCAAGAAAGAGCCAGTCACATCCTACATGGATGGTGGCAGGCAAGAAAGAGAGCTTGTGCAGGAAAACATCCATTTTAAAACCATCAAATCTCATGGGCCTTATTCAATATCACAAGAATAGCACACAAAGACTTGCCCCCTTGATTCAACTACCTCCCACTAGGTCCCTCCCACAGCATGTGGGAATTCAAGATGAGATTTGGGTGGGAACACAGCCAAACCATGTCAGTAGTAGAGGATATTTTCTGGCTGGTTTAAGTAGTCAGGCATTAATGAAGAGGATTTCTATGAAAATAAATTAATAGTTGTAAACCCAGTCCGAATTCAGAGGCAGCCGGTAAGTAAGATTTCTGGATGTTGGGCTCAAAGTTGGTAGTGGCAATCCAATAAATTTCCTGGTTTGCACTTTTGATGTCTTTGGTGATTACACTGGCTATTTCTATAACCTTTCTCAGTGGTCCCTGCAGAAACAAGCATGTAGGTTGCCCATAAATGTTTTTCTCTTAGTTGTGGGGTGATTTCTTTGAAGTTTTTATCAAATAATCTAGCTTAAGCTTGCTGAGCTTGGGGAAAAGGGCAGTCGCAGTTCTCAGTGATGCCAAGTTAGGAGGGTGGGAGAAAACAAATGGAAATTCTCCATTGGTTTAGACAGTCATAGCCAAATATTGGAAGAAACTAGAAGTGGTTCAGTCCAGTTTACAAATAATAACTCACAGTGTATGCTATAGTTTTTGTTGAAACATAACATTTCTCCCTACATTCACCCCAACCCCTTTTGATTGTGGCTTACAAAATATGTCTGGTCTCATTAGATTTGGCTTGGTTATTTACATAAGGTCAGAAAGAATGGTAATTGACTACATAGGCCGTTTGAATTTGTCTTCCTGGAACTCTTCATGGGAATCTCAGATTAGACTTTTATAAATCTCTCAAGACTAGGAAGCAAAGCCAAGAACTCACCACCAGATTTTTCTTGCAGTACATATAGATTTAGATCAAATACTTTTTTTCTTAAATTCCTCAAAATATCTTGATGTTCCTGAGCTTGCCAGGAACTTTACTTACTCATCTGTAAAACTGGAAATCCCATAAGCCAGATACCAGGCCAATTTTTCCAGGAGGGCTTTTTAAGCATTGGCTTGGTGAAGTAGGCCTTAGTTCTTTAAAGCTGAATAGTTATATCCTCCTCAAATATAATATTCTGTCAAATGCTTGGTTAAAGCTTAACACAAACCACATGAAATTATTTTTAAAAGATACCGAATCTTTTTTTCTCTGATTACTTGAGTTAAAGAAAAACAATTTAGTATCATATTTAGAGCAGATGAATAACCAAGAAAACACTGCCATTTTGACAAAGATAAAACCAAATTCTAGTTTGACATAATACACTTTTGATACTGAGGCTCATTAAAATAAAATACACAAATAAATATCTTCCAATCAGTAGCCAGCTTGAATACATATCTTTTTTTCTGCCAACCTTCTATACCTTTCTTATATCCATTCAATTTTTTTCTCCTACATCTTTCTGGAACACCAGTCATCTTATTTTAGAAGAAAATTACTCTTTTGTTTTCCTTTAACAAAAAACAAAATATTCCTACTTTGTATACCTTTTCATACAAAAAATGCATCCTACATTCCTTGCATACTTTTCATAGGAGTTATTTCTCTTCACCCTTATTATTTCTGGTACTTTTATTACATATAGTGATTGTAATTATTAACCATTAGCAACCATTCTTTTACAGAGAAAATCAAGAAGTAGACAATTATCTGTCATATACCAGGACTTTGATCAGACTTGCAAATTTTATGACTATACTATCTCGTATTTCATATGCTGCTTTCTCACAGTACGTGTCTCATGTTTTTTAACAGAACTAAATATATTTAGCTTCTGTATATTGTATAAAAACAAGACACCAGAACTATATAAACTTAAACATGTGATTCTATTTTAATAGTGTATCCTAATTAGAAATTATTAATGAGTATGTATCACTTAATATTACACTAAGGTTGATAGCAAAAAGATTTTGAAAACTGTTTTTGGGCAGATACACTGCAACACCAAAAAGAGCCAGCCATAATCTCAAATTATTTTCCAGTTAACTATTTTCATAGTATATGCATGGTAGACAAAAATAAAAGCAAAAATAAAAAACTTTAACAAGTTAAATACACGAGCTTCTTTGTTTTACTTTTGTGTTTGCTATATAGGAAGTACTGAATATCAAGCAACTCATTTCTCTTCTATGTGTAATTGTATATTTCTTTTAGGTTAAATTTAAATTTTTACAATCTCACACATCGAGTACACACAATATTAATTTGCTTAAATACTGAACCCAAATAGAATTTATTTCTTCTTGTGTTTATGCTTCTATTATACTTAAAGCTCACAACTCAGAAGATATAGCTAATTTTATTAAACCACAAATATTAAACTAATTTTATTTACTAAAGATTTACTTAAATCATGTAAACTTGAAAAGCATTGGGTGTCTACATCTCTATGAATTTTAGAAATATTTAATTTATATGTGTTCAATTATTTTTAAGACAATTTAAATAGAATTTCTTTAAGGGATTTTATAAGTTAGTTTGGTAACATTCAGAAAGAAAAAATATATGTACATATGAATATATATGTATATGTACAAATGTCACATATAGGTACATTCATAGAGACACAAACGGATACCTTATAGATTATATTAGAAAATTTTAGTCATAAGTCAGGGAACACAGTCATACAAAACTTACTTATTTCCACTTTATACTCTATCCAAATTGTGTTTCTGACAAAAATAAGACAAGTTGAATAAGAGCTAAAGCTTTTTTTAAAAAATCCATATTTGTGGAGACAACTTTCAAGATTTTCTTTTGGCCTGATATGTAATCTTACTGAGGCTGGGGATCACATTTTAGACTGCTGACTGAGGAAACAGCTAGCAGCTACCCAAGTGTCTCTAAAGCTCATCTGAGTTGATAAAATGTTCACTCTTTCCACTTAGCATTTCCCTTTTTCAGTCTCAGGTAGTTACTTTTGGCAAATCCTTGAAGGGCTCATTACACAGTAGAGAGTTTAAAGTTCAAGTATCTTTAGGGAACTGAAGGGTAGGGATAAAAATGGAAACATCTAGAAGGATGTTAAAAGTAGGGTTTTGAAGGAGGACACATCAAAGGATTCAAGAGAACTGAATGAGAAACCCAAGATGGTAAAAGAAAGAAGAGTAGAAGCAATGAGAAAGGAGAGGTATTGGAGATGGTCGTTTAGGGAGATCTTACGTTTTCCAAAGAGGCTAACGACATTCCAAATTATTCTTAGTAAGTTCAAGCCAACAAAAGAACATGGGCAGAGTAGGCAGGACATATAGTCAGGAGAGATTCAAGAAGGGGATTTGAATTGACTAAGAAGTTATGTGATAAACAGGATCAAATAGAGGAACAGAAAGCCCTCACATAGAGCCACAAAAAAAAATATTCTAGCCTAAAAAGTCAGGGAGCAATCCCCACTTGAGACAGAGACCCAGAAGAAAAAAGAAAGACCTGTAGCCCACAGAATCAGGTGATAAATTCTCACTCAAAAGAAAGAGCCGTGAATAAATAAACTCAGCCCATGGAGTTACGAAGTAATTCCGTCTCAAAACAGCCAGGAAGAAAGACTTCTTACTCAAGAGTCAGGTAATGAGCCCTACTCAAAATAAGGAGCCAGAAAGAACTCCCACCCCAGGAATTTTTGATTTAAATGTTCTAAAATTAAATTGTCGTGATATTTGCACAACTCTGAGAATGCATTAAAAAACACTAAACTTTAAACTTGAAATGTACAATTTTATGGTATGTAAAATGTTTCAATAAATCTGTAAAAAAGTTATATACATCATGCAGAACAATTTGATAATTTTCTGTATAGAGCTTTTATGAGTGTGTAACAAATACTCATGTCCAGTTGGACATATATATTTTAGCACAAATTGTCACATTTGTATTTTCTTAAATATGTGTAACTCTATATCTATAGTGGTTATTTTGGTTTGTATTCATACAAATATAACTTTATAAATATAAAATTCATAACTATGTAGGACAAATTTACTGACCCATGTAAACCTCAAAAATAAGCCAAGTAAATAAATTAGTCCATTCTTTCCTTATATGAAAAGATAATGACCATTTTATACCCGAAATTCACTAGAATTTTATATCCAATGAATTGCAATAATAATTCAGCACATAATCAAATGTAAATATGTGAGAATTCATACAGCTCTTCAAAAATAATTCAAATTTAAAGCAAGATATTACTGCCTGCTTTTTCCTCTTCTTGAAAATGTATTTCCTTCTATTCTAAATTGATTACTTTGTTCATTAAGAATCAGCCTTCCATTCTGATAGTTATTTTTAACCATTTTTAATAACATAGCATGTTCTAAAGAAGAATGTAACCTACTTTTTAAATTATTAAATGCTCTCACTGATTTGACCCATCATTTTTCATTCCTCTGATTTGATGCTTCTAAAGACTTGAAGATGTGTCAGTGTGATTGACCAATTATTCATTTGGTACAAAGATGATGCAGACTTCCGGTTGTGTCCATATAAGAGGAGAAATGAACCTAAATTCAACATCATAAATTTACCTTAAGTGGAAAGTATTCATTTTAATTTAAACTCACTAGGTTTTTGAATACATAAAAGGTGAGTTTCCATGGTTAGGGCAGAATACTACTTTCTCCTGACATCCCAAAACTGGTCTCAGTGGTTGTATTATTGTCTTACCTTCCCTCTTTCCTCTCTGGTTTAACCAGAAATTTCACACAACAAGATCTTGTCAACATGGAGATTCCACTAGGGACCAAGTTTGGTTAAAAATAAATCTTATTTATATAGTCACTATTCTGAAACACTGGCATTATTCAAATGAGCTTATTAAAGGAGCTTACCAAAATTTATGTAATTTAACAGTATTCTATACTTTAATAGGTTTTTAATATACTGAGGAAGTTGGTATTTCTTGTTTAAGAGAACAATTAAGTGACGTATTTTATTGAAAAAAAATTAGCACATTTTTACTGAAGTATATATCAATAAAGAGGCATAAATAATATGTAATGAACTTTACAAGTAAACAAATAAGCAGCACTCAGATCAAGATAAAAAAACAGTTCAGGTACCTCCAAAGACTCTCTCGTGCCCCTTACAGCATTACTCATCTTTCAAGGACATGGACTATCCTGACTTGTAACATTATAGATTAGGTATATCTACCTCTGGTCTTTATATAAATAGAATCATAAAAATTATCTGGCTTTTTTTTGTTCAAAATTGTATTTATGAGATTAATCTATGTTGGTGTATAATTATACTTTCTTTTCTATTTTATATTTTATTCCATTAGTTACCATAATTTACCCATTCTTCTATTAATGGGCATTTTGGATATTATCAGTCTTTTTGAAATTTGTAAATGAATTAAGATGGACATTTTAGGTCACAATAAAATATTCACATATTTGAACACATCAATAATTTTCAATTGATTGTAATAATTGAGAAAAATCACTGTTAGACAAGAATATATGGAAAAATCATAATATCAGGACTTGGCTTGCACAAGGCATTAACATTTTCACAAAGAGTTAAAAGAGATTGCTTTTTTATAAGTAGGAATCCAGTCACCCTTAATTTATACAAGATCCTTGGATTCTACTCATCTCAATATGTATTTCATATTCCTGTTCTTTGCCTGACGTACTCCTGTTATACATACATTGGGTGTACCAGCAGAAATTAGGCTAATAAATAAACATGTTTTCACTTTACCCATGAAGAATGCTGTCATTTCATCAGATTGAGGCCAATGCAGACTTAACACTGTATCAAAAATATGACAGAGTCTGGATTTTAATACTTTAAGTGAGCAGCTTATTTAACAGCCTTGAAAACTCCTGTGCTTATAAGATTTAATTAAAGTGATTTACAGTTAATATGAAAAATGCCTGAGATATTAAATCATTGTATTACATAGATTTTGGGTCTTGTTGAGATAGTCATTCAGAACATTGGATGCAGCTATAAAGTAATTCCATTTAAACTCAGGTTTCAATGTGTCAATTTTATGTACAAGAAAAAAGAATTGCCAAGTCAAATGAAACTACTTAATCAATACTTCTTCTTTGGATTATTCATTGAAAGTTTGGTCTGCTTAGTTCTCTTAACATTATAAGTAGAATGCAAATATCCAATACACATATGCTGAATTAATATAAAAGGCTGCGAAACAGCAACGAAGGGAAACACTTTTTCACATGGAAATTACCAGTAAGAATAGTTTATAGTTAAATACTTTGAGAAAGAATATTTTGTTAAAGGACAATTAATAAGGTTGGTCTGTATGTACTGTCTCATAACTAAATAGCAATGTAATACCAAGGGCCAAGCAAACAGTGCTTAGGAAATTGCAGTTTGCTGCTAATTCTATCTAAGGAAATGTCCAACCTTTTCTTCAATAGTAGCCCTCCAGCAGCAACTTTAAATACATGATTAGATTACCCTCCCTGTGATCTTGGCTTGCAAATGTCTAAATAGCAGTAATAAAATAATCATGGATTTGGAACTCCATCCAGTTGTTCTATTTGACCATAATAATGTACCCTGGAAGTTCATTGTGCATGGTGACTGAAGGCTGTATGAAGAAGTACAGTCAAACCTATGTTTATTGGAATGCAGTGTAGAGGGAATCAGCTGGTGTTAGCAAAGGTAGAGTTGAAATGGAAATTACAGTAATAGTGCTAATGGCATGCCCACAGCTGAACTGAATTGCTATTTAGTTAGAAACATTATAGCCTGAGATTTAGCATTTGCTCATCAGTTTCTAATTGCCATAATTCTTTCTCACTTGTGCTTAG
This sequence comes from Leontopithecus rosalia, assembly GCA_028533165.1. Classification (NCBI taxonomy): domain Eukaryota; kingdom Metazoa; phylum Chordata; class Mammalia; order Primates; family Cebidae; genus Leontopithecus; species Leontopithecus rosalia. The sequence continues at coordinate 93,349,328 of CM052654.1, forward strand.
TACACATTTTTCTTATTTTCCAGGTCTATAGTCAAAAGGATTACACCTTGATGATTTTGAGTAGAAGTTTTCAAATATAAATATTACCTTTTATAATTTATATCTTTTATAGTATCTTTTATAAGTAACAAATTTCCTTACCAACTAACCTAGTTTCTGGATTATGGAACTCCAGATTGAGAATTGGGAGACTATCCATAAAGTATTTTTGTATGTATTTATGTGTGTGATTGTATTTGTTTTTATTTTTATTTTTTATTTAAAAACTGCTGTTACTACAGTTAATAACTCATTTGGGGTTGGAAATTATGAATACATTTGTGATCTTAATTTGGTGATATAATGTTCTCTCTCAGTGAAGAAAACTATTTTTCATCAAGTTAGCTAAAGATATAAAAACATTCAATAGCTATAAGAAAAGGTCAGCATCAAAACTACTGAAATATAACTAAATCACATACAAGCTACATTTTTTTCTAGAGCTTCACACTCTTCCTACTCTTCGTGAAGAAAAAAATTCTAACCTACGAAGCATAGCAAATGAAATTCAAAACTTTACTACTTTGAAATAAGTTTTATACTTTAAAATATTTGAAAAATTTAACCACGTAACCTTCAAAGTAACACTACAGATCTCTAACTATTTTTAATGTCCTTATTGTTTTACCAAGTCTTCTATATATTAACAGATTTTTCTCATGGAATATTTTTATGTCTCTAATTGTGAAAAAGTATTTTCATAAAATGTTCATATTTCAACCTCCAAAAGAAAACAAAAACCTATAGCACACAGTATGTTACTCAAAATTTTGCAATAGGTCATTTTGCTACAAATATTTTCAACAGACACCAAATTAATCTTGTCTGAGTAAAAAACTCTTACCTGTTAATTTATAATTGTTTGATTAATTAATTGGTAAAGATGATACATTAGTCCCCATTTTTACACTGCTATAAAGAACTGCCTGGGATGGGTAATTTATAAAGGAAAGAGGTTTAATTGACTCACAGTTCATCATGGCTGGGGAGGCCTCAGGAAAGTTACAGTCATGGCAGAAAGAAATTCACAGGACAGCAGGAGAGAGAAGTGAGCAAGAGAGGAACTACCAAACACTTATAAAACTATGAGATCTCGTGAGACCTTACTGTTCCTGAGAGGAGCAAGCAGAAAACTTCTGCCATGATTCAATTACCACCACCTGGTCTTTCCTTTGAGAGGTGAGGATTACCGGGAATGCAATTCAAGATGGGATTTTGGATGAGGACACAGTCAAACCATTTCAGCTGGGGTCTGGCTATGTTGCTCAGGCTGGTTTTGAACTCCAGGGCTGAAGCAGGCTCTCGCCACAGCCTCCTGGGTGACCGAATTACAAACATGAGCAACTTTGTTGTTAAAACCCATCATCATTAGGTTCCTTTTAAGTTACACTTCAGTTTTCATTTTTATCTCTGTGACTCTCAGATAAAAAATATACTAACCTCGAACCACCATTGCACATATATACCTATGTAACAAACCTGCACTTTCTACACATGTATCCCAGAACTTAAAGGAAAAAAAAAAGAAAATAAGAAGACTAGGGAAATCTGAAAAATATATATATGTGTATTTTTTTTACTATATGCCTTTCTATTTGCCCACAGAAATCTTTTATATTATGTTTGCTATTGGACATAGATTTCTCCTTTCAGAATGTTCAGAAAGTCTAATCAAATATTGAAATTGAGAAAGCAGCTGCTAATAATGACTACTGATTTAAAAGGAAGCTACGTGCTAAAGCTGTGGGATACTTCTCCCTTACCGTCATATTCATCCTCATTTGTTTCAGACAAGAATACATATTTTGGTGCATTCTAAAAAGCTGGCCATTCTTGCCGCCCGAAATTCTCTCTACTCCATGCTTCATATGATGATCCTCTTTTGTTTTCAGGTCACTGCTCAAATTGCACCTCACTGGGAAACCATCTTGAACACACAAACTTAATCATTATGTGAAATCGTCTTCCTTCTTTAGCTTACATATTTACTTGTTTGACTCCTCACTGCCTCCCTTCTAATTTCTCCCTTCACCTTTGCCACATGTGTATACTGGAATATAAGCTTCAGAGGAACAGGAATCTTGCTGTTTTCTTCAACAACTTCATCAGTGGTGTTTAGAATAATCCCTGACACTTAAAAGTTACTCAGTAAATATTTTTAACTAATCATAAATAAATGAAAGGAATAAAGTGGTGAGTGATAGTAGATGATGCTGTATAGGTAAGAGAGGTCTGATCTAAAATATTTGAAACAATGCTTATGCCTTTATAATGTATTTTAAAAAACAATCAGCTAACCTCAAAGGGTTTTACGCAAAGGGTGATCTAATCAGGTTTTTAACCATATGTACTTGCTTCTTAGGACAGCTTTTGTGAATGTATGGTACCATACTTTTTCCAGTCCTGTTTTTATATTTGCCTCTTCTCTCTCTTAATTTTAAGATCCATAAACACAAGCATTCTGAGCTTAACACTTATCACAGTTTTCTCCTATGGAATAAGGAGCATTAAATACTTTTTTGGATTACATGTTTAAGAATTTGCCCACCCATTCAATACATATGTATTGAATAGCTATTTGTGAAAATGAATTGCTGGATGAAATGGGAGATAAAGATATCAAGAACCCTTACCCTCATCTGTATTTGAACAGATGGGTAAAATATACATGGTAAAAATTACATGTGCTTAAAGATAGAACTTCTATAATATATATAAAATCAAAGGGCTACAAAAGTTCAGAAGAGTCTGTAAGGGTATACAATATTGTTTGTATTTTTGGTCAAACACCATCCTTTTAATGAAGCTGTTTCTGAAAATTTCTGAGTGGGTATTTGTAGAGATTTGCCTCAGTCACTCAAGGCATGTAGAGTAGACCATTAGTTATGCTCGGTCTTTATATACAATATTCTACTAGTGGGCATATAATTTAGGAAAAAAAGGAGATTGGTGTTCTATTACCAATATCATAATATTGGTAATTCTATTACCAATATCATAATATCATAATATTATGATATTATTGGTGTTCTAATATCATACCTTGGAAAGATGTTTTCCTTCTCAATAAGGAAAGAGATTTGGGTTCTCAGAAAACTAAGGGTCCTATGATGGTTGAGTTGAGATCCAGAAGATATCCTTTCCTAGTATTTTCTGAGCCAGCATCATTATGATTAGAAAATGGAAATGATACTAATGGACATGACTACAAAGAATTAAATTATAAGAACATTGTAAATGTGTTTCTCTCAATTATAATCTCATTTACACTGTACCAAGCTTAGAGGTTTGCATTTTTGTCATCTGAGTCTTCACAAATTGCTGTTTTTCAAGGGGCAAAGGTCTTTTAAAATAAGTATTGAATTTCTATCTACAGGGAAAATTAAAATATGACAGCAGGAAAAGGAGTACTATACCCATCATACTATGTTAATTGCAACATCTTACTGTTTTAATGAGTGCAGTAAACTCATTTCTTCTTAGAGTAATAAGAATTGTGTTTTATTTTTGTTGCTAATTCAAATATTGCCTGATCATCAGTCTGTTGGCATTCTTGCATTTCTTTTCAAAGGACAGCTGTCTCTCAGTAAAGAATTCATTTGAAATGTGCAAATAGTCACCTCAACTTAATCATGGATATTTTATGTTTTTTTTTTACCAAGAAAAGACTTTACAAGAACATTTGACAGATCACTCTAATAATTATATTGCCTTACCAGAAACTAAAAAATTATAAAGTATATGTGTCTTTTATCTAGACATAATGCATGTTGGATAGTCTGACGTGACCTGTTTAAAGAAGCAGTTTTTGTTGTTGTTGTTGTTGTTTTTTACAATTCAGTTACTGGTTTTCCAAGACTGACACTTCCTTAGCAGTTTGTCTTCTCAGATTCTGTAGGTTATTTTTCAATTCGGGATATATTTTAGGTTCCTCGGAACAATGTCATTTTTCTAATTTGTCTGATACCATCTTATCAGATTTCTGCATGAGTCCTAAGTAGACTATAACATTAATAGGAAAAAAGAGTTGAGTAAAAAAGCAAGATACATATCTATATATAAATATTTATATGTTACCCTCACACTCACCTATATTGCTCACACTTTTGTATGTTTGAATTTAGTTCCTTGTGGTGCAATTTCCAGAATGATTTTTAAATCACCGTAAAATCATCATTGAATTTTTGGACATAAAATGTTGTGATTTGCACACACTAAATTACCTTTTTAACTTTTGGAGATTCATTCTTAGCAACAAAAGACAAATCTGTCTAGAATTAGACCTAGCCAAGATAATTTCTTTTATTTATAAAAGAAATATACCTAGCTGAGCTAATTTATTTAACTATTTTATTTTGTTTTCATCAGTGATCTTTATTAATTAGAAAAGTTATACATGTACAGGTAAACTTAACAGATAGTACAAAGAATTCCCATACATATACTCCCCACTCTCCTCCCTGCTGCACACAGTTTCCCCTACTGATAACATCCTGCTTTGGTAGGATACCTGTGTTACAACTAATGAACTAATATTGATACATGATTGTGGACTAAAGTCTGCAGTTTATGTTAGGGATCATTCTTTGTGTACAGTTCTGTTGGGAATCACCATTAATGTAGCATGCAGAAGAATTTCACCACCCTAAAAATTCTCTGCTTTAACTCCTTTTCCCTACCCTACTCCCCCTTCCCCTGAATCCTTGGCAACTACTAATCTTTGTACTGCCTCTATAGTTTTATGTGACATAATTGGAATCATACATCATACATTATGTAGACTTCTCATATTGGTTTCATTCACTTAACAAATACACATTTAAGTTTCCTCCATGTCTCTTCATGAAATGATAACTCATTTTTTATAGCACCGTATTATATTACACTGTATGGATGTAGCATAACCTTTTATACATTGTCCATTAAGAGATATCCTGTTCTTTACAGATTTGGGCGGTTGTGAATAAATCTAATATAAACATTTGCATGTGAGTTTTTATGTGGACACACAATTTAATTTCATTTGGGTAAATACCTAGGAGTGTGATTAGAGGATTATGTAAGATTACATCTAACTTTGTACAAAACCGCCAAACTGTCTTCCAACGTGGCTGTAGTTCCACATTCTCTTAATGACATAGACGTTAATACATTTTTCATATGGTTCTTTTCCATCTGCATATCGTTTGGTGAAGTGTTTCTACAGTTATTTTGCCCCATTTTAAAAAGTGGGTTCTTTTGTTTTTTATTGTCACATTTTAATTATTTATATATATATATACACACATATGTACATAACCATTTTACTTTTTGGATGTATCTTTTATGAATATATATTGCATGTGCATTGTATGTTTTTGATATCAAGTTCTTAAATCAAATACGTGTTTTATAAATATTTTTTGCCAGTCTGGGACTTGTCATGTTATTCTCTTAATAGTGTTTTTCTCAGAGCAGAAGTTTATAATTTTAAGGAAGTCCAACTGAACATTTTTTGTTTCATGGATCTTGCTTTGGGTTTTGAATCTAAAATTTCAAGACTACACCTAATGTCAACCAGATTTTCTCCTATGTTTTCTTCTAAATATTTTAGTTTTGTGTTTTAGGTCTGTGATTTATTTTGAGTTAATTTTTGTAAGGATGATATAAGGTTGACGTCATTTTTTTTTCTTTTTTACATGTTGATGTTCAATAGTTTTAGCACCTGATATGGTTTGGCTGTGTCCCCACTCACATCCCATCTTGAATTGGAACTCCCACAATTTCCAGGTGTTCTGGGAGGGCCCTGGTGGAAGGTGATTGAATTATGGGAGTAGGTCTTTCTTGTGCTGTCTAGTGATATTGAATAAGTCTCACAAGATCTAATGGTTTTAAAAATGAGAGTTTCCTGGCATAAGCTCTCTCCTTTTATTTGCTACCATCTATGTAAGACGTGACTTGCTCCTCCTTGCCTTCTGCCATGAATATGAGGCCTCCCCAGGCATGTGGAACTGTAAGTCCAATTAAACTTCTTTCTTTTGTAAATTGCCCAGGCTCAGGTATGTCTTTATCAGCAGCATGAAAACAGACTAATATAGCTCCCTTTATTAAAAATAAAGCTATCCTTTCTCCTTTAAACTTCCTTTGCACTTTGTTAAAGTTCATTTGACTGTATTTGTTTGTATCTATTTATTGGTTTTCTATTTTGTTCCACAGATGTATTTGCTTATTCTTCCACCAGTCCCATGTGTCTTAATTCCTGTAACTTTATAGCAAATCTTTAAGTTGTACAGTATCAATTCTCTACTTTGTTTTTCTTCAATATTTTCTTGGCTATTCTAGATACATTGAATTTCCATGGAAACTTCAGAATCAGTTTGCCAATATCCACAAATAACTTGCTGAGACTTTGATTGAGTTGAATTTACAGATCAAGTTAAGAAGAACCGACATTCTAAAATAACAATATAGAGTATTTCTATTCATGAACATGGATTATGTCTGCATTTATTCAGATCTTCCTTGATTTCTTTCATCAGAGTTTTTTTAGTTCTCCTCACATAGATTGTGTATATCTAATAAGACTTACACTTAAGTATTTCAAATTTTTGTTTCTAAGTTAATGGTATTATGTTTTTAATTACAAAATCCATTTGTTCATTGCCTATTTATGTGAAAGCAAATAATTTATGTATAGTAATTTTTTATTTTGCAACTTCACTATCTGTATTAGTTCCAAGTTCTTTTTGTAGATTATTTGAGATTTTCTACATTGACCGTGATACCATCTGAAAGTAAACACAATTTAATTTTCTTTTTTCCCAACCTGTATATGTTTTATTTGCTTTCCACATCTTATTTTTTTAGGACTGTATGTAGATGTTGAATAAGAGAGATAAGAAGGGACATCCTTTCCTTGTTACTTATTTAGAGGAAAAGCATTTAGTTTCTCACCACTAAGTACTATGTTAGCTGTAGGTTGTTTGTAGATGTTATTTATTATGTTGAAGAATCTCCCCTTTACTCCTACTTTGCTGAGCATGGTTATTAGGAATGGGTATTAAATTATGTCAGATACTTTTTCTGCATTTATTGTTATCATTATATAATTTTTCTTTGTTAGCCTCTTGACATAATGGGTTACATTCGTGATTTTCAAATGTTGGGGCAGATTCAACAACCTGGAATAAATCCCACTTTGTTGATATGCATAATTCTTTTTAAACATTGTTAGATTTGATTTGAAAATATTTTCTTGGGGATAGTTGCAGCAAAGTTTGTGAGAGATATTGGTCTTTAGTTTTCCTTTCATGTAGCAATGTCTATATCTGGTTCTGGTATTAGGGTAATGCTGGCCTCATAGAACAAATTTCCTGTCTTCCAACATATGCATTCTACAGTATAATTTTTTTTCTAAGGATTGCTTTTTGGCATCCCCAATTTTTGCTATATTTTTAGTTTCATTGGGTTCAAAATATTTTTAGTTTCTCTGGTGACTTCCGACTGACCTATGTGTTATTCTGAAGTCTGTTGTGCATCTCTAAATATTTTGAGATTTCCCAGCTCTATTTCTGTTACTAAATTCTATTAGGTTGGCATAAAAGCAATTGCAGTTTTTACCATTAAAAGTAATGGCACATATACATGAGAAATTGTTGTTAGATACATATACATGAGGCACATATATGTTATTAGGCACATATACATGATAAATTGTTATATCTTCTTGTAGAATGTATCTCTTTTTTCATAATATAAATAACCACCTTTATCTGTGACAGTTTTCTTTATTTTGATGTTTGCTTAGTCTGAAATTAGCATAACTATTTTGGCTTTCTTTTATTCCTGTTAATATGGCATAGTTTTCTCCATCCCTTTAGTTTTTGTTTTGATTTGTTTTCTTTTAAGATGGAGTCTTGCTCTGTCACCCTCAAGCTGGAGTGCAGTGGTGCCATCTTGGCTCCCTGCAACCTCTGCCTCCCAAGTCCAAGCAATTATCCTACCTCAGCCTCCCAAGTAACTGGGATTACAGGTGCATGGCACTGTCCCTGGCTAATTTTTGTATTTTTAGTAGAGAGGGGGTTTCACCATGTTGGCCAGGTTGGTCTTAAACTACTGGCCTCAGATGATCCGCCTTGCTTCAGCCTCCCAAAGTGCTGGGATTACAGGTGTGAGTGACCACACTGAGCCTCTCCATCCCTTTACTTTTAATCTGTCTGTGTCTTTATATTTTAAATGGGTTTTTAGCAGACAATCAATATACAGTTGGGAATTTTTGCTTACTTTTATTTCTCAGTCTGTGTTTTTAATTAATGTGTGTCCATCATTCACATTTAATTATTGAGATTTGTAGATTATTATCTATTTTTTTGTAACTGTTTTTCATTCCATGTACTTTTTTAAATCTTCTCCTTTTCTGCCTTCTCTGGTTTTAATTAAACACCTAACATTATTTCTTTTTTCTCCTTTTGTAGGGTATCTATCATACTTCTCTTTAAATTTTCTTTACTACTTGTGCTAGAGTTTGCAATATACATTTACACCTAAATCTAAATACCTTTAAACAACACTCTACCACCTCATGGGTAACAGAAGTACCTTATAACAAAGTGTTCTCAATCTGTCCCTTTTATCTCTTATAATACTGCTAACAGACATTCACTTATTCATACCTATAATGACGCAGTAAATTGCTAGTATTAATATTTTAAACAGTTTTCTATTAAATCAAATAGAAATCAGAAAAATAATAGGTTTTCTTTTAACTCTCATTTGTTTATTCTCTAACACTCTTCCTTTATGTATACAGTTCAAGATTTTAAACTAAATAATTTTTCTTCTCTCTGAAAAAGTTCTTTTGGCATTTTTTGCAAGTTATGTTTATAGGTAACAAAATTACTCAGGTTTGTTTGTGTTTTGTTTTTGTTCTTCACTGTTTTCTTACTTGTAAGATTTTTGAAAAAATCATCATATCTAATTATTTTATCCCTTCTACTCTATAGATAAGATTTTTTTTGTCCTCAATTTCCTGGATTTTCTCTTTGTCTGCTGCTTTCTGCATTTTGAATATGTTATACCTGTGTGTAGGCTTTTTGATATTTATCTTACTAGAGCTTCTCTGAATTTCCTGGATATGTGGTTTGGTGTCTGTCATCAATTTTTTGAAAATGTTCAGCTATTACTTAATATACTGCTCCTGCTCATTTTGCTTTTTTCATGAATATTCTCAAATTTTTTTCATTTTGGTTTCTTTATGCATTTCAGATTGAGATGTTTTTATCAACATATGTTCAAGTTTGTTGATTTTTCTTCAGCTGTGTCCAGTCTACTCATGAGCCCATTACAAGCATTCTCCATTTTTGTTGCCCAAATTTGTTATTTCTAGCATTTTCTTTTGACTGTGTTTTAAAATTTCAATCTCTTTGCTTATATTATCCATCTGTTCTGGCATTTCTCTTTTCTGCTTTTTTTTATTAGTACTTAGCATTTTAACCATCCTGTTGCTAAATTCCCTGTTTAATATTCACAAATTCTGTCAGATACAAGTTTGTTTCTGAAGTTTGCTTTGTCTCTTCAAAATATGTGGGTTTTTTTCTGACCGTTTACAATACTTTTAAAGTTTTTTGTTGTTGAAAAGAGGTAATGATGCACTGGGTAATAGAAACTCAAAAACAGGGCCTTTAGTGCGTGGTTTTATTGTTAACTAGCAGCATTCAGGTTGTGCTTAATGTTTACTGTAGCTATAGATAACAGAAGCTATAATTTCTGATGTCCTTGTTTTTGTTTTTCTTTGAGTTTTTCTAGAAACTACTTCTTAAATAGAGTCTGTATCTTGTAGGTCTCTCAACTGTATTTCACTATTATTATACTGTAGCTCTGTTGAAGTGATGATGTGTTATTAAGGAAGAAAAGCATTCTATAATATTATGATTAAATGTCTACATTTTCAATAAGCCAGAGTCCCTATGCTGTGACCCTCAAAATGTTCCTTAGTTTTTTCTGTCCACTCTGTGTGAAATAGGAAGGGCAAAGGGGTCTTGAGACATGTAATTCCTCTTCTCTTATGTTAGTCCAGTATATTAGTCTGCTCTTACACTGATTATAAAAACACAACCAAGACTGGGCAATTTATAAACAAAGAGGTTTAATGGACTTACAGTTCCAAATGACTGGGGAGGCCTCATAATCATAGTAGAAAGGAAGGAGGAGCAAGTCATGTCTTCTATGGATGGCAGCAGGCAAAGAGAGAGAACTTGTGCAGGGGAACTCCTAATATAAATAACATCAGATCTTGTGAGGCTTATTGACTGTGACAAGAACAGTATAGGAAAAAAAATGTGCCATGATTCAATTATCTCCCACGAGGTCCCTCCTACAACACAGAGGAGTCAAGTTGAGATTTGTGTGGGGATATAGCTGAACCATATCATTCCACCAATGGCCTTGCCCAAATCTTATGTCCTCACATTTCAAAACCAATCTTGCCTTCCCAATGGTCCACCAAAGGCTTAACTCATTTCAGCTTTAACTCAGAAGTCTGCAGTCCAAAGTCTCATCCAACACAAGGAAAATCTCTTCTGCATATAAGCCTGTTAAAATCAAAAGCAAGTTAGTTACTTCTAGGTATAATGGGAGTACAGGCATTGGGTAAATACAGCTGTTTCACATGGGAGACATTGGCCAAACAAAAAGGCTACTGGCCCCATGCAAGTCTGAAATCCAGCAGAGCAGTCAAATCTTAAAGCTCCATGGTGATTTCCTTTGATTCCAAGTCTCACATCCAGGTCACACTGATGCAAGAAGTGGGTTCCCATGATTTTGAGCAGCCTCAGACTTGTGGCTTTACAGGGTACAGCCTCCCTCCAAGCTGCCATCATGGGCTGATGTTGAGTGTCTGCAGCTTTTCCTGGTAGATGGTGCAAGATGTCAGTGAATTTACTATTTTAGAGTTTGGAGAATGGTGGCCCTCTTCTTGCAGTTCCACTAGGTGATGCCCACTGCATCTTCTTCTGTACTGTTCTAGCGGAGGTTCTCCATGAGGACCATGCCCCCCTAGCAAACTTTTGCCTGGATATCCAAGGCTCTTTCATATATCTGAAATCTAGGTGGAGGTTCCCAAACCCCAGTTATTGATTTCTGTGCACTGGCAGGCTCAACACCATGTGGAAGCTGCAAAGGTTTAGGGCTTGCACCCTCTGAAGCCATGGCCTAAGCTCTGCATTGGCCCCTTTCCACCACAGCTGGAGCAGTTGAGATGTAGGGCACCAAATCCCTTGGCTGCATACAGCACAGGGACCTGTGGCTTGACCCATGAAGCCACTTTTTCTTCCTAGGCCTTGGGCTTGTGTTGTGAGGGGCTGCCATGAACACCTCTGATATGCCCTGAAGACTTATTTCACAATTTCTTAGACCGTAACATTCAGCTTCTCACTATGCAAATTTCTGCAGCTGGCTTGAATTTCTCCTCAGAAAATGATTTTCTTTTCTACAGCATGGTCAGGCTATGGTTTCCAAACTTTTATGCTCTGCTTCCCTTATAAAACTGAATGCCTTTAACAGCAACTAATTCAACCTCTTGAATGTTTTGCTGCTTTGAAATTTCAAGTTCAAAGTTTCACGACTTTGAGGGGAGGGGCAAAATGCTGCCAGTCTCTTTGTTAAAACTAACAAGAGTCACCTTTGCTCTAATTCCCAGCAAGTTTCTCATCTCCATCTGAGAATACCTCTGCCTGGATTTCATTGTCCGTGCCATTATCAGCATTTTGGTCAAATCCATTCAATTCTCTAGGGAGTTCCAAATTCTCTCACATTTTCTTGTCTTATTCTGAGTCCTCCAAACTGTTCCATCCTCTGTCTGTTACCCAGTTCCAAAGTTGCATCCACATTTTGGGGTATCTTTACAGCAGCACCCCACTCAAAGTACCAATTTACTGTATTAGTCTGTTTTCATACTGCTGATAAAGACATACCTGAGACTGGGTAATTTACAAAACAGAGGCTTAATGGACTTACAGCTCCACATGGCTGTGGAGGCCTCACAATTATGGTGGAAGGCAAGGAGGAGCAAGTCATGTCTTACATGGGTAAAGCAGGCAAAGAGAAAGAACTTGTGCAGGGGAACTCTCCTCTTTATAAAACCATCAGATCTCATGAGACTAATTCATTATCACAAGAACAGCGTGGGAAAGACCTGCCCCCATGATTAAATTACCCCCATGGGATGCTTCCCACATCACACGAGAATGCAAGCTGAGATTTGGGTGAGGACACAGCCAAACCATATCACCAGGGTTCCAGCAAAGTAATGCCTTCTGGCAATAAGACCTTGCCATAGAATGCTATGAGCACATTTCAAAATGGCAACTATTCCACTGGACATGTTTTAAAATGGTTGCTCTCCCCTCTCCTTGCCCAAAACATGAGGGGATTTCTCTGATTTTCATGGTCAAAGCTTATAAACCTCCTGGAAGTAAAATTCACTAAAGTGTGGGTCCCTCTGCCTACGGCTGGCCCCCTAGATTTTATCTATGAAGACAACAACCTCTAGTAACTCATCAATTACCATTTTGGTGTTCCTATTATTTGGTGACTCCAGTGACTTCTGCTCTCAATGAACTGTGAATCTCTGTATTCACTGGTCTTTCCAGCTTTTGAGGTAATAATTTATGCTGTGACCTTAATTCTATAATAAATCTAAGAAGAGTTGTTGGTTTCTGCTCAGCATTTTTTTGTTGCCTTAACAATGGGAGTGATAACATCTAAGCATTTTATATATTAAAGTGGAAACTATTTTACTTTAATTTTTATATTTTTAATATAGCTCAGATATTCATGTTTGCTTTAATTAGTGTACATATTTTGTATAGTCTTTGTACTGTCAAGCAGAAGAGAAAACAGACAACTTAATGTTCTCTTTTATTCTAAATGCTCTTTCTCCTTGCTATGAAAATCTGGTGTCATGCACATTTTAATGCTGAGAGCAGCACTATGAAAAGGGGGTGATGGTGAGACCTTTATAATTTCTTGAAAATATGAACTAGCAGATGGCATTTCCTCTGTTCTATATTTTATCATTCAGCAGAAAACAATTAAAAGCAAATGAGTTTTAACAAATCGTTGGCATGCTCATTTCTGTGATGGTTATTTTTATAAGAATAAAAGCTTGCTATAATGTATTTAAAATACCATTTAATATTCATTTGGCATTCTAGTTGAGTCTGGTATTTTCATTTTACAAATTTATTAAAACGTCCTCATATTGATCTTCAGTAAGTTTAGAAACTCAACTAATGTATAAAATACCACCGTTGGGTTTAATACACACAGATTAAGATATATAACTTTTAAATTGCCTTGGTCTTAGAAGTAGATTTACAGTGAAGCTAATGAAATTTAAGCTTTATGGTGCCTTACTTGAAGGCTATCTTTCTCAGCCCTAGAAAATATCTAGTAAGTTGTTCACCTGGTCACACACTTTTGTAAACTTTGTAAGAAGAAATATTTTAATCGTAACCAGTTAGGACTAGTCTTATTCCACTTTTAATTCTTATCATTTTCCCTTGTTCCTTTATTGGGTTCAGAAAAATCTGTTTACATGTTTTGCACTCACTTCGGCACATATTTAAGTAATTCCTAGCCATCCCGTTATGGCATTGGCTTCTGTGGATTTTCCTGCTATTAAAATAATATGCTGGCCAGAGTTTATTTGTATCCTCTAGCACCAAAGATTGGAAACATGTAGGAAGTAGAGAGAAAACAAAGTGTAAATATGTAGAGGAAGAAATACATCTGTGAAAGATCTTCTGATTATCAGATGTACAACATTGAAGGCTATAATAAATTATCATTGAAAGTAGAAAAATGAAACTTCTTCCCAGTCACTACGGTACTCAGTGTTCATCATCTCTTGTTGCTGTCTGAGATATTTAAAACTAATAGCATGAAACGACAGCACTTACTGTCTCACACACAATGTGAGGCTCTGTGGTCCAGGAACCGTTTACTTGTGTATTCCGGCTCTTGTCTCCATCACTTTTCAGTCAAGGTTTGACTGGAGCTAAAGGATCCACTTCCAAAATGGCTCATTCACTTAGCTGTTGGCAGGAAGCCTCAGGGTCTCACTACATAGGTCTCTCTTCAGGGCTACCTGCATGCCTTCATGGCTCTGCAGCTAGTTTATTCCAGAGAAAGTGATCTGAGGGAGAGTGAAGGAAGTTCCACTGTAGTTTATAAAGCAGCTCGCAAAGTCTCACACTGCCACTTTCCATTTATTCTAATAATTAGAAGTGAGTTGCTAAGTCTGATCCACATTCAATGGGAGAAGAATGAGAGGAATTAAGCTCCATATTTTGAAGGAGAGGAATGTCAAATACTTTGTTGATGTATTTTAAAACTACGACCTTTGGTTTTAAATATTCTCTCCCTCTTTTTAATTAGATGAGTTTACTAAGGTTATCATAACAAAGAAGTACAAACTGGGGGCTTAAAACAACAGGCACTTATTCTCTCACAGTTCTGGAAGCTGTATGTCCTAAATCAAGGTTTCAACAGGCCCACCTGCTGTCTGAAAGCTTCTGGGAAGAATCTCTTCTAGTTTCTTCCTAGATTCAGCTAGCTCCTGGCAATTCTTGGCATTCCTTGACTTGAATCTCTGCCTCTGTCTTTACAACATAAGTTTCTTTTCTTTGTCCTTTTTATCTGCCTGTGTCCAAATCTCCCTATCCTTTTTTTTCATAAGGACACTAGTCATTGAATTTAGGGCCCACTCCAATCTAGTATGACCTCATATTAACTTGATTACATCTGCAGAGATCTCATTTCTAGATAAGCTCATAACCACTGCTACCAGTTTTATAACCTGAACATAACTTTTTTAAAAACCTTATTCAACTCACTACAGGAATCATGCATGAAAGTATTAACTCAAATTTCTTTTGTATAGAACAAACCTATATGTATCAGGAGAAGTATATACATGACTATAGCCGTTCATATAAGAAAGAAAATTGACAGCCATTTACAAATTGAATGACAATCCCAAAAGTTTATATAACTTTACAACAATGTCCTGTTGCAAAGCTGAAAAAAAAATTTCCAAATTGTTAAGCATAAAAAAAATTATTTTGATCAACTGTGCCAGAGAAGTATCTTTTTCCAAGCAGAAATTAATATATTAAAATTAGCACATGAACACAAACAGCATGCAGTCAAATACATTAGAAAAAAAGATTGTAGTTAGTAGATAACTAGCAAAAAATGTTGTGTGTTGTGGGTTAAGTTTATTTTTTGGTCTTGTGAAGTTATGACAAAGATAGTCTGTTGCAATTTATAATCTACCAATAATATTTCATTTCTGGTCAGGCACAGTGGCTCACACCAGTAATCTCAGAACTTTGTGAAGCTGAGGCAGGTGGATTACCTGAGGTAAGGAGTTCGAGACCAGCCTAGGCAACATAGTGAAACTCCATCTCTACTAATAATACAAAAAAAAATAGCTGGGCGTGGTGACAGGCACCTATAATCCCAGCTACTTGGGAGGCTAAGGCAGGAGAATTGCTTGAACCCAGGAGGCAGAGGTTGCAGTGAGCCAAGATTGCACCACTGCACTCCAGCCTGGGTGGCAAGAGTGAAACTCCATCTCAAAAAAAAAATTCATTTTAAAATAAACATGTACCTTATGGCTAATGTTGTACTCATTTTCTGTGTCTTTAATTTTTAATTTTTATGGGTACATAGTAGGTATATATACATTTATGGGTTACATGAGATGTCATGAAATAGGCATGAAATGCACAATAGTCACATCATGAAAAATGAGGTATCTATCCCCTGAAGTATGTATTTTTTGTGTTGCAAATAATCCAATTATACTTTTTTAGTTTTAAGTGTACAACTAAATTACTGTTGACTACAGTAACCCTGTTGTGCTACCAAGTACTAGGTCTTATTCATTTTTTCTATTTATTTTTTTGTACCCATTAATCATTTCTACCTCCCCCAAGTCCCACACTACCCTTCCCAGCCTCTGGTCACCATTCTTCTACTCTCTGTCTTCAAGAGTTCAATTGTTTTTATTTTTAAATTTCACAAATAAGTGAGAACATGTGATGTTTATCTTTCTGTGCCTGATATGTTTCACTTAATATAATAACCTTCAGTTCCATCCATGTTGTTGAAAATGACAGGATCTCATATTTTATGTAGCTGAATAGTACTCCATTGTGTATAACTATGACATATTCTTTATTTATTCATCTTCTGATAGACACTTAGGTTGTTTACAAATCAGCTATTGTGAATAGAGCTGCAACATCATGGGAGTGCAGATATCTCTTGGATGTACTGATCTAACCTGTCCTCTGTAGTGCTTGTGCTAGTCTACATTCCCACCTAGAGTGTATGATGGTTCCCTTTTCTCCACATTCTTGCCAGCATTTTTTATTGCCTGCCTTTTGATTACAAACCATTTCAACTGAGACAAGATAATGTCTCATTATAGTTTTGATTTGTAAAACTTTGATAATCAGTGATGTTGAACAGCTTTTCATATGCCTGTTTGCCATTTGTATGCCTTCCTTTGAGAAATCCCTATTAAAATCTTTTGCCCATTTAAAATCAGATTATTGGACGTTTCCCTAAAGACTTGTTTGTGCTTCTTACCTATGCTGGTTATTAATCCCTTGACAGGTGTGTAGTTTACAAATATTTTTTCCCTTTCTGTTGTTGTCTCTTCACTTTGTTCATTGTTTCTATTGCTCTACAGAAAGCTTTCTAACTTGATGTGATCCCACTTCTCCATTTTTAATTTGGTTGGCTGTGCCAGTGGGATATTAATCAAGAAGTTTTGTCCACAACAATGCCCTGGAGAGTTTTGCCAATATTTTCTTATAGTGTTTTCAAAGTCTGAGATCTTATGTATATCTTTAATCTGTTTTGATTTTTGCATATGGCAAGTGATGGGTGTCTAGTTTCATTTTTCTGCATGCAGATATCCAGTATTCCCAGTACCATTTGTTGAAGAGACAGTCTTTTCTCCAATGTATGTTCTTGACAGCTTTGTCAAAAATGAGTTCACTATAGGTGGATGGATTTGTTTGCAGGTTCTCTATTCTATTTCATTGGTGTCTGTGTCTGTTTCTATGCCAGAATTATGCCGTTTTGCTTACTATAGCTCTGTAGCATAAGTTGAAGCCAGGTAATGTGATTCCTCCAAATTTGTTCTTTTTGCTAAGAATAGCTTTGGCTATTCTGGGTCTTTTGTGCTTCAAATACATTTTGGGAATTTTTTTTTTATATTTCTGTGAAGAATGTCAATGGTATTTTGATAAGGACTGCATTGAATATGTAGAAGGCTTTAGATAATGTGGACATTTTAACAATATTAATTCTTCCAATCCATGAATATGGAATATGTTTTCATTTTTTTGTTCCCTTCAATTATTTTCATCAGTGCTTTATAGTTTTCATTACAGAGATCTTTCACTTCTTTGTATAAGTTAATTTCTAGATATTTAACTTCATCTGTAGTGACTGTAAATGGGATTACCCTTATGATTTTGATAGCAGCAAGAGACAGACAAAATTCTTAGGCAAACAGGGACAAGTCCCCGGTGAAACCCAATCTTCAAGCCAAAGACAACCTGAAGCCTGAAAATAGAACTTCCAAGTCCAGTTGAGTCCATGACTGGAGTGAATACTTCCTTGTTGCCTTTTAACCAATCAAATGGTGCTTTTTCTAGGACAACCCATGGACCAATCAGCATACACTCCCCCATTCTGAGCCAATAAAACCCCCAGACTCAGCTCCACAGATGGTTACCTGTTTTCTGGCCCCATCTTACACAGAGAGCTACCCATTTTAAGTCCACTCTCATTGTCAAGAGCTTTTCTGTTGCTCAATAAAATTATTCTCTGCCTTACTCTCCTTCCAGCATCTGCATATCCCATTCCTCTGGGTTGTGGGACAAGAACCTGGAATCTGTTGAACAGCAGATGTAAAAAGAGCTGTAACATATGTTCCTATTTGTTGAGCAATGGGGATAGAAAGCTGCTTGGCACCACATGTCCTGGTTCACTGAGTTGCAGTGGCAAGGTGTGACACTTTCTGGAAGCTGAGACCTTGGGACTCCCCATACAAAAGCTGTAATACCCCTTGGAGCTCCACAGTTGCTGGTATCTCTGAGTTTCCAGTCACCACTATGTCCCCTTTGCCCAGATACTGGTGCCCAAGGAGGAAGCCAGCTGTGGCATTCTGGACCATTTTCAGGCTGAGCCCAGAGCCGAGGCAGTTGCAAGATCCAGACTGGTAGTGTGAGCCAAGCACAGCTTGCTGGGCTGAATGAGTGGAGCAAGCCCAGCAGGCCTGAGCAAAATTTGGGCAGAGATGCCACCCACTGATGAGATTTCTGGTTGGCTATGTGGCATCCAAAAAAATCCTGTGTTAATTTCTTTTTCACATTATTTGCTGCTAGCATACAGAAATGCTACTGATTTTTACATGTTGATTTTGTATGTTGCAACTTTACTGAATTTATCAATTCTAATAGTTTCACTTTTTTTCTGGAGTCTTTAGGTTTTTCCAAATATAAGGTCATATTATCTGCAAACAATGGTAATTTGACTTATTTATTTTCAATTTCAATGCCCTTAATTTCTTTCTCTTGTCTGATTCCTCTAGCTAGGAATTTCAATAACATGGTGAATAATAGTGGTGAAAGGGGGCATTCTTGTTATGTTCCAGATCTCAGAGGAAAGGCTTTCCATTTTCCCTCATCTAGTATGATATTAGCTGCAGGTCTATCACATATGGCTTTTATTATGATAAGGTATGTTCCTTCTATACCCAGATTTTTGAAGGTTTTTTATCATGCAGAAATGTTGAATTTCATAAAATGCTTTTCCAGCATCAATTGAAATGATCTTATGGTTTTCTTCCTTCATTCTGTTGATATGATGTATCACAGTGATTGATGTGCATATGAACCATCCTTGCATCCCTGGGATAAATCTTACTTTGTCATGCTGAATGATCTTTTTAATCCATTGTCAAATTGGCTTGCTAGTATTTTATTGAAGTTTTACATCAATATGCATCAGAAATTTTGGCCTATACTTTTCTTTTTGTAATGTCTCATAATGTGTGTTTTGGTATGAAGCTATTACTGGCTTCAGAGAATGAGTTGGAAGTATTCCCTCTTCTTCCATTTTTCAGATTAGTCTGAAAACTAATCTGAGTATGATTGGTGTTAGTTCTTCTTTAAATGTTTGGTAGAATTGAGCAACAAAGCCATCAGATTTCAGGCTTTTCTTAACTGGGAGACTTTTTATTATGGGTTTGATCTCATTACCTGTAATTGGTCTGTTCAGATTTTGGATTTCTTCCTGGTTCAATCTTGGTAGGTTGTATGCAGTTACACTCTGGTTTATCAAACATTGTCTAGGAATTCATCAATTTCTTCTGGATTTTTTTAGTTTATTGGCATATTGTTGCTCTGTATTCATTTTTTTAAAACAAGTCTCTCCAATTTTATAGATCTAGAGGGCCCAAATATCAATTGTCTCCTGCTTGGACATATTGCTTAATGAACTTGGTTTGGTAGAAAGTCTGTGGTTAAGGAATTCAAATATCCTTTGATTTATTGAATGTTGTTAAAATTAGGTGAATAAACTCATGAACTAATAATTTAATACTCTGCATTACTATTTAGGAAGTTTTAGACAATGATTTAAGAAGATGAATTAAGAGTCTCAGAAACTTAGACAACTTACCTGATTTTTTCCATTGTCAAATATCATGATCTTGATAAAGTTTTCTTTCAGAGAAACATTTAACAAGCCAACTAGTCTATAATTATAAAATTCTTAAAACTACAAACTTTTAAGGGTTATTTTAAAAATATAACTCTGTTTTAGAAATGATCTTGTTAAATTAATTGTCTATTGTGAAGGCTTAATAATTTTGTACAGGTTATGAATAAGTATAAAAATTTAAATACAGAGACACCTTCAAGAATTTTTCCAAATAAATATGACAATTTACAGACAGATTTTGGATTATAGTATTGTTTAATACTGTATATATATGTATATATATATATATATATATATATGTATATATATATATATATGTATATATATATATAACATATACACACATATGATACATATTCACAATATTACATATATTTAGAGAGAGAGTGCATATTGTGTAACATAGTATCATTAGTTTTAAGTGTTGTATTAATTACATGGAGTATATTCTAGGTGGTTTGTCATTTTTATGGTACTTATATTTGAATTTTCAAATATGAATTTTTGTTACTTAGCAAATGTCATGGGTTTTGTTCTTTTCCTGATGTATATAATATGGGTGGGTTATACCAATGTTACCCAACTTATCTGCAAAGTAAAAGTAATGTATTAGGGTTTTTTCTTAAAATTAGACTTAAGTTTTATTCCATCCAAATGCTACTTTAACACCATAAATGGAAAGGATGTAGAGCCAGACAAAACTGGTCACAACCATCTCAAAGAGGTAATTGAGCAGAATAAATACCTTGCCCATACTCACACAAGAAAGTAAAACTCTCTCAACTTTTTATAATCCATGATTCCCACTAATGCTTCTAACCTAATCTACACAGAATGTGTATAGTTTATCTACGTTTTTACTCATCCGGAGTTTGTGATGTTTTTGGGGGTTTAGTAGAATCTTGGAAAATGCTAACCTTATTGACATCTTATACACTTAGTTGATTTTGTATCAAGATGTTTTTTATAGATGGTAGGCCTTGGGAATACAGGAGGTAACATAACTTTGTATAACATTAACCTAAAATCTATTCAGTAAGAATTTTCCAAAGCTTGATGGTAATGGATGAGGATGATGTCAAATATCTAATTTAAAAATCGATCATTGGATGATACTCATACATAAACTAGAGGAAACTAAATGTGCATCTGAGTCCCCAGATATGCCATTAATTGGAGGGAACTGTGAGATTTAGTTGTTATTATAAGCAACCAAGTTTTCTTCTCTGATTCTGCACTCATTTGAGCACTGAATAGTGAACCAATTTTTTTGAAAAATACCATAAAAGCAATTGAGATTGGAAGGCATATGATTGAATAGATAGGTTATAGAAATTTAAAGCTGTTCATTCTTACTGAAATCTGATAAATGAAAAGGGTAATGAAGAAAAATAAAGAAAGAAAAAAAGTCTTCTTGTGACGGAAGATCATAGAAGTTTAAAGATAGAAAGGCCATTTAGGTTATCTTGTTCATCTCCTTAACAATCCAGAATAACATCACCCTGTACTGACTACAATGTCTTTAAAAGACTATTTTTTAATGACCTAAGTGATAGTAAACCTTTGACATTGCCTTTGGGAGTCAGTTTTTCCATCTGAAATTTTGCTTTTCAAAGTTGATTTAAAAATACTTTGTTCTCTCAGGTTTCAACTTAATGCTAAATTTATATTTAATAAAATATATCCCACTTTATGTTTAAAATGAAATGTTGTGTTTAAGACACATGGAGATATCACATTGCTAATGGTAATAGCTACCATGATCAAATGCATAGTAGTTCATTGGTACGTGCCAGGGAAGTTTCAGGGTCCTCACATAAACTAAAAATCCGTGTATATGCAAGTTCCCCTGTCAAGCCTGTGAATCTGTGTATTTGAAAATTTGGCCCCTTGCTGTACACAGGTTTTGCCTTCCACTAACACTGGGTTTTTTTTTTTTTTTTTTTAAGAGAAGAGTTCGTGCTTTGTTGCCTAGGGTGGAGTGCAGTACCATGATCATAGCTCACTGTCCCCTCAGATTTTCTGGGCTCAAACAATCCTCCCACCTCGCCCTCCCAAATAGGTGGGACCACAGGCACATACCACTAGTGGGACTGATTTTCTTTTTAACTTTTTTAGAGATGGGGGTCTTCCTAAGTTTCCCAGGCTAGTCTCTAACTCATGCCCTGAAGCAATTCTCCTGGCTCAATTTCCTGAATTGCTGGGGAAACAAGTGCAAGCCACTGAATGTAGCCAAATACTTTATTCTTGATCTAAGTTTTGTTGAAAAACACCTACAAGTAAGTGCACCTACACAGTTCAAACCCCTATTATTCAATAGTCAACTGTGTATGCTCTGGGCAAGAAGCTGTGGGAGGTATATTACTGACCAAATGCTTGAGGGTGAAGGGAAGAGAGGCATTATTATCTAAATTTCATAGATAACACTGCAAAGGAAACTCACTGAGATAAAAGACAGCTGCCCACATGATAGAGATTAACAAGCAACACAGCCATTACTCAGACTCAAGTCTGCCTGGCTTCATGGGTGATTTTTTCCAAAATGATATAAAAACAAAAATTTTTGTGACAGCATCTTTCTTAATCAGTGATTACTTTCAGCTGTCTTCACATTTCTGCCTTAGAATGATGCCACATATTGTGACAGATATGCAAATAGCATTTGAATAGAAAAGAAAAATTAAAACACAGTAATAAAGGCCCAATAAAGTAGATCTAATGAATAGCTTCTTTAGAGAAAATGCAATATTAACAGTTTTTCAGATATTTGAGAAAGAAATTTTGTTTTGAAAGTTTTTGTGCTTAAATAAACATAAATGTACTAGATAAAAGTTTGCTTCTTCCTCTTGCTAAATTTCACTTATTTATAAACCAGTAAATGGTTAATTTCTATAAATGTTTCTAACTGAATATAATGTGCATACTGCAGTAGTCGTCAAATATTCAATATATATCCATTAGGTTATGTTTGTTAAATGTGGTGTTCATATCCCATAGCTCCTCACTAATTCTTTGTTTCTTAATTTACCACCTAGATATATAAGTTAAAATATATGCATTATATTTGTAAATGTGACTTGTTTTCCTTTTTACTATCAATTTTTACTTTAAATTTCTGAGTACATTATTTGAATCTATGCTATTAGTCTATGCATTTTAAAACGGTATTTTTGCTTGCTAATCCTTTGTCATTATGAAATCCATTTCTATATTTGTAGCAACAACTGTCATACATTGTCGAAATCTAACTTGTCAATATTAATATAGTGATATCAATTTTTATAATATTTTTATGCTATGTTTTTTCCATCTTTTACTTTCAGTTCTTTTGTATCTTTAGGTTTTTGATGTGTCTTATAAACAGGATATAGTTGAGCTTATTTCCTCAAATTGTTAATCTTCAACTGAAGCATGTAATCCTTTTCTTTTTACTTAATGTAAATACATTCTAAAGTAATCTAAAATCTTATTTTGTCCTATGTATTTATTGCATAAATTGTATGTCTCTTTATCATTTTTATAATTACTTTTTTTTTTTTGAGACGGAGTTTCTCTCTTGTTACCCAGGCTGGAGTGCAATGGCGTGATCTGGGCTCACCACAAGCTCCACCTCCTGGGTTCAGCCAATTCTCCTGCCTCAGCCTCCTGAGTAGCTGGGATTATAGGCACGCGCCACCATGCCCAGCTAATTTTTTGTATTTTTAGTAGAGACGGAGTTTCACGGATGGTCTCGATCTCTTGACCTCATGATTCACCAGTCTCGGCATCCCAAAGTGCTGGGATTACAGGCTTGAGCCACCACGCCTGGCCTACTATGTTTTTTAATAATTTCATTTTTCACTGTCTTAATGGTTTCAAAATCTTAAATTCTCATTCTTTTCTATCAGCATTTATCTACAAATCGCTTAGTGAAACCTTAGTTAAATAAAACTTTTATTTTTCCTCTCTTAAACTGGAAGTACTTTAAAAGATTTGATTTTTAATTACACCACTTTTGACTAACATTTTGCTGTTTCTCATTTTAATCCATACTTGATTTTTTAAATATTGTGTATGAGTATTTCTGTTGTAGGAACTGAGGGACATTTCCCCATCACCCTCTGAAGTTTCACTGAATATCATTTACAAAAGGCAGATTAATAAGGAAAAAAAGGCACACAAATATATTTGACTAGAATTTTATGTGACTCAGGAGCCTTTAGAATGAAGGCCCAAACACACAGGGGAAACTGTCCATTTATATGCTTAGGCTCAACAAAGTATGGACAGCATGTAGACATATGATTGTACAAAAAGGGTATGAGTGATGCTAATAGACTGAGTGGGGAAATCCAGCCAAAACTGCCTGTTTAGAATCTTTTTTGGCCTCTGTGTTCAGAATTTCTTCCTTCTGCATATGGGGCAGGACCCTCTCGGAATAAGGAGTTTTATGACTTAAATCAAACAAGGTAGGTCAGATAAATTATTTATGGCCACTTTTCATACAGAAAGATGGAAGGGAACTTAGAATAATATTTTCAGGCTTCATGACCTGCTTGGGGATAAAGGAGTTCAGATATTTATCACCTGTCTCAGGGAAGAGGAATTCTAGTTTCTATGGCTAGCCATTAATGAGAATGAGGACCTGAGACGAGGACAGGAGAAGGTTTTAGAACAGAGGCCTCAGAAGTAACGCCACACATCTACAACCATCTGATCTTTGACAAAAACAAGCAATGGGGAAAGGATTCCCTATTTAATAAATGGTATTGGGGAAACTGGCTTTCAGCCATATGCAGAAAGCTGAAACTGGATCCCTTCCTTACACCTTATACAAAAATTAATTCCAGATGGATTAAAGATTTAAACCTAACACCTAACACCATAAAAACCTTAGAAGAAAACGTAGGCAATACCATTCAGGACAAAGGTATAGGCAAGGACTTCATAACTAAAACACCAAAGGCAATGGCAACAAAAGTCAAAATAGACAAACAGGATCTAATTTAACTTACGAGTTTCTGCACAGCAACAGAAACTATCATTACCGTGAACCAGTAACCAAGAGAATGGGGGAAAAAATGTTTGCAATCTACCCAACTGACAAAGGGAGATTTTATAAAGAACTTAAACAAATTTACAAAAAAAAAAAAAAAGAAAACCTCATCAAAAAGTGGACAAAATATATGAACAGACATTCTCAAAACAAGATATTTAAGTTCCTGACAAGGTGGACGAATAGAGACAACTCCCAGCGAGAGAGATGCAGAAAGCGAGAGATCTCCTAGCTCCAGCCGAGGTACCAGTTTCATTACAGCAGGTCTAGCTGGATGGTGAGCAAAGCCCAGGCAGGGCAGACAGAGGTGGAGAGGGATGCTGCTTCACCCAGAAAGTACATCTGACCAGTGAGTCAGGGGGTCCCCTCCGGCACCGTGGTCCAGATACGGCGCTTCCCCCAAAGCCTCAGCAATTCACAGAACCGGGGATCTTAGCTGGTCAGGCACCAGGAATTACATGCGCAGAGTTGAATAATAAGCCAGCCGGTGCCACAGATTGTTTGCACAGATCTAAGCAAATGCATAAGCCCATAAGCCGGCCGGGAGAGCACTGGACCACTATCACCCCTCCCACTGCCCGGAAACAGAGGGAGCTGAAAGCAGGAAGACAGATGGTGCACAAGACTGGAGAGAGAGGGAGCTGAAAGTGGGGAGACAGACAGTGCGGGTGGGCAGGTCCCTCCTCTCCCCCACAAACCAAATCAGGCTGAAGCACTAATGCTAACAGGTTTCACAGCCAGTGCCTCAGTCTGAGCTGAACCCTGAATGACCCAGCTCCATGGAGGAAAGGGGTAACCTGCCATTAAAGAGGTGGGCCTAGTCTTCATGTTGTAACAAAAAACACAGGAAGCCTACATAGCAATAGGACGGTGTCCTTGACAACTCAGCAGCACCTGCAGGTCAGCAGAAGGAGGGGCAGCCATCAATAAAGAGGTGGGCCTAACATCTCAGTGTAAACAAAAAGACACAAGAAGCTTACGTAGCAACCTGGAGGAGTCCCTAGAAACCCAGCAGCACATTGACAGACAGACAAGCCACCTCATTGAGCACCTCCCTGAGATCAGAGCTAGATAAATCCATGAAAACAGGAAGAAACCAGTGCAAAAGGTATAAAACCCTCAAAGACCAGAATGTCTCTTCTCCTTCAAAGGATCACAACTTCTCGACATCATGGGAACAAAACATGACAGAGAATGAGTTCAACAAATTGACAGGAACAGGCTTCAGAATGTGGGTGATAACAGATTTCTCTAAGCTAAAGGAACAAGTTCTAACCCAATGCAAAGAAACTAAAAACCTTGAAAAAAGGTTAGACAAAATGCTAACTAGAATAACCAGCTTAAAGAAGAAGATAAACAACTTCAAGGAGCTGAAAAACACAGCACAAAAACTACATGAAACAAACACAAGTTTTAATAGCTGAATCAATCAAGCAGAAGAATGGATATCAGAGATCAAAGATCAACTCAATTAAATGAAAAAAGAAGGCAAGAGAAGAGAAAAAAGAGTGAAAAGAAATGAATACAGTCTCCAAAATTATGAGATTATGTGAAAAGACCTAATCTATGCTTGATTGGTACACCTGCATGCAATGGGAAGAATGATTCCAAGCTGGAAAACACTCTCCAGCATAGCAAGGCAGGCCAACATTCAAATCCAAGAAATACAGAGAACTCTACAAAGATATTCCTCAAGAAGAGCAACCCCAAGGCACATAAGCATCAGAGTCACCAGGGTTGAAATGAAGGAAAAAAATGCTAAGGGCAGCCAGAGTGAAAACTCAGGTCACCTACAAAGGGAAGCCCATCACACTCACAGCGGATCTCTCAGCAGAAACCCCACAAGCCAGAAGAGAGTGGGGCCCAATATTCAACATCCTTAAAGAGAACACCCAGAATCTCATATCCAGCTAAACTAAGCTTCATAAGTGAAGGAGAAATAAAATCCTTTACAGACAAGCATTACTGAGAGATTTTGTCACCACCAGACCTGCCTTACAAGAGCTCCTGAAAGAAACACTAAACAAGGAAAGGAACAACAAGTATCAGCCACTGTAAAAGCATACCACATGGCAAAGACCAATAATGCAATGAAGAAACTGAGTGAACTCACAGGCAAGAAAACCAGTCAGTAACAAAATGGCAAGATTAAATTCACACATAACAATATTAACATTGAATGTAATGGCCTAAATGCCCCAGTCAAAAGACACAGACTTGGCAAACTGGATACACAGTCAAGACCCATCAGTTTGCTGTATTCAGGAAACCCATCTCATGTGCAAAGACACATGTAGACTCAAAATAAAGGATGGAAGAAGACTTACCAAGCAAATGGAGAACAAAAAAATCAGGAGTTGCAATCCTAGTCTCTGATAAAACGGACTTCAAACCAACAAAGATCAAAAGAGACAATGAAGGGCATTATGTAATGGTAAAAGGATCAATCTAACAAGAAGAGCTAACTATCCTAAATATTCATTGCACCAAACACAGGAGCACCCAGATACATAAAGCAAGTTCTTAACTTCCTAAAAGGAAATTTAGACTCCCACACAATAATAGTGGGAGGTTTCAACACTCCACTGTCAATATTAGACAGATCAATGAGACAGAAAATTAACAAGGATATCCAGGACTTGAATGCAGTGCTGGACCAAGCGGACCTAATAGACATCTACAGAATGCTCCACCCCAAATCCACAGAACATACATTCTTCTCAGCACCACATTGCACTTACTCTAAAATTGACCACATAATTGGAAGCAAATCACTCCTCAGCAAATGCAAAAGAATGAAAATCATAACTAAGAGTCTACCAGACCAGAGCAAAATCAAATTAGATTTCAGGATGAAGAAACTCACTCAAATTTGCAGAGATACTTGGAAACTGAACAACTTGTCTGAATGTCAACTGGATAAACAATGAAATGAAGGCAGAAACAAAGATGTTTTCAAAACCAATGAGAATGAAGACACAGCTTACCAGAATCTCTGGGGCACATTTAAAGCAGTGCCTAGGGGGAAATTTATAGGAATAAATGCCCACACAAAAAATAAGGAAAGACCTAAGATTGACACTGTATCATCAAAATGGGAAGAGCTAGAGGAGCAAGATCAAAAAATCTCAAAAGCTAGCAGAAGACAGGAAATAACTAAGATCAGAGCAGAACTGAAGGAGATAGAGACACAAAGAGCCCTTCAAAAAATCAATAAATCCAGGAGGTGTTTTTTTGAAAAGATCAACAAAATAGACAGAATGCTAGCCAGACTAATTAAAAAGAGAGAGAGTGAGAGAGAGAAGAATCAAATAGATGCAATAAAAAAAACAAAAAAGGGGATATCACCACCAATTCCACAAAATACAAACGACCATCAGAAATTACTACAAACAACTCTATGTACACAAACCAGTAAATCTGGAAGAAATGGATAAATTTCTGGACACTTGCACTCTACCAAGACTAAACCAGGAAGAAGTTGAAACCCTGAATAGACCAATAACAAGGGCTGAAGTTGTTGAGGTAGCAATCAATAGCCTACCAACCAAAAAAAGTCCAGGTCCAGATGGGTTCACAGCTGAATTCTACCAGACATACAAAGAGGAGCTGGTTCCATTCCTTCTGAAACTATTCCAAACAATACAAAAAGAGGGAATCCTCCCTAACTAATTTTAAGAGATGAACATCATTCTAATAGAAAAACCTGGCAGAGACTTAACTGAAAAAGAAAACTTCAGGCCGATATTCATGATGAACTTTGACACAAAAATCTTCAATAAAATACTGGCAAACCTAATGCAATGGCACATCAAAAAGTTTATTCATTATGATTAAGTAGGATTCATTCCAGGGATGCAAGTCTGGTTCAACATACACAGGTCCATAAATGCAATCCATTACATAAACCAAACCTAAGACAAAACCACATGATTATCTCAATAGATGCAGATAAGGCCTTCAAGAAAATTCAACAGCTCTTCATGCTGAAAACTCTCAAAAAACTAGGTATCTAAAGAATTTAACAAAATAATAAAAGCTATTTAAGACAAATGCACAGCCAAGATCATACTGAATGGACAAAATCTGGAAGTATTACCTCTGAAATCAGGCAACAGATAAGAATGCCATCTCTTATCACTCCTATTAAATATAGTATTGGAAGTTCTAGCCAGAGCAATCAAGCAAGAAAAAAAATAAAGGGTATTCAAATGGGAAAGGAGGAAGCCAAATTGTCTCTATTTGCAGACGACATGATAGTATATCTAGAAGACCCTATTGTCTCAGCCCAAAAACTCCTGAAACCGATAAGCAACTTCAGCAAAGTCTCAGGATATGAAATCAATGTGAAAAAGTCACAAGCATTCCTATACACCAATAACAGACAAAGAGCCAAATCAAGAGCAAACTCCCATTCACAACTGCTACAAAGATAATAAAATACCTAAGAAAACAACTAAGAAAGGATGTAAAGGACCTCTTTAAGGAGAGCTACAAACCACTGCTCAATGAAAGAAGAGAGGACACAAACAGATGGAAAAACATTCCATGCTCATGGTTAGGAAGAATCAACATTGTGAAAATAGCCATACTGCCTAAAGTAATTTATAGATTCAGTGCTATCCCCATCAAACTATAAATGACCTTCTTCATAGAATTGGAAAATGCCACTTTAAATTTCTTATGGAACCAAAAGAAAGCCCACAAAACCAAGATAATTCTAGGCAAAAAGAACAAAGCCAGAGGCATCACACTTCAAACTATATTGACTTTAAACTATATTACAAGGCTACAGTAATCAAAACAGCATGGTACTGGTAGCAAAACAAAGATATAGACCAATAGAACAGAACAGAGGCCTCCGAAGCAACGCCGCAGATCTACAACAATCTGATCTTTGTCAAACCTGAAAAAACAAGCAATGGGGAAAGGATTCCCTGTTTAATAAATAGTGTTGGGAAAACTGGCTAGCAATGTGCAGAAAACAGAAACCAGACCCCTTCCTGTCACCCTACACTGAAATTAACTCTGGATGGATTAAAAATTTAAACATAATACTTAATACCATGAAAACCATAGAAGAAAACCTAGGCAAAACCATTCAGTAGGCATAGACAAGGGCTTCATGAGTAAAACACCAAAAGCAATGGCAACAAAAGCTAAGATAGACAAATGGGATCTAATTAAACTTCAGAGCTTCTGTACAGCAAAAGTAACCATCATTAGAGTGAACTGGCAACCAACAGAATGGGAAAATTTTTTGCAATCTACCCATCGGACAAAGGGCTAATATCCAGAATCTATAAAGAATTAAAACAAATATACAAGAAAAAAACAAACACACTCATTCAAAAGTGGGTGAAGGATGTGAACAGAAACTTCTCAAAAGAAGACATATATGAGGCCAAGAAACATGAAAAAATTCTCATCATCACTAGTCATTAGAGAAATGCAAATCAAAAGCACATTGAGGTAGCATCTCATGCCAGTTAGAATGGTGATCACTAAAATATCTTTAGACAACATATGCTGGAGAGAATGTGGAGAAATGGAAACACTCTTACACTGTTGGTGGGAGTGTAAATTAGTTTATTGTGGAAGACAGTGTGGCGATTCCTCAAGGATCTAGAAATAGAAATTCTATTTGACCCAGCAATCCCATTACTGGGTGTATACCCAAAGGATTATAAATTTCTCTATTATAAAGACACATGCACACATATGTTCATTGTGGCACTGTGTACAACAGCAAAGACCTGGAACCAACCCAAACGCCCATCAATGATATATTGGACAAAGAAAATGTGGCACATATATACCATGGGATACTACACAGTCATTAAAAAGGATGAGTTTGTGTCCTTTTCAGAGACTTGGATCAATCAGGAAATCATCATTCTTAGCAAACTGACACATGAACAGAAAACCAAACACTGCATATTCTCACAGGCAAATGTTGAACAATAAGAACAGATGGACTCAGGGAGAGGAGTATCACACACTGGGGTCAGTTGAAGGAGGCTAGGGGAGGGACAGTAGTGGGTTGGGAGGGATAATGTGGTGAGAAATGCCAGATGCAGATGAAGGGGGAATGGAGGCAGCAAAGCACCTTGTTATGTACACACCTATGCAACAACCCTGCATGATCTGTACATGTACCCCAGAATCCACAGTACAATTTTTTAAAAAATCACATTTATGAAGCCAACAATCATATAAAAAAAAAAAGCTCATCACCACTGGTCATTGGAGAAATGCAAATCAAAACCACATTGAGATACCATCTCATGCCAGTTAAAATGGCAATCATTAAAAAATCAGGAGACGGCAGATGTGAGAGAGGATGTGGAGAAACAGGAACACTTTTACACTGTAAATTAGTACAACCATTATGGAAGACAATGCAGCAATTCCTCAAGGACCTCGAAATAGAAATTCCATTCGACCTAGCCATTCCATTACTGGGTATATACCCAGAGGATTATTAAACATTCAATTATGAAGACACATGTGCACATATGTTTATTGTAGCACTGTTTACAATAGCAAAGACTTGGAACCAACCCACATGCTCATCAATGATAGACTGGATAAAGAAAATGTGGCACATACATACCATGGAATACTATGTAGTCATAAAAAAGCATGAGTTCATATCCTTTGCAGGGACATGGATGAAGCTGGAAACCATCATTCTCAGCAAACAGGCACTAGAACAGAAAACCAAATACCACATGTTCTCACTCCTATGTGGGTGTTGAACAATGAGAACACATGGACCCAGAGAGGGGATCATCACACACCATAGCCTGTTGAGGGTGGGGGGCCATTGGGGGAGGATAGCAAGGAGTTGTGGGATTGGGAGGGCTAACATTAGAAGAAATACCTAGTGTAGATGACAAGGTGGTGGATGCAGCAAACCACCATGGCATGTGTATTCCTATGTAACAAACCTGCACGTTCTGCACATGTACCCCAGAACTTAAAGTATAATAAAAAACAAACAAAAAAGGAACAGCATTTTGCTTCTGAGGGTATTTCTGCAGGCTTCATTTTGGAGTCTTCTGAGCCCCCACATTATTTAACTTGGAATTAAAAAATAATAACTGTCAACATATAATTTTTTTCTTGTTTGTTGTTCTTTTTTTTTTAATTTCAGACTTTCCATTAAGTTTTACTTCCTTTTTTTTCCTTTAACATTTCCTTTAGTGGATATTTGTTGGTGGTAAATGTTTTATTCTGAAATGTGATTAGTTTTCTCTCATTCTTAAAAAATATTTCCAGTGTATGAAAGTATAAGTTGGTTACTATTTTAGTTGGCTCAGTGAAGATACGGTTCTACACCTTTAGCATTTTAGGATGCTATTTAAAATGATGCTATTACTCTAACTGCTATTTCTTTCAAATCATTTTTCCCTGCTTTTAAGATTTTTTTATTTACTTTTCTTCAGTTAAAAGAAAAACACGTGAATGCTTTATTTCCTTCCTTCTCTTCACTGCCTCTTTCTCTTTTCTTCTGTTTCATCTTTTTCTTCCCTTCCTTTCCTCATTATCCTTATGAGTCTCTGAGACTATAAATTGTGGATATTTGTTTCATCATTAAAAGAAGGTTCCTGTCATTATCTTTTAAAATAAAGTCTTTACATCTTTCCCTCCCCCATCAACCCCAAGACTACAATCTAATATATTGTATACATTCTTATTGTATACTTTATATTTCTTATACGCTCTTCTGTATTTTTCTTTTCTTATCTCTCTGTGAATAATTTCTGATTGATCTTTCAATTCATTATTCTCTCTTCAATTTTGTCCAGTATACCGACAAATATGTTCATTGTGCTTCCTGGTGTCTAAATTTTATTATTTTGTTTTCTATTTATAGAATATTTCTTTGCCTTTTATAACTCACATGTGCCACATTTTATAATTACCTCTTCCTTACAGTTATTTCCAAGTTCATTACTTATTTCTTTGAAACAATTAAGCATGATCCATATATATATATATATATATATATATATATATATATATATAT
>CM052654.1:93382324-93450563 GCA_028533165.1 Leontopithecus rosalia
TCACAGGCATGCGCCACGATGCCCAGGTAATTTTTTGTATTTTTAGTAGAGACGGGGTTTCACCATGTTGACCAGGATGGTCTCCATCTCTTGACCTCGTGATCCACCCGCTTCAGCCTCCCAAAGTGCTGGAAGCATGATCCATATTAAGTAATTATAGTGTCTGAGGTTATGTATGAGTCTACTTATGTTATCATATTTAACATCTTCTCATTTTGCTCTTTTTCTCTTCCTTCCTTTCTTCCTTCTTTTCTTTTTATTCTGACCATTTTCTTCATATTGTCCTTAAGAAACTATGTATAAGTATTTATAAATGCTTACAATGATGTGCTCTTCTTTAGAGATACTTCATATTAGTTCTGTCACATCCCTATGGGCATTCACAGTCAACCAGTTCTTAAGTTCTTAGCTAACAATGCCTAAACTTGCCTAAGTTTGGGATGTATTTATACACAAGGACAAGTCAAGACATCTTGTTCTCTAATACCTTGAGTTTAGGGAGGGCAAGTGGGAAGGATACATATTAAGGGCTACACATTTAGTTCTAGTTCATTCATATACCTATATTGAGATTGTAGCTATTTGCACACTCTGGTTAATGAAGAGAATATCTTACATGATTGCTCTTCAGTGGGCTTTGGGGTCCCATTATATGAGAGATCCTGGCATATTAAAGCTATGAAACTAAAACTGAGGTGATACCAGCAAACATCTTCACAGTAGAAATAGGCTCTGTGTTTTGATAATCAATTTATTTCTTGGGGTTCATAGGTTCTTAAAACAATTGGCCGACATTCATATTTGAGAGAAATTGTATATATATAATATATCTCTATATATACACACATCATACATATTTATATATTATACACACACACATGCACAGACACACACACACACACACACACACACACAGAGGAGAGAGAGAGAGAGAGAGAGAGAGAGAAATACCAAATTAACTCATGAATTTTCATGTCACTTGGAACCACTGGTCTAGGACGCCTTTGATCATATATCTGCTGTCAGTTGGTGTGTGAGCTGTGAATTGTCTTTGTTGATATTAGTTAGGGTCTCCCACATGCCTGGTGCCTCTACTGGGATAAATTAGTGTTCTCAGATCGAATTCTCATAGTTTCATATCATCCAACAAGATAGGTATTGTTCAAATGTTCACTATCATTGGCAGTATGCTGAAAATGATGAAGTACATAAGGCATCTTGAGGCCTTGGTGTGGAACTGATACACCACAACTTCCGTGGCATTCTATTGCCAAAGCAAGTCTTACAAGCAGGACAGGGGAAACAGATTCTGTTTTAATATAAGAAACTGTAAATGTATATGAAAAGTTGTGGCTATAATGAGAATTGAAGGAATCAGGTCATTTTGCAAGCTAATACAGACACACCGCACAAACACACACTTTAGCATTTTTTTCAGTGAGACATTTTGTTTGAATAACTTATGTCAAGACTGTCTTTTTATCTATGCATGTTTATTGTCCCTTTGTGTGTTTTCATTTTGAAAAATGTATTCTTTTCTTTTTTCCATCTACAAGCTTTTTGGTTTTGGAAATATATATTCTCAAATATTTCTACCTCACTGAAGTCACTGATTTGCCCTTTTCCCTTACTCTGCGTCCTTTCTCTACTAGCCTCTTAAATTTGGATTTTCATTCCTGGTAAAAAAAAAATAATTATTATTAAATGTTATTCTCCCCTGTGTCTAAAAAGTGAACAAAAATAAATATGTCTGACTATTTTTCCTCAACAATTTGGAAAATATTGATAATTCCAGGAGTTACATGTTCCTCTGTTGAGATCCATCATACTCTGAAAATACTCAAAATATCAATACCTGACTAACAATTGACTTATTTAGAAACTAACAAATACTTTGAGGCTTGCAAAGTTATCAGTTCAACTACCTGAGTTAGTTCAAATTGAATAATTCTGGTGGTATGGATTCATATTAATTACTTTGGAAATAAAGCCGTTCTTGTCCTTGGCAATACATTTTTTTCCCAATAAAAAATAAGAGAGTAAGTTCAAGGTATTATTAGAAGGGTTGTTTGGTTTGAAGCAAAACAGCAAAACACTTACGTTTTGAGCCCTCCATCTGAAGTCAACATAGCCCTAATCTTGCCTGTGTTTTATGTTTGCACGTGCTTAAAGAATCAACATGTTCCAGGCAATGTAAGTTATATCCATAGACAGAGCTATTTAAATGGACATTATCATAGTTTTAGAAGTAACTTGGCATCCAATAAGAATGGATTGCAATAGAGATTGTTTCTAAAAAGATCACACATCTGAAAGTAAAAATAAGGTAACTTGATTAAAGGAATATAATTTATAATGATACAACTAAATTATTTTAAGAATAGATAACAAAGCAAAAGCGTCAGAGAGACTGCAAAGTATAATATATAATAATTACATTAAACTTTGAGTGATCTCTATTTGCATAATCTCTTTTACCACACACACATATATATATACACACACACGCATATGTGTGTGTGTGTATACAGATATACATATATATGCTCATTTACATTTTAGGATAACCCCTAAAATATTTGGATTATTATCACTCTAATTTTAGACACCAATTGAGACTCCTGCAGATTTTATAATGTTTTGTAAAGTATATGGCTTATAGGTGGAAGGCAGGATTAAATTTAAACATTCTGACTTAGAATCACTCTGGTCTGAAATTATAAACACCTGGGATTGAAGTCCATCAAACCATATACTAGCTCCTTCAAGTATGCTATTCAGTGCTTTGAATTGCAAATTCTCTGACTTGTATGATGGTGGTAATAATAAATTAGAAATTTACAATGTATAGCATCCTTTATATGCCTTATTTAATATTAATATCTCAATTTTATGGATGATCGAAAGAAATCCATCATTTATGGATGATCAAAAGGTCACTCATCTAGGAAGTTGTGAAATGAGGAGTCAAACTAATACCATCCAGCTCTGGAAGCTCTGTCAGAATACTCCTATTCTGCCCCCACTATGAAAATATGTGAGGATGAAATAAAGCACACTAAATTTCATATGACATGTAAAATGCTGTGTGTAATGTGGTATTCATTATATCCTCGTCATCTTTATCACCTTCATCAATTTTAATTCACAATTGCCTCTCTGGAACCTTTTGTTTTTTCTGAGAATCAACTCTCTGTATAATAATAGACGCAGCCATCATGCCACAAACGGAGCCCAAATAACAAATGCAAACTTTCTCTTTTTTTAAATTTGAAGAGGAACCATTTTATTCTTCCCTATATTCCCATCGTTTCTGGCAATTAAACTTACAAAAAAGAACTCTAAATCCCTAGATGGATTTCATCCTTTAATCGGCTAATGTAGCTACGGATCAGTTGCTTCTTGAGAACACTACTCTAGTGGAACATATATCAAAGCTATATTATGAACACTTTCCTGAAAAATTCAGTCCTACTAAGTAAAAGTCTTCTCTCTTCAAGAATAGCAGTCATATGATGAATTTTATGCTAAATACAAGTTACACATACTTCTTAAGCAACATATAATTCTTGGTATTTCTTGAGAGTTCTAATGAATATACTGACAAAGCTTAAAAATATGTGGTAGGATAGGTCAGGTTTTGAACAAGTGAAGGAGAAAACTTGAAATGGAAAGAAGTTTTCATAGCTGAAATCCCTGCCTTGGAAATCTTATCTATAGTCAGGTACCTTGAGTAGAATTGACCATAGCAGTCACAAAACCAACTGGAATTGGAGTGCAGTGACGCCTGTGACATGGAATAGAACGATGCTAATACATTCAAAAATAGTGTGGTTATAACCGTTTAAGTATAATTGTTTCCTATGGTTGAAATAGTACATTATTGACAATTGAGGGGTGGGGCACAGCTGTGCACAGTCAGTAATTGCCACTGAAATGGAAAGTGAATGTTTCAGCAAGATAAAGTATTTGCATTTAAATAAGAAAAAATCAAGTCAGCACTATCTTTGGATTAGGGTTTCTGAACGTCACTTACGAACACTGCTTATTTTCTTTATTTTTCTTGTTTAAGGTTTGTTTTTCCACCTAGCTCTAAAGATAAACAGAAAACACACTCAATGATGTGATATTGTATCATTCTCATGTTTTGGAATAGTGGGCATGGGAAATGGAGAAAGGGGGTTGGTGGAAAAAATAATCCAGCAATTTACCAGGATCTAACTGACAAAGGAATATTCCAGAATAATTATTGTGCTCCAAGAAAATAGTTTTCATAATCAATATACCACATTACTTGTGTGGTATTTGTTCTTCCTATCAAAAATTTAATGTAACATTTACTGTTTCTATGTACATGAGTTCTTTCCATATGTGCAAATTCTTATTTCATATGCATACTTCATAAAGAGAATAAATTTGCATGACTAAAACTTAAAGGTACAAACAAGTGAAGAAGATCATTAGTGTTTGTGACTGATATATATGTGTAAATGTGTCAGTAAATATCAAAAAGTATATAAATATGTATGTATCTGTGCATATGTGTGTGTGTGTGTGTGTGTGTGTGTGTGTGTGGTGCTATGAAAGCCAATAAATCAACCAGGGAACAGAATGTTGAAAAACCAAATGATGATAATGTTGAATGATCAAATGATGATACTCAATATGTGATATATCAGCTTCATTATGCACTTTTATATTGCAGCATTCAGTATAATATTCATTCTTATTTAGGTAAAATATTTTCAACTTCAAGACAATATCTACTTGATATCAACATAAATGTAAAGACTTTACATGTTAATACTATAACATAGGATATTTTAAAATATGAAAATTAAAATTATGTGATTGTGTTAAAAACGTATGACATTTGTGCTTTATTTCTTAAGTAAAAAGAGGTGAAATTTACAAGATAATTTCTTGGTTTATCATTTTAAAATTTGTCACTGTACATAAATTTCAAAGCCCTTAGAAGACTGGAAAAATGATGCTATTTTTATTTTTGCATTTTTTCAAAGGAGTATACTGCACAATGTTGCCAGAAAATAAGTAAAAGAGAAATAATGACAAATTTGTGGAAGTTCACTTCCTATTCATCTTGGTGACTCACCATGAGCTGCCGGTTTTCTCTCCAGGGATTAACCCTATAGCTACTATAAGAGGAAATAAGGAACCCTGGGTAGGGAAATATTTGTGCCTCACTGAATTTTTAAAACTCTAGAAGATCCATTTCATGGTGACCTGATGGTGGTTTTAATGGAGGCTATTTAGAACTCTTTAAGTTGTAGATAATCCAATTACAATGCAAAATAATTCTTTTCTATAGACAAGCAAATCCTGTCCTATACAACGGAGGTTCAGCTGGCTTCACTCCCGTGAGAAACAAACAGTTTTGTTCCATTTGCATATTGATGGAATTATGGAATTATTACTGATCTCTAAATGTGTTTACTCACAAGATTCTCTTTTGAACCAGTTAAGACCTCCCCTTGGATGCATCATTGATTACTCAGTAGAATTTGACCTTTAAAAGGTTTGTTTTTTTACAACTGCATAAAAGTAATAATTTTACCTTTTTGAATGTTTGTGGGTGGGCATAAAATAATGATGAGAATGAGAACAGCAGTACATGCCTTGGGAAGAGAGTTCACCTGTAAACC
This sequence comes from Leontopithecus rosalia, assembly GCA_028533165.1. Taxonomy (NCBI): domain Eukaryota; kingdom Metazoa; phylum Chordata; class Mammalia; order Primates; family Cebidae; genus Leontopithecus; species Leontopithecus rosalia. The sequence goes on from CM052654.1 coordinate 93,387,988, forward strand.
ATGAGGAGGCAGGTGAGAGAACAATGCAGAGGGGAAAGCAGAAGAAGCTGAGGCTGCACCCAGAAACAGGAAAATACCACTTAGGAATACACTGGGAAAAATAACATATCTTCTTGTTCCTCTACACTTTGCCATTATTTTTAGACAGTCACTGGCCATACTGTAACTGAAGAAAGTGATACCACAGTGTCCAGTGATACCAGTGTCCATAGAAGTAAAATTAAAGGAACATAGAAACCAGCATAAGTGAAATATCACATAACCATATGTGGGCTGATTAGCTTTTGGCATTAAGTCTTCAGTCCTTCTATTATTCCACTTACCAATTTTGCTACTCTAAGTCATTCAATAATAGTACTTTTGGATGAAGTTACGAAAATTAAAAAAATTAAAATCTGAGAAATGCTCTAAAAAATAAGCAATGTAAGTACACCTTGTTTCCTCTTCCTTGGTAGAAATTGAGAATGCAATGTGGTAAGTTAGAGTCATTTTTGAGCTCTCCTCTTTTGTTAGAACTCTTTAAGTTGTAGATAGGAACTACTGTTCCTGGCAGGATATCTTTCAAAGAAACAATTTTGGATCTAAATTCTTCTTAAGAACTTGTAAAATAAATAAAAATGTAGACAATTGAATATTTGGAATTTTATTTAGAATTTGGAATTTTTATTTATGCAATATTTTAAGATCACTATCTATCGTGGCCTGATGTCCAATGCCTTTAAAATCAAGATTTCAAATATTTTTTCAGATTTATTGCTTGCTTTAGATACAGCAAACCTGGTCCACATTACTTCATTATGGCTGAAAGCAGTCTAATAAACTGTTGATACAAACAAAATTGTTTATTTGAGAAGCACTTTCGAACAGAAATAGAATTCCAAATATTCAATTATCTGCATTTTTATTTACATGACAAAGTTCTTATGAAGAATTCAGATTCCAAAATTGTTTTCTTAAAAGATAGTTTGCCCAAGGCAAATAAAAAATATAAAAAACTTAAAGCTATCTCTCCTTTACATTTCCCCAAATCAAACTTTTACATTATGATCTCCATGTTAATATTTGGTTTTTCTATCCCTTTTAATCTATTGCTCACAAGCCTTAGCATTTTTTTTTACTTAATTCCATTCTCTTCTGTCTGGACAGTAAGCCATTTCTACATCAGAAAACTAGACATATTTTGATATCCTGATTTAATTCCATGACAAACATCAGAGAGGAATTGTTTACTATAACCATTTTCTACATATAGTTGCAAAGCCAACCTACTATTTCTAAGGACAATATTGGCAGCAACTAAATTAGACAGGGCTTCTACACACTTGATTTTGGAATACGCATTAAGCTTGAAAGTTTTGCATGCTATATATCATTGCTAAGTACTAAAAATACACAAAAGTTCCTAGCAAACATATATTCTGTCTATAAAATTTTATTACTTTCTCCCTCACACATTTTGAACAGTACTTTAAATTCTGCTCTTCCTTTATTTTCTGAAGAAGGGAAAAAATCTATGACTATGTAACCTTTGTATGAAAACTATATTAGTGATCTATTATAGAACAAATTATCACAAATCAGTTGACTTAAAACAGTTTCTTATTGAAAATAACTTGTCAATTAATGTCTAATTTGCTGGAATTTTATCAGAGCCTAATTGACCTGGGAGGAGAGAAATATCCAACTCAGGGAAGCTCCAGCCTTTTACGTAGGAGAAGGCAAGTACTAAAATCTACTTCATTCTACCCATTCAGTCCCACATAAGGAGAGAAAACAAACTGAATAAATATTTGAATAATAAAATATAGAGAGTCTAGAAGCATAAACTCACTAAAAGACTGGAACCTAAGCATAGAGATATAGAATGTTTCCCTCCTCCCACAACTTACTTCTACATTTCTAATTCATAGTATTTTTTCTTACTCAGTAGATGATATCTAGTTGTCAAGAAAAAAATTACTAGAAAGGATAATACACAATTTGAAAAGACAGAGCAAGCATCAAAGTCAGACCTGGCAGTGATGTTAGGATTATTAGTCTGGGAATTTGAAACTACGATGAATAGCTAAAGGCTCTAATTGATAAAGTGGACAGCATGCAAGAATAGATGATCAGTGTAAATACAAAGATGGAAAGCCTAAGAAAGACCTAAAGTGGCACAAGACAAGGATGCCCTCTCTCATCATTCCTATTTAACATAGTATTGGAAGTTCTGGCCAGGGCAATCAGGTGAGAAAAAAAATAAAGGATATTTACTTAGGAAAAGAGAAAGTCAAATTGCCTCTATTTGCAGATGACATGATTGTATATTTAGAATAACCCATCATCTCAGCCTAAAATCTCCTTAAGTTGAAAAGCAACTTCAGCAAAGTCTCAGAATACAAAATCAATATGCAAAAATCACAAGCATTTCTATACACCAATAACAGACAGAGCCAAATCATGACTGAACTCCCATATATATTGCTATAAAGAGAGTAAAATACCTACGAATATAACTAACAAAGGATGTGAAGGACCTCTTCAATGAGAACTACAAACCACTGCTTAAGAAAATAAGAGAGCACATAAAGATATTCCATGCTCATGGTTAGGAAGAATCAGTACTGTGAAAATGGCCATACTGCCTGAAGTAATTTATAGATTCAATGCTATCCCCATCAAGCAATCAAGCAACCATTGACTTTTTTCACAGAATTGGAAAAACCACCTTAAACTTCATATGGAACCACGAAAGAGTCCACATAGCCAAACAATACTCAGAAAAAAAAATGCTGGAAGCATCATGCTACCTGACTTCAAACTATACTACGAGGCTACAGTAATGAAAATAGCATGTTGCTGGTACCAAAACAGAGATATAGACCAAGGGAACAGAACAGAGACCTCAGAAATGATGCCAAACATCTATAACCATCTTATCTTTGACAAACCTGACAAAAACAAACAATGGGGAAAGAATTCCCTATATAATAAATAATGTTGGGAAAATTGGCTAGCCATATACAGAAAGCTGAAACTGGATCTCCTTCTTACACCTTATATAAAAATTAACTCAGCTGGAGTAAAGTTTAAACATAGGACCTAATGCCACAAAAACCCTAGAAGAAAACCTAGGCAATAACATTAAGGACATAGGCATAGGCAAGAACTTCATGACTAAAACACCAAAAGCAATGGGAAAGAAAGCCAAAATAGATAAATGGGATCTAATTAAACTAAAGAGCTTCTGTACAGCAAAAGAAACTATCAATAAAGTGAACCAGCAACCAACAGAATGGGAAAAAAAATTTGCAGTCTACCCATTTGACAAAGGGCTAATATTCAGAATCTACAAATAACTTAAAGACATTTGCAAGAACAAAACAAACAACACCAGCAAAAACTGGGTGAAGGATATGAACAGGCACTTCTCAAAAGAAGACAAGCAGCCAACAAACATATGAAATAAAGCTCATTATCACTGGTCATTAGAGAAATGCAAACCAAAACCACATTGAGATATTATCTCGTGCCAGTTAGAATGGAAATCATTAAAAAAAGCAGGAGAGAACAGATGCTGGAGAGGATGTGGAGAAATAGGAATGCTTTTCCACTGATGGTAGGAGTGTAAATTAGTTCGACCATTGTGGAAGACAGTGTGGTAGTTCCTCAAGGATCTAGAATAGAAATGACATTTGACCCAGCAATCCCATTACTGGGTATATACCCAAAGGATTTGATTATAAATCATTCTTTTTTAAAGACACATGCACATGTATGTTTACTGCAGCACTTTTCACAATAGCAAAGACTTGGAACCAACCCAAATGCCCATCAATGATAAAGAAAATACGGCACAAATATACCATGGAATACTATGAAGCCATGAAAAAGGATGAGTTCATGTCCTCTTCAGAGACATGGATAAAGCTGGAAAACATCATTCTCAGTAAACTGTCACAAGAACAGAAAACCAAACACCTTATGTTCTCACTCATAAGTGGTTTTTGAATAATGACAATATATGGACACAGGAAGGGGAACATCACATACTGGGGCCTCTTGGGGGGTAGGGGAATGGGGAAGGATAGCAGGGATTTGGGGATAGGGTAGGGATAGCATTAGGAGACATACCTAATGTAGATGACAGGGTGATGGATGCAGCAAACCATCATGGCATGTTTATATCTATGTAATAAACCTACACATTCTGCACATGTACCCCAGAATATACTGCATAAAAATAATAAAGAAAGACCTAAAATGAAATGCTAGAGACCAAAAACGCTAACAGAAATGAAGAATGCCATTCTTGAGCTTATTGGTGTACTGATATGGCTGAAGAAGGACTTTCTAGCTTGAGGGTGTATTAATAAAACTTTCAAAACTTGAAGAGCAAAAAGAAACCCTGAAAAGAACAAACAGAATATCCAAGCACTATAGGACAGCTACAGAAGGTATAAAACAAGTGTAATAGGAATACTAGAAGGATAAGAAAAACAAAGGGAAAGAAGGAATATTTCAAACAATAAGTGAGAATTTACCCACGTTAATGTCAGACACCAAACTACAGATCCAGGAAGCTGAGAAAACGCAAAGCAAGATACATGCTAAAGATGCTACACTTAGTCATATCATATTCAAACTACTGAAAAATCAAAGATAGAGAAAAACCCTAAAGGAAGCCAGTGGGGGAAAAATCACCTCACCTATGGAGTAACAAAAATTATGTTACATTTCTCAGAAACCATACTAGCAAGAAGAGAATAGATGAAATATGTTCACCAACCTAGAAATATCAAAAAGTGAAGGAGAAATATAGATTTTCACAGCCAAATGAAAGTTGAGGGAATTTGTTGCTGATAGACCTGACTTGCAAGAATTGTTAAAAGAAGATTTTTCGAAAGAAGAAAAAAAATATGGCTTGTGAACTTGAGTATATATAAAGAATGAAATAGGATTGAAGGGGAAATAAGTGAAGGTAAAAATAAACAGTTTTACTCTTCTCATTCTTAGTTGATTTAACAGAGAAGAGTTTGTTAAAAATAATGACATTAAGAATGCATTTAATTATGTATATTTATGTATATATTCTGTGCATATATATGTATGTGTGTGCCTGTGTAATTATATGTAGTTATAATGAATGCCAGCAATAATACAAAGAACAGAAAGGAGGAACTATATTATTTTGTTATAAGTTACTTATATTACTCATAAAGCCATATAGTTTAATGTGAAAGTGGAATTGAATTAGTTGTAAGTGGATATTGCAAACTCTAGGGAAACCACTTCAAGAAGGAAAATAAAAAAGATATGCTTATATGCTTCATAAATGAGAAAAAATGAAATCATATAAAATACTCAGTTGAAACCACAAAAGACAGAAAAGGAGTGGAAGACAAAAGTGGGAACAAAGAAAAACGGGAAATAATGGAAAACTGTAACAAATATGACATATATTAGTTCAACTACAGTTATGTATCATTGAACAAAGGGGATACATTCGGGATACATTCTGAGAAATGCATTAAGCAATTTTGTCATTATACAACCATTGAGTGCAACTACACAAACCAAGATGGCATAGCCTACTACACACTAGACTACAAACCTACATGGCATGCTAATGTAGAAGAAATACTCCCTAATTCATTCCACGAGGGAAGCATTACCTTAATACCAAAACCAGACAAAGACAATCTAAGGAAAAAAAATATATATAGACCAATATCTCTTATGAATATAGATGCAAAAATCCTCAATTAATTATTAGCAAATAACATCCAGTATATATAAAAATAATTATACACCATGAGCAAATGAGATTCATCCCAAGCATATAAGGCAGGTTCAACATTCAACAATTAATTAATACAATTCGTAACATAAACAGGCTTAAAAAGGAAAAACACATGATCATATCAAGAGATTCAGAAACGGTATTTGAAAAAATCCAACACAGAATCATGATTAAAAACAAAACAAAACAAATATTCAGTAAACTAGAAATAGAGATCTTCCTCAACTTGCTTTTTTAAAATCTACAGGAATACTACCAATAACATCATATTTAATGGGTGAGAAACTCAAAGCTTTTCCACTGTGATCAGGAAAGTTAAGGATGTCTTCTGTATTTCTTTTCAACATTGTATCAGGCATACTAGCTAATACAGTAAGACAATAATAGGCAATAGAAGGGATGCAGATGGGAAGAAGGAAATAAAACTTTGTTTATAGGTTGCACAATCATCTTAGAACATTCAAAAACAGACAAAAACATCTTCTGGAACAAATACATGATTATAGGAAAGCTACAGGATATAAGATTAATATACAAAAGTTAATTGCTTTCTCATATACCAGCAGCAGCCACGTGCAATATGAAATTAAAAACAGAAGCAAATCAAAAAATGAAATACTTAACAAAAACTATAACAAAATATGCATAAGGTCTATATGATAGAAAGTAGGAAACTCTGACAAATGAAATCAAGTAAGTACTAAATAGAGATATTCTATGTTTATTACTTGAAAGATTCAATATTGTCAATATGTCAGTTCTTCTTATCCTGCTTTACAGATTCAATGCAATCCAAAATCCCACTGTTATTTTTTGATTAACAAACTTATTCTGGAGTTTATTTGAAGAGTCAAAACTGCAAAATAGCCAACATATACTGAAGGAGAAGTAAAAAGTTGAAGGATGACACTGTCTCTCTTCAAGATATACTAAAAAGCCATAGTAATTTTGGCAGTGTTGCATTGGTAGAAGAATAGGCAAATAAATCAATGGAGCCGTATAGAGAACCCGGAAATAGATTCCCATAATATAGTCAAGAGAGCAAAGACAATACAATAAATAGTATTGAAACAACTAGGCATCCATATGAAGAAAAAAATGAATCTAGACATAAACCTTAAACACTTTTCAAAAATTAGCTTAAAGTATCCACTTTAAGATATCCATTTATAGATATAAATGTAAAAAGCAAAAGTATAAAACTCTTAGAAGATAACATAGAATAAAACTTAGATAACCTTGAGTATGATGATGGCTTCTTAGATACAATAAAAAAGGCATGTTCCATGAAAGAAATAATTGATAAGCTGGACTTTATTAAATTTTAAAACTTCTCTGTGAAAGACAATGTAAACAGAATAAGACAAGCAACACATTGAGAGAAAAAAATATTTGCAAAAGACACACCTAATAAAGACTATACTTTAAAATATACAGAACTCCGAGAACTCAGTTAGAAAGCAAACAATCTAATTAAAAAATGGACCAATGACCTTAAATGACACATCACAAAAAATATGTATATATATATATATATATATCTCAGATGGTAAATAATCACATAAAAAGATGTTCCACATCATATGTCATCAGGGAAATTCAAATTAAAACAACAACAAGATAACACTACACACCTATTAGAATGGCCAAAATCTGGAAGACCGAAGCACCAAATCCTGGCGCTCCAAATGTGGAGCAACAGGACCTCCAAATCATTGCTAGTGGAAATCTTAAACCATATACTCACTTAGAAAGGCAGTTTGGCAAGACAGATTCTTGCAAAACTAAACATACTCACACCGTATGTTCCAGCTATTTCACTTTTTTGTCTTAACCAAAAGTTAACAACTTACGTCTATACAATAAACTGCACGCAGATGATTTTAGCAGCTTTATTTTTAATTGCCAAAATTTGGAAGCAAACAAAATGTCCTTCAGTAGGTAAATTGATAAATAAACTGTAATACATCCAGACAATAGAACATTTCTCAGCACCAAAAAGAAATGAACCATCAAGTCATGAAAAGTCATGGAGGAACCTTAGATACGTATTACTAAGTGATATGAACCAATCAGAAATGGTCACATACTGTAAAACACCAACTGTGTGACATTTTGAAAAAGGTAAAATGATGGAGAAAGCAAAAAGTTTAGTGATTACCAGGGATTGGAGGAGTGATAAATATAGGCCCAACACAGAGCATTATTAGGGCAGTGAAGCACTCTGTATAATACTATAATGAGTGACAGATGTCATTATATATTTGTCCAAACTCATAATGAAGAATATTAAGAATAAAACCTAATGTAAACTTAGACTTTGAGTGACAATAATGTGTCGATGTGGTTTCATCATTTGTAACAAATGTCCACTCTGTCTGAGGATGTTGATAAAATATGAAAGGCTGTGTATGTGTAAGGGTAGGGGTTATATGCAAAATTTTTGTGCCTTCTTCTTGTGTTTGCTGTGAATCTAAAACTGCTCTAAAAAATAAAATTTTTTTTAAATGATATGACAATCTCAAACTTTCTTGGATAAGAGTTTGGTATGATTCGGCTGTGTCCCCACCCAAACCTCACCCTAAATTGTAACTCCCATAATTCCTACGTGTTGTGGAAGGTATCTGGTGGGAGTTCACTGAATCATGGGACTGGTTTCACCCATACTGTTCTCATGGTAGTGATTAAGTCTCGTGAGATTTGACGGTTTTATAAGGGGAAAACTCTTTTGCTTTGTTCTCATCCTATCTCGTTGTCACTTTTCTCTTCCGTCATCTTCCACCACGATTGTCCATTAAACCTCTTTCCTTTTAAATTACCTAGTCTGAGATATGTCTTTATCGGCAGCAAGAAAATACAGAAAATACAGCAAGAACTAATACAGTAAATTGGTACCAGTAGAGTGGAGTACTGGTGTAAAGATATCCTAAAATGAGGAAGCAACTATGGAATTGGGCAATGAGGGGTGGGGGCTGGGACAGTTTGGAGGGCTCAGAAGAATACAGGAAAATGTGGGAAAGTTTGGAATTTCCTAGAGACTTGAATGGCTTTGAACAAAATCCTGAAAGTGATATGGACAATAAAGTACAGGTGGTCTCAGATGGAGATGAGGAACTTGTTGGTGACTCTTGCTATGCTTTAGCAGAGATTGGAGTCATTTTACCCCTGCCCTAGAGATTTGTGGAACTTTGAACCTGAGGGAGATTATTTAGGGTATCTGGCAGAAGAAACTTCTAAGCTGCAAAGCATTCAAGATGTGACTTGGGTGTTGTTAAAAGCATTCAGTTTTAAAAGGAAGCCTTATACATTTCCCTTTTAAAAGTTCAGAAAATTTGCTGCCTGACAATATGATATGTGTTGAGGTCATATCAGAGAACTTTGCAGCAGCCCTTCCCATCACAGGCCCAGAAGTCTAAAAGGAAAAAGTGGTTTCTTGGGCAGGACGAAGGGCCCCACTGCTCTGTGCAGCCTACGGACTTGGTGATCTGGGTCCCAGCTGCTTCAGCCATGGCTAAAAAGCGCCAATATACAGCTTGGGCTGTAACTTCCGTAAGTACAAGCCCCAAGTCTTCAGATCTTCCCTGTAGTGTTGAGCCTATGGGTGCAAAGAAGTCAAGAATTAAGGTTTGGGAACCTCTGCCTGGGTTTCAGAGGATGTATAGAAACACGTGGATATCCAGGTAGAATTTTGCTTCAGGGGCAGGGGCCTCATGGAGAATCTCTGGTAGGGCTTTGCAGAAGGGAAATGTGGGTTGAAGTCCTCACACAGAGTTTCCATTTGAGCACTGCCGAGTGGAGCTATAAGAAAAGGGCCACTGTCCTCCAGTTTGCATCATACGCCTGGAAGACCTACAGATGTTAAATGACAGCTCATGAAAGCAGCTGGTAAGAAGGCTGTACCCTGCAAAGTCACAGTGCAGAGCTGCCCAAGACCATGGGAACCCACCTCTTGCATCAGTGTTACCCGGGTGTGCCACATGGAGTCAAAGGAGATCATTTCAGAGCTTTAAGATTTAACTCCTCCACACCCCTGGATTTCATACATTCTTGGGGCCTGTAGTTTCTTTGTTTTGACCAATTTCTTCCATTTAGAATGGGGGTATTTATCCAATTCCTATACCCCCATTGTATCAAGGAAGTAACTAACTTGCTTTTGACTTTACAGGCTCATAGGCAGAAGGAACTTCCCTTGTCTCATATGAGACTTTAGACTGTGGACTTTTTGAAATGAGTTAAATCTTTGGGGGACTGTTGGGAAGGCATGATTGGTTTTGAAATGTGAGGGTATGAGATTTGGGAGGGGCTAGTGTGGAATTATATGGTTTGGCTGTGTCCCCACCCAAATCTCATATTGAATTGTAGCTCCCACAATTTTCATGTGTTGAAGGAAGGACCCAATGGGAGATAACTGAATCATGGGGGAAGTGTCCTCTATACTGTTTTCATGGTACTGAAAAAGTCTCACAAGATCTGATGGTTTTATGAAGAGAAACACCTTTCTCTTGGTTCTCACTTCTCTCGTGTCTGCCACCATGAAAGATGTGCCTTTCAAAACCTTTTGCCATGATTGTGAGGCCTCCCCAGCTATGTGGAACTGTGAGTCCATTAAACCTTATTTCTTTATAAATTACTCATTCATAGGTATGTCTTTATAAGCAGTGTGAGAATAGACTAATACAGAGTTTTACCTTAGACTTTCATGACAGTGAAGTTCACATTTCTATGCTCCTTAAAATTGACAACATGAATTTATTTCTGCTTATTCTATGAGCTAGATATTCTTCCCCAATTCTGTCAGCCTGCTTTTTTAGTACTTGGAAAAATGTGCCCCTTCCTTCTGGCCAGAATGGCTTCATATAAGTAATGTTCATTTCTCTCTGGCTGTTTCCATGATCTTTTAAAACATTTACTTTTTAGACATTTATTTATCATGGAACTGGGTGAAGATTTCTTTAGGTTTACGTGTTATGGGGTTTGCTCATATTCTCATATTCTGAATCTGTAGTTTATTTCTGTTTTGTTTTGTTTTGTTTTTTTCTGAGACAGTCTCATTCTGTCACCGGGGCTGGAGTTCAGTAGTGCGATCTCAGCTACTGCAACCTCTACCTCCCAGGTTCAAGTGATTCTCCTTCCTCAGGCTGCTGAGCATCTGGGAATATAGGCGCCTACCACCACACACCAATTTTTGTATTTTTAGTAGAGATGGGGTTTCACTATATTGGCCAGGCAGGTCAAACTCCTGACCTTGTGATCCACCCACCTTGGCCTCCCAAAGTGTTGGGATTACAGGCATGAGCCACCGTGCCTGGCCAAGTTTATTTTTTTCATTAAATTTTCTAAGTTTTAGCCATAATACGTTTCATACTTTTTCAGTCTCTCTCTTTTCTCTTCTTCCGGAACTCCGATAGTGAATGATATGAATATTATATATCTTATTATTCCACCGGTGCACGAAACTTTGTTTTAAAGTTTATTTTCTCTCTGTTCAGACTGGGTAAATTGATCTGTCCTCATGTTCAATGATTATTCCCATATCTACTATATATTGAGCCCACCCAGTGAGTTGAGTTTTAAAAATTACTTTGGCTATTATATATATTTAAATTTCTATAATTTCCACTTATATTTTATAGCATCCATTTCTTTCCTGAGATTTTCTAATTTTTCATTTTTAACAGAATTTGCAATTGCTTTTTAAAGCATTTTTATGATGGTTACTTTAAAATCCTTGTCAGAAAATTACAACGTGATTCCCTTGGTATGGTCATTTCTTTATTAACTGTTTTTTCATTCATGTTGTAATTTTCCTGTTCTTGGTATAACAAATGATGTTTTGTTATATTTCAGAGACTTTTTATATTATGCTATGAGGCTATAGATCCTATTTAACCTATTTTTTAGCACAAAGTTTTACTGTCGAGCTGCAGCATGAGGGCTGGTGGTGTGTATATGTGCCACCTCCTCTGGGCGCCATTGACAACACACCAGTAAAAACTGGGGCATTGATTCACACTGCCTCACTGCAGAGGAGTAGAAAGTAAGTTCTGCTACTCTCTTGGCCCTTTTAACATTTTCCCAGCAAAAACACGGAAGCAGCTTGTATAATTTTGCACCATCTGTTTGCTTTCAAGTGAAGGTGTGAGCTTGCTACTGGGCCTCACTGTGAAAGAAAGGGGTAAAAGTGGGGACCTGGTTTATACTGCTCTGGTAGTGTAGCATAGAGTTAAAGGCTCAGCTTTCAGCTTGAGCCATCTGACACCAAGGGAGAGAAGAAGTGTAGTGTCAACCTGGTCTGCCTTGCTGTACTTCATGCAGTAGAATGAATGTGAATGTGATAAAAAAAAATCATGGATCTTGAGGAAATTTCAAATTCTCAGAGACAAATGAGAGACAGAGACAGAAACTGTAGAACAAGAATTTGTAGGAGTAACTAAATATTTGTAAATGTGTTTTTAAATTCTTATTGCAAATATTAGACTGTAGAATGTACTAAATGTTTTCAAAGTGCAAAATGAAAAGTTTGAACCCACAAGTTCATAGCCAGACAAACTAACATTCAAGTATGATAGTAAATTGTAGGTATTTCAAACATGCAAGGATTCAGAATATTTATCACCAAGCATTTATTTAAAATAACTATGGAAATTTGTCCTATCGGGAAACAATGAGGCATTCAAATGAAAAAGAAAGCAAAATATTCTGGAAATTGTGATAAGAAAAAAATTGTAAACATTACATTTAAATCAAAAAAAGGAATTGTTGAGCAATATTTTTTACCTAACTAAAAACTGAAAATATAGATACTTTATGATACAAGAGATGGATTATAGAATAGCATAAATTTATGTTTTTTGTTCCTCATTTGCTTTTGAGGAGAGAATATGAATAAAATATTATCATGAATTTAAATTTGCAAAACATAAATTTAATTGTAAATCCTAAATTTGAAGGAAGACATAAAATTGTTAAACATCTAGAACAAAAGTCCTGAACTAAGAAAATGCAAAAGAAGGCAAAAGAAAAAAATAAAATGTTCAATAGACAACTTAAAAATAAAGTTGATTAGACTTATTAATCATAATAAATATTGATTAATATAATTTCCCTCAAAAATTTTGCAAGATAAAAAAATCAAAACAAAGTGTTCCAACACTTTTTAAGTCAATGAAATAAATAAAACATATTAGTTATTTTTTAAATTTTTATTTAAAAGTTATATTTAAAAGAACATTTAGTTGATAAAGAGAATGTAACTATACAATGCAGGAGATGTTTAAGATATTAATATTAATGAATAAACCAGTATGACAATAAAAGCTTACATGTTGAGTGAAACTGATTTTTTCAAAAATAGTAATTTGCAAAATTAAAAAGAAAATGTCCGCTTGAAGAAAATTACAAAATTTTAATGGTGAGTGTAAACAATCTTAGTTGTCAGTTTTCATCTGTTCTAAAATTCTTGTTTCCACATTTTGATAATTCTTATTAAAATCTGATCTATTTTACAATTGGTGGTGACTGGTGATTTAGATTCACTGAAATATAAATGAAATTGTACAACATAATTTTGTCTGAGAATACTGGGTAAAAGTCAGTTCTCATGAAAGTAATGTACAAGCTCATTGTTAACTATTAAGCCCTCAATAGCATGTTTTTTATTCCCCTTAAGTAAAACTTGAAAAGATCATTCTATATTTTACTGAGTAGAATATATTAAATGATAAAAGCAAAAGATTTTCAGAACAAAATAACTGTGTGAGTGTATCTGTACTCGATATAAATAAATACTATAAAACTATTAGGAATTAAGCGTTGGGGTATTAGATCACAATTCAAAATGTAATTCATTTCCATTTTTCCCTACCTCAGTAAGTACTATTCCACCCACTCTGTTTCTCAGGCCAGAATTCTTGTTATTCTAAATCACTCTTATTCTTTTATATATTGTATCAAATTCAGCAGTAAATCTTATTGTCCCTGCTTCTAAGATACATTTTGAGCCTGACAGCCACTCATCTAAAGCTAATGCCTTAAATCTAGACCACTAACATCTCTTGCCTGTATTACTTCAGTAGCCTAAAATAGCTTTTTCTGTTTGCATGGAATGCTTCCACTAAACTATCATCAGTAGACTTACGGAATACTTTTCCACACATTGCTTCTGTTCAAGGAATTCACTTCGTAGACAAAGGAGTGTGGCATGCTCATGAGATTCACTGGTTGTAGCATGTTCCTGACCATGCTAAAGCAGTTGACTTGATTGAACAGGGGAACAGCCATTTGAAGACTCAGTTACATAGCCCGCTAGGTGGCAGTACATTGCAGGTCTGATATAAGGTTCTCCAGAAGGCTATATAAATGCTCCAAGTCAGCATCCAGTATATGATGTCATTTATCTAATAGTGAGGATTCACAGATCCAAGGATCAAGGGATGGAAGTGGAAGTGGCACTACTCACTATTACATCTATTGACACACTAGCAAAAATTTTGCTTCCTGTTCCCATAATATTTCTGGCCTGGAGGTCTTAGTTCTAAAAGGAGTACTATTTTTGCCATCAGGTTCAACAGCATTCCCTTGAACTAGAAGTTAAGACTGTCATCTGGCTATTGTGCCACCCTTCCACATCATTCCTTTACTTCAACCGGCAAAGAAGGGAGCTGTGGTGTTGACTAGGGTGACTGATCCTAATAAAAGTATATTGGAACATGACTTCAAAAAGGGAGGTAGGAAAAAGTATGTTTGAAATTCAAGAGATACTTTAGGGTATCTCTCAGTATTACTATTCCCTGTGATTGAGGTCAATGGATAATTTCATCAGTAATCTAGGCATGACTATTAATCACTCAGACCCTTCAGGAATTAAAGTTTGGGTTATCTTGCCAGGTATATATAGAACCATTATCTGCTGAGCTCCTTGCTGAAGGCAAAGGGAATAGAGAATGAGTAGAAAAAGAAGGTAGTTACAAATACCAGCTACGACCATGCGAACACTTACAGAAATGAGGACTATAATTGCCATGAGTGTTTTCTCCTTATTTTGCTATGAATACATTTGTGTGTATATGCATATATTAAGCAAGTATCTTGTGTCCTTTCTCCCTTATTTCCTTGTCATGTAACACGAGCTATACTCACTTTGTATCATCGTGTTTATGTATTGTTAATGTAACATTGTGGTATTTAGGTTATGGAATATCAGGAGAAAAATAACATCATTTGAGGACTTTACTCCTCTTGTGGTGAAGGAGTCAGTGCATTTTCAGTTGTACACAAAATAGTTGTATTATTTTGGGCAGAATTGTGGCCTTGTTATTGTCTTTATTTGGAGATTAAGTTTGGTGTAAAGAGATTTATAAGGGTGGAAAGTTGACAAGGGATAAGCTTATGATGATTAATTTTATGTCAACTTGACTGGGTGAAAGGAAGACAGACAGCTGGTAAAACATGTCTGAGGCTTTCCGTGAGAGTCGTTTTGGAAAGCAAAGCAAAACAAAACAAAACCAAAAAACCTAGCATTTGAATCGGTAGGCCATGTAAATAAGATCACCCTTACCAATGTGACTGGGCATCATCCAATTCTTTGAGAGCTCAAATAGAATAGAAAGGTAGAAGAAGGTCAAATTTGTTCTCTCTGCTTAAGCTTGGACATTGATTTCCTCTTGCTCTAGTACATCAGTGCTTCTTGTTCTAAGGCTTTCAGGTTTGGATCTGAGCTACACCACCAACTTTCCTGGTTGTTCCACTTGCAGATGGAAGATCATTAGGCTTCTCAGTCTTCATAATCACATAAGCCAATCCCCCAGAACAAATTATTTCCACATACCTGTGTCTATCTCATTGGCTCTTTCATTTCTTGCTTCCCTATCTTCAGCCACTATCCACAGATGTTTTCCACACAACAACCACATATATTATTTTTAAAGTGCAAGTCTGATCATTTCATTCTTTTCTCAAGTTTTGCAGTGGCTTCCTGTCACATTTAAAATAAGTCCACAACATGTCCGTAATGTTCTGCTTTATTAGGTGTCTGAATAACCAAATTCAGATACTGCTCAGTTTCTCATTTGCAGCAGCCGTTCTGTCCTCCTTGTCATGTGCATATTTTCCTGACTCTAGGTCTTTGCACTCGTTATTTTCTCTCTCTGAAATGCCGTTACCAAAACATGTATGGCTCCTTTCTTATTTTATTTATGTTTCAGCTCAAATGTCATTTAAGTATATAGGGTTTTGTGACCAAGTAATAGGAAATCATGATTTTCTCTACTCATCCTTGCCGCTTATCTGACTCAGACTCTTTCCTCATAGTTTATATCATGATGACATTATATCTATCCATATATCAGTTATTATATAAATTGTTATTTACTAGAGAGAAAGGAACTCCAGAAGAGGAGGAAATTGTAGTGTATTTTAAAAATTTTATTTTGGCATAAATAAATTTTGAGTAAAATCCAAATCTCAAAGCCATAAATAAAGGAAAGACAGGTCTCGCTGCATATAAGCTTTAAATTAAGTCTTAAAACTGAGTGTGGTGGGTCATGCCTGTAATCCTGGCACTTTGGGAAGTTGAAGTGGGAGGATCACTTGAGCCCAGGAGTTTAAGATCAGCCTGGGCAACATAGGGAGAGCCTGTCTCTACAAAAAAATTGTTTTTAAAAACTGGCTGGGCATGCTGGCACACAACTGTAGACCCAGCTACTCAGGAGCCTAAGGTACGAGGATTGCTTGAGCCCAGGAAGTTGAGCTGCAGCGATTTGTGATTACACTACTACACTCCAGTCAGGGCAATAGAGCAAGATTCTATCTCAAAGAAAAATAAAATAAAATAAAATTATTTTTAAAACACCATATACCAAGTTAAGTGGCAAACTGGAAAAATAAATGTGAACTATATAATATAAAAGAGCACAATTTTGAGAATATATGTTTCTAAAAAGAACATAAAAATAGCATAAGAACCCATCAAGAAAACACCAAAGAAAATATATGTGCATTTCAGAAAATTGCAGCTGACAAATGATTGCCAAGACTTCTAGTAATCCAGAACATGCAAAGTAAAATGAGAAACAATATGCATTCAAACAGATTGATCAAACTTAGATTGATTAATATCTAAGGTTGAGTAGATTTTGACACAATGGAGTCACACTATTGATGAAGATGTAAAAGTCCAACTGCTTTGAGATTACATTCTTCAAATTAAAAACAATACTCTTACTTAGAAACTCTTGTTTCTACACATCTATCTGAGAAAAATATTGCTACATATTAAGAATAATATATGTACAAAATATTTATTGTAACATTTTATAAGACATAAAACTTAGAAGTAGTTAAATGTTATGCTATGTTTATTCTGTGAAATATGCTGCCATTAGTAAGGTAGATCTAAGATAATAATATGAATAGATCTCCTTATTTTATATAGTTAATTGAAAAACATTGCAAAGCATAGGTACAACATAACTTTATTAATCTCAAAATATTTATAAATATGTGTGTATATGCACGTACACATGTAGACAAATGGAAGATAGATATAGATAAAGCTATGTGTGTGTAAGTAAATATATATACATTTATTGGACAGTGGTTATATCTGGGAGATTCATGGAATTAATCAAAATGGGCTGAGAAACTTTCACTTTTTACTGCTGGAATTTGTTTTCAAATATTCCTCCAGTGCTCATCTATTTTCATGTGAAAAATAAAATAAGTGATTGACAAGATGTCCACTAATGGCTTCATACAAAGCATGCTCAGTCATCATAATATACTCAACTATGATTTAAGATTAATTACATGTCTTTGAGGATTACTTTTAAAAATCTTTATTACCTACCCTGTAATCTGTCAATATGTAACTTACAAGCCCCAGCAAATTTTCACTAATTTTTATAATTTTTCTCATTAAAATACGATTTTCTTTATTTCCTAATTCAACATTATATCTAAAGTTGAAAAGGCAGATTAAATATGATAGTTTAGGATTATGAGTAATGTTTCTTCTGCAAATGAGAACTATATTTATACTATACATCAGCTCCCACGTATTACAAATCCATTATGAGCAGATGAACTAAGGTGATTCAAGAAATATTCAACCCACTTTAATAGTAGCAAAGCTTTAATGATACTTTTACCTTATCCATTCATATCCTAACACTCAAATGTGTCATAATGCTTTGACAGGTCTCATCTTTGACTGCAAAAATGACTTCAGAGTCCCTTGACATTTTTATATCTAGATTTACATAAACAGTCAGTTTTTACAAAAAGAATAGAAAAGAGACCCAGAGTTTAATCTAAGTGTTCTTTCAAATTTTGCTTGATTCTTTTTATGTGAACTGTGAGTCAACCATCTGATTTTAGAGTACCTGGAAAAACTAGATGATGGCTAATGAACAGCAAAAAGATCTGTATTCACAGATCCATTTTTTTCTTATTGTACTTTAGGTTCTGGGTACATGTGCAGATCATGCAGGATTGCTGCATAGGTATATACTTGGCAAGGTGGTTTGCTGCCTTCATCCCCCCCATTACCTGTATCTGGTATTTCTCCCCTCACCCTCCCTACCCTCCCCACCACTGCTGTCCCTCCCCTAGACCCCCACTACTGACCACAGTATGTGAGGCTCCCCACCCTGTGTCCACGTGTTCAAATAGTTCAACACCTGCCTATGAGTAATAAAATACAGTGTTTGAGTTTTCTATTCTTGTGCCAGTTTGCTGAGAATGATGGTTTCCAGATTCATCCATGTCCCTATGAAGGACACGAACTTATTGTTTTTATGGCTGTATAGTATTCAATGGTATATATGTGCCACATTTTCTTTATCCAGTCTATTGATGATGGGTATTTGGGTTGGTTCCAGGTCGTTTCTATTGTAAACAATGCCACAATTCACAGATCCACTTTAAAACAGAAATACAGAAAAACACTTTGCAAGAGTACTTCCAATTTATAACTTAAAGGTCAATAAAACAAAATCTGCTTTCACTTATATTTTTTCTTTAAGTATCTCAGAATGAATCGATATCATGTTCAAACAATACAATCCTACCCTGCCAAACTTGTCATTTCGTTTCTTCACATAAACACTATTTTGCTCAAATCTGTTATGTTAAATTCAAAGCAATTCTTTACACTTTTTTCTTCACCTTTGAGAAAAAAATAAAATATGCCAATAACAAAAATACTTAGCGACTATTTAGTGTATATGTAATTGGAAGCTTGTTGGCCACCCTATTACTGTCCCATAAATTATCTACTAAGGCACAGTGGATTAATTGGAACTATTACATGAATCCCAAGAGTAATTTTTGCCCTTTGGTACTGAATGACTGTAACTACATTAAACACACAAATCATCATGCCCTATAAGTTAATCGGTTCTTCTAAGACAGTATAATAAAACCCAACTGCGTTCATACATGCACCCTAAAGATTTACGATTTCACCCTCATTTTAGAAACAAAAGACCATTATTTGCCCCGTATCTAATAACATGATAAACCCATGTGATCAAGACGTCAAAGCGAAACGAAATGCCACATCTCTAATTTTCATAAATGTGTATTTTGGTTCATTATGATTGATTGGTTTCATACTTCTACTAAGAGTCATTAAAAGGCTATCATTATTGCTTGCTTGCTTGCTTACTTTTCTATTTCTTTCTTTGTCATTGTGGATAGTTTTTGTATGTAGACCACATTTCATGGAGTTTGGAGTTCAAGTTAGCATGACATTTATAGAAGCCTGTTTTCATTATTAATTAAATGACAATATGCCATTGGTTAAAAAGTGAAGATATAGAACAGCTCTTTTGTTAGCTATTTCAGACCTCATCATTGATATGAAATCTATTTGCTTGGCTTTTTATAGGATGGGTTGACATTTAGCCTCTGCACAACTCTTTCCCACAGAAACCTGCCGTTTCACGCAGCTCTGATCCGCTACATCAAAGAGCTGTGCTGAAGACACACATATAACCTTAAGAAAAAAAATGCTATGTTTTTTAAGATAATGTAGCTGCCATATTTAGTACCATTCAAAACCATCCACAATCTGGCCCCAACACATTTTGCTAAAAATCATTAACTGTAGACATTGAGACACAGCAATGGAGCCTCTCCCGCAATATGAATCTTTCCTTGAGTTCCCCCTACCAACCGAAATGTGTATTTCTCTCAATCTCTCGCTCTGTCTCGCTCTCTCTCGCTCTCTCTCGCTCTCTCTCATTTCTTGCAACCTTAGAACCCTAGAATACTCAAACCCAAAGATATACCTTGAATGAGCAAATGCATGGACTGAAGAAAGGGAAAATTCTGAGACCTTTGGTTCTGGAGAACAATTCTGTTCAGTAGTCTTACATGAAATGAACTTTTAGTAGCTTGTTCTTAGTCTTTCTTCATTCAGCATCAGAAAAGATAGAAAGGAAACAAACAAACAAAATACTGCCAAGCTCCCCACTTCGTAATCACTTATTACACAATGTAATAAAAATGCTGCAACAATCTTCAAACTTGAAGCAAGGAAAAGACATAGGACAGATGTCATTAAAATAAAATATCTTTCACATTTTAAAGCTGTCTTATCATGAAAATGTCTGAAGCATTTTCTGAAAGATTTTAATGAGTGATGGCATCTCTTTGTGGCATTACTAAATGTAAAATTATTTAGTATTTTGGAAGTGTTAACGTCTATTAAACTGTCAAGTAACAGAAGGCAGGAGCAAATCCCTAGTATCTAATTCACTTTCCACCACATAGTAGATGCTTTAAAAAGTTTATGGATAGGAAGAATCCATATCATGAAAATGGCCATACTGACCAAAGTCACTTATAGATTCAATGTTATCCCCAGCAAGGTACCATTGACTTTCTTCACAGAATTAGAAAAAAACTACTTTAAATTTCATATGGAACCAAAAAAGAGCTCATATAGACAAGACAATCCTAGGCATAAAGAACAAAGCTGGAGGCATCATGCTACCTGGCTTCAAACTGCACTACAAGGCCTGGTAACCAAAACAGCATAGTACTGGTACCAAAACAGATATGTAGACCAATGGAACAGAACAGAGGCCTCCAAATCATACCACAAATCTACAACCATCTGATCTTTGAAAAACCTAACAAAAACTAGTAACGGGGAAATGATTCCCTATTTAATAAATGGTGTTGTGACTTGGGAAAATTGGCTAGCCATATGCAGAAAACAGAAATTGCACCCCTTCCTTAAACTTTATACAAAAATTAACTCAAGATGGATCAAAGATTTAAACATAAGACCCAAAACCATAAAAACCCTAGAAGAAAAACTAGGCAATACCATTCAGATCATAGGCATGGACAAGGATTTCACAACTAAAACACTAAAAGCAATGGCAACAAAAGCCAAAATTGACAAATCATATCTAATTAAACTAAAGAGCTTCTGCACAGCAAAAGAAACTATCATCAGAGCGAACAGGCAACCTACAAAATGGGAGAAAATTTTTACAATCTATTCATTTGCTAAATGGCTAATATCCATAATCTACAAGGAACTTAGACAAATTTACAAGAATAAAAACCAACAACCCCATCAAACAGTGGGCAAAGGATATAAACAGACACTTCTCAAAAGAAGACGTTCTTCTAAATGAATCGGCAAAGGAGTATGCCCATTTTTCTCTAACATTTTTGTTGACTTCAAATGAGAGCATGTTAGAATGACCTTCATCATTAACTCCTTGCAACATTTTTCCTCTTATGGTCTGGGAATTCTTAGTTTTATATAAAGGAAATTCAGCTGGCAATAGGTGGTATCATATTAACCCAACGGAAGAATCTAACAACACACTCAGGTCTAATTTGCCTTACTGCTATCTGCTAAGAATTTGTTCATTGCTGAGACTGTCTGAATTGTTCCACAACTGGAGCTTTATAATTGTCTCTTTCAGGGTAGCCAGTAGCCAAAGAAATTAAGGACCACACTAAACATGTCATCAATGCCATGTGTTGATAGACTAAGACAAAATACACAAGCACCTAACAACAGTGAGCATGTAAATTTTGGCAAGTACCCATCAATAAATATATATCTTCTACTTCACTTACATAGCTAAATGATATGACTATTTTTCAAATTTTTGTTAAATGATAAAATCCTTCTTTGAAATAACTCTTTTATTCTGCCACAAATAAAGAATTTTTGTTCATTAAATGGATGATATCTACAAATTATGAAGCCCATAAAAAATCCAAGACTTTTAAAATAATGCAAATATTTGAAATAAAATGTTTTGAGTTGAATTTGAGGCTTCAGCTTTCGATTTTATTTTGGTTCTTCCATATCATAAAAATTCTTCATTTGTAGATATAAAATGTTTCATACATCAAAATTTTACACAGTACATCCTCCAATTTCCAAGTACTTTTAATCTTATCAATCCAGAAGTCTGAGAGAATGGAAGCACAAAATTTTTAAGGCTATATATAAACACACACCTACACACACACACACACACAAAAAAAAACATACACACACATGCATATACATATATACACACATATATATATACACATATGTAATGTGTATATATGTATGTTCTATATATACACACATTATATATGTGTCTGTATATATATATAGAACATAAAGAGAAATTACATATATAATTATATATATAAAGTTATATTATATAAAATATATATACATTTATTTATATATATTTATATATATAATTGCTCTTTATGTTCTTTATGTTTATATATATATAATTTATATATATAAAATTATATATATATATACGCATGTATATATATATATACATATACATACTCTTTATGTTCTTTATGTTTATATATATATATAATTTTATATATATAAAATTATATATAAAATTATATATATATATACGCATACCATATGTGTGTATATATATAATTGCTCTTTATGTTCTGGGGTACATGTGCAGAACATGCAGGATTATTGTGTGTGTGTGTGTGTATATATATATATATATATATATACAGAGAGAGAGAGAGAGAGAGAGAGAGAACATAAAGAGCAATTATATGTGTGTGTATATATATAATTGCTCTTCATGTTCTGGGTTACATGTGCAGAATATGCAGGATTATTGTGTATGTGTATATATAGAACAAAATCTCTTAATTTTTTGTATCTTTCACAAGATAAAGGAAGAGAGCCCACCTATAAGCAACTTTCAATTTTTTTCTACAAAAGCTTCCAAAAGAATATAATATTAAAGGAGAAAGGAGAAATGGGGATATAGTGATGAGAAGAATTTGTGATATACCAAACATCATTCCGATTTTTCTACAAAAGCAAAATAAAAATGATTATAATTAATATGCCCATAAATCTCCTGCTATAATTGCAATTCATCCTCTAATTTTTTCCCAGATACTTTGCACTTGATAAATCAGATTAATGGTGTTCTAGTAACAAGAAAGTGAGAATCCAAATGTTTCTGGAAATTCTGCTAGTAGAGTTATATATATATTTTTAAGCTCCAGAAGAGAATCTTTTACTTTAGCTTCCTCATTGATGTCTACTCTCCTTCCTATGGTGCTCCTTCCTCAGATGGCAGTGGAAGAAACATTTCCCACCTAAGTCTCCCATAAGTGGGCTCAATTTCAACTGATAAACCATTGCTGTGACTCTGAATTGCTAATGAACAGCAACATAATGGAATGGAGATGAGCAAAAAAGCCAAGTATCAGGAAGGAAAAATTGAAAGAACATAAAGAAAGGCGAGAAACAGTAAAAAAGGAAAACAGACAAAAACTAGAATTGGTTCTAGAATACTAATTGGTTGATTCACCAGACGGTATTTGGAGTAAATCTAAGGCAAATATTATTTTTTCTTCACCCTATTTTCACTTCTGATACTTTACTCTTGAACAAACACTGATTTAGCACTTGGCTGCTTGGAGATAACTTATTAAGAACAGAATATAGAATGCAATGTTTAATATGCTCTTAATTTGGGTAGAGGTTTATTGTTTGTTTTGGCAGTTGAAACTATAATCAATCTATTTGAGGGGCTAATGCCAAGTTTTAGAGGAGAAAATAGGACTAAATAAAAAAGTTTTTGCAGTAGTCTACAAATAAGGTGAAACCGTCTACTTTTTTTCTGTTTCTACTATACACATAAAATGCTGAATCGATTACTCATCTTAAAAACGTTGAAATTAAACAAAAGTATCTGTCTACTTCAAATGGCAGAAGTAGACTAATTTTGGTGGCATTGAACTGTAAATACTATGATGTTGTATTTGTACTCTTTCTTCCTTTATTAGTCCATTCTCACACTGCTAATAAAGACGTATGTGAGACAAAGTAATTTATTTTTAAAAAATAAAGATTTCATTGACTTATAGTTCAGCATGGCCGGGATGGCTCAGGAAACCAAAAATCATGACAGAAGAGGAAGCAAATATGTCCTTCTTCACATGGATGCAGTGAGAAGAAGAGAGTGTTTAATGAAGAAGAAAGTCCCTTATAAAACTATAAGATCTCATGATAACTAACTCACTCTCAAGAAAACAGCTGAGGGAAACTGCCCCCATGATTCATCTGTGAATTATCTTCTCTTCACTATTCATCTTAAGCTCTTTCAGTCAATCCTAAAATTACAGGACTTAAACTCCCCTTGTCTTTACCTTGAGAATACTGCCTTCTTATAATTTTCTTTAATATCTGTAAACTGTGGAAATTAAGTGTAACAATTAATCCTTAAAATACATGTATCTGTGTATTTATCTTTAAGATAGTCCTAAAGTAATAAATAACATTTATCCTTAAAATACATGTATTTAAGTTTGGGATATTAACTGATATCATGTTTGTTATTAATTTAATAAATCGTAATTTATATAATTAGTATCAAGGATTACTTATACTAATAATTTAAATTTTTTAAATTTTATTTTAATATTATTTAAAATTTTATTGTACATGTCCCTGGGTAACATGTAGCTTTCTGACATTCTATTTTACATATCTCTGGATAATGTGTAGTTTCCTGACATTTCATTAAATGTAATTAAAATATACTATTCATATCCTTATTGAGGTGCATTTAAGATCATGTCTGTATAAACAATGATGCAAGTTTAAATAACTCGACTGTGTTATATTAATAGAACCATCTGTTCAGTTCATAAAATGTTATGCTTTATAATACAGGTTCTGTAATACACCACACATTAAATCTAAAACAGGAGAGCACAAAAATAGAGTTTTATATCTCATAAATATAATAGATTCCTAGATGACTTAATTTACTTAAGATATGCATAACATTCAATATCCTTTTGATTTTAGAGAAAACTCAGCAGTCTGAACTTTATAGCATGTTTTTTTCCCCATTTTTATTGT
This sequence comes from Leontopithecus rosalia, assembly GCA_028533165.1. Classification (NCBI taxonomy): domain Eukaryota; kingdom Metazoa; phylum Chordata; class Mammalia; order Primates; family Cebidae; genus Leontopithecus; species Leontopithecus rosalia. The sequence continues at coordinate 93,413,172 of CM052654.1, forward strand.
CCTGGTTTGGATAAATTGGCTTAGTACTTTTTTAAATTAGAAAAATACAGCATGATTTTTTCCTCTTTTTTTTCCTATCTATCAATTTTTTTTTTTTTTGGTCACTCAGGCTGGAGTCTCACTCTGTTGCCCAGGCTGGAGTGAAATGGCGCAATCTAGTCTCCTGCACCCTCCGCCTCTCGGGTTTAAGCAATTCTCCTGCATCATCCTCCAGAGTCACTGGGATGGGATTATAAGCACACGCCACAGCATCCGGCTAATTTTTAATTTTTAGTAGAGATGGGGTTTCGCCATGTTGGTCAGGCAGGTCTGGAGCTCCTGACATCATGACCCACCTGCCTTGGCCTCCCAAAGTTCTGGGATTATAGGTGTGAGCCACCACACCCAGCCTCATCTCTTAAATTCAGCACCTGCACTACATCAGTGAATGGCACAGCTTCAAAGTCTGACAAGAATAATTTTTGTTTTCAAAGTGCACTGCTAACAAATATTATTTCAACAATACCAACAGTGAATGTTTCCAACTTTCCAGAATATAATTTTTCTGCTTGTCATGGTCACCCCTTCTTAGCTTTTTCAGTTCTCTCTTTCCAGTTACAACTTGGTTCTATTATTGCTCACATTGACTATCTGCTACTAAAACAACAACTGGAGACACACTGACAATTCTTATTGATAGTTTTAGAAACAGCATTCCCAGAATGTCAATGAAGTTGCATACCAGCCAAGCTTTTTAGCACAATTAAAAAGTATTTTATTTATTTACAGAGCTATTATTTCTTTCCTTAGATCAAGTCATGCACCAGAAAGTTTTATCCTTGGGTAACACTGGCAAACATCTTACTTTTAGGAAGCCCTCAGAAAATAATTACCCACCAGTTTCATCAAAGGCTTAGTTAATTTATTATCACTGACACTGCACACACAAGGCAATAATTCAGTTTTCAATACAAGTCTAAAACTATCTTAAATCAATTCACAGATCACTCCTTCCAAATATGAATATGATGTAAACAATACACAAAATTTTTACTTAGATTATGAGTACAGTCTGTGATTTAGGCCCCATCTTAGCACGGGAAATTTTTATTTTAATTAATTCTACTTTTGAGAGGAATAATTTGACACTGTCTTGGAATAATAAAAATAAGTCCCCCAATCCTGTTTCCAAAACTTATGAGTTTTTGTTGTTTGCTTATATATGTTAGAGAAGTTACTTTCTTTTTAAACTTTAGAGTTTTTATATTGTTTTCAGGTACATAATATGTTTCAGGTACATAATATTGTTTTCAGGTACACGATATGTTTGTGTGCGTGTGTTTTCTTCCTGGAATACTGCTCCCTTATGTTGACAGTGGCATAAAGAGTGGATAATGAGAGTAACCAGGGGCCTGGGAGGAACAAACATTGGTTGTTGATGACAAGCAGAAAAATACTGTCAAGTGTTCAGCAGTCCACATCCCACCTAGAAGCCCATCAGTAGAGAACGGGGTTAAGTAATCTATGATATAGCAATATTATAGAAAATATACACCATTTAGGCCTGGAGTGGTGTCTCACGACTGTAATCCCAGCACTTTGAGAGGCTGAGGTGGGAAGATCCTGAGGTTAAGAGACTGAGATCATCCTGGCCACCATGGTGAAACCCCATCTCTCTAAAAATACACAAATTAGCTCGAGGTGATGGCATGCACCTGTAGTCCCAGCTACGCAGTCTCCTGAGCAAGAGAATCACTTGATCCCTGGAGGCAGAGGTTGCAGTGAGGTGAGATCGTTCCACTGCACTCTAACCTGGCGACAAAGCGAGATCCCGTCCCAAGAAAGAAAAAGAAAAAGAAAGTATATACCATTTAAATGGATAATTTAGTTTTATGACTGCTTCCATAGGAAAATCTTCCAATTGTGTTAATGAGTGAAAAGGATTTAATATTACATAAGAGGTTACATTTACATTAAAATACATCAGAGAATCAGAGAAACACAGTTATAGATAGAAATAATTCTATATATTTTAATAATAAATTTTCATGAGTATTTTTATAAGTATGGAAGTAGAATATCATCCAGAAAGACGAATATCAGATTTAAAATAGTGATTATCTCTGGGCATTACACTGATTTTGGACTGTGTAGTTTGTGGGTGTACATCAAGAGAAATATAAACTTAAGGTGTTGTGTCTAGAAACTTAAAATAAGAATGTATTAATCATGTATAAAACAAAATGGTGTTTTTATTTTTTTTAATTATCAAATACCTTCCAGTGAAAATACAAGCTGATTTCCACATAGACGTTCAGTGAGACATATTGTAATAAAACACCAAAAATCACTTGTAATTGGCCCATTTTTTAATGCAAACTACTTGCAAATAGTTTGTTTTCTGGGGTAAAACATTACTGCCACATTATAACATTTTTAATTTTGAAGATTACGGTATATTGTATCAAATATTAACATTTACTCTACAGTGGTTATTGTAAATACAGAATCAGAGTTTCATGAATTATTTATTTTTCATAGGTACCAAATAAGCTGAATTAAAGCTAAATTCCAAACCATAAACAATTCAATTTTAGTTAATATATTAAAAGTGGAAAAGTCGCCAGCGTGATGGCTCACAGCTGTAATCCCAGCACCTTGGGAGGCTGAGGTGGGTGGACCACCTGAGGTCGGGAGTTCAAGGCCAGCCTGACCAACGTGGAGAATCCCCATCTTTACTGAAAATACAAAATTAGCAGGGCATGGTGGTGCATGCCTGTAATCCCAGCTACTCTGGAGGCTGAGGCAGTAGAATCACTTGAACCCAAGAGGCGGAGGTTGCCATGAGCCAAGATCGTACCATTGCACTCCAGCCTGGGAAACAAGAGCGGAACTCCATCTCAAAAAACAAAACAAAAAAAAAACCTGGAAAAAAAAGTGGAAAAGTCCTTACTCAAAATAACTTAGAAGAAAAATACAATGGTGTAATGGTGTATTGAGTTGTTAAAAAGAAAAAGATCAGTCCAGTAATCAGAGAAGCTCCGAAACCTTCAGGCACTGAAACCTTGAGTATCCACTTCCAGGGTTCTCTTTTATCAGCTATTTATCTCTAGTAGGCTTTAAATTTTTTTTTTCATTTTTATAAGGTCCACAGCTAACCCCTTCCACCAGCTCCCAATATACCTCCGCTTTTCTGAGACTAAACTGCACCATCTTTTCTTTCAGATCCACGTTATAAAGCAAGAGAATTCCTGGAGAACTGTCAACAACCCTCCCTAGCCAAAAAATTAGGCAAGAGGACCAAAGGACTGTGATTGTACAGTCCTGAGTAGTGGAAATTCAAGATTAGGAATCCCACTCAATCTCACCATTGGAATTGAGAAGGAGCAGTTTCCTTCTCCCTACTACAGTGAAAATATCAGTAGGTATACAATATAATGTTGGTTAGTTACTATCACTTTCCAAATGATTTTATACAGACAACACTGCCAACCTTCCAATGTGAGAGGGCTCCTTGATAATGCTTGATATACATTTTGTATTTGTGCATTTGACACCTTTCTTTCCTTGGAAGCATGTTTTTCAGTATTGTACCTAATCTAATTCTATCTACATTTTCCCATTCAGAAAACTACCTTGAATTCCTCAGAATCGTTGTTAGTAAATAAAACATACCTTGAACACTATTGTTCACACTGGAAAAATTGGAGCAAAAAATTTTCTATGCTAAGTATATGCTTATATATATAAATATGTAATATGAAAATTTCAAAAACAGAATATAAAGATTTGATAATATTGTTGGATAAATTTCTAAATATTTTGTACCTTGAGATAAGTGAAACTTCAAACAACAATTGGATTTTAGAGCACGCATGTTTGGTCTGCATATATTGGAATGCAATTATTGACCTGCATAAACTGAGCAGGAAAGATCAAGAGAAACCTGTTCTTCATAGTCCCTGTCTATCATTTTTTCCCCCTCTGGCATGACATCTAATAAAAAGAATAAAACAGTTTTGTGAGTCAGACTGCCTCACAGGTCTGCCACTAGAGCCCTGGACTGGAACCTTGCAGAGCATATTCTCCTACCGGTTTCATGATTTGACTTAAGTTACTCACAATTCAGACAGCTTTGTGCTTTCATTCCTCTCCCAATCTCTTACTAATGTCAAGGAGAAGTGAGGTAAACCTACTCTCAGAGAGTAGCACAGAAGTTCAATACATTTCTCCTTCCATAAGACATTTTATTCTTATGCCTCTTCACATATGATCTTTCTATTTTTGCTCTCAATTCTAGTCCTCTTCTGCCCTCTTGGACTTTGTCTAATTATTCATTTCATTTCTTTCTTTTGCTTTTACCTATCACCAGTCCAAAGGGTCGATAAAGATGTTCAATTCTTTTATATCCTAAAAAAAGTATCTTGCTTCTTGTTCAAGTATACTTTTATCTTTTACTAAAAAAAGTTCTCAAAAGTTGAAAATAGCTTTTCTGATTTTAATTTCTCATATTCTATTCATTGCTCAAAATATTTCAGTCTTATTTTGTCCTATAAATTGACCTTACAAGGAAAATTAATGACCTCTAAGTTGCCAAAATCAACCACAGTCTCTTCTTAGGTTTCATTCCTATAAAATTCCTTCTGTTTGGCAGTATCCTCTTGAGACTCACTTCATCCCTAATTCTGACAATAATTAAAGATTCTTCTCCTTTTGTCTCTCTTAATGTTCTTACCCAATTTTCAAACACCTGCTCACTTGAATATTTACTTAAAGCATTTTCCATGTTAGGTGCTAGTTTGCATGTTGGTTTCCCTTTCTCACCTGACATCACTATAAGTTCATCATTGTATCAATTTTTTTTCTTCTTATCTGCTTCCTTTCTCTGCAATATTTTATATATACCTTTGACATTTATCTATATGACTGTAATGACCAAATCACTGTTACTGATTGTAGCATCTCCTCTGAACTCTAAGATCATATTTCCAAATTTCCATTAAAAATGTTTGTGAAGTTCTCCCATTGCCCCTGAAAATGCCTGCCCTTCACATATGAAATAATAATATTACCTACTTCATCTGCTCTTTCCCATTTTCTGTGCCCTAAATGCTCTTCTAATTTACCAAGTTAACCTTAGTGATCTTGAGGTCCTTCTTGATCACTGTCTCTTATCCCCACATACAATGTTTGGCAAGCCATAAAGTTTATGTCTCCAGAGTGTCTTGGGAAACTTTTTACTCCATTCCAAAACAAACTTCATAGATGAGATTGTAAGTGTTCTCTGATACCTATCATTTTTTCCATCCATTCTACCAGACTGCTACTCGAATTTTCTTTATTACAAAATATCTTATCTTTTTAGTCTATTGTTCTAATGCCTTCTATAATTTAGATTAACATTCTTAATGTTGGTCATTTAAAGTCCTGTCTTTCATGTGTAATATTATCTAAAGTTTTCTGAAATGTCTCTTTTCCTAATGGAATTCTTTCTAGCCTTCAAGACTTAGGGCAAAGGCCAAAACCTCCATGAAGCCTTTTCTAATGTTTTGAGTCAAAAGGGATTTCTATCCATTTAAGGCTCTAGCTGAATTAGAGTTCTTACCAAAACTTACCATGTAGTGCTGTAAAATTTCTTGATGGCACAAATCCCAAGCACCAGAGCAGCTCTCGGCACACTTGCTTTTCCTAAAACTTTCTTGAATTGAGTCTTTGTAACCTCTGTGTTGGTCTGTATTAACTGTATAGTTAATCGGTTAATACTGGCACCTGCGGCCTACAAAGTTTTGGTTCTATACCAATCTTGAGGCTCTGATGATACTGAAATGACTTCTTTTTGTTCCTTTCCTCTCTAACTTTAGGAGATTCTGTACAAAACTGCAGCAAGCCTTAGGTGCCTGAACTTAACTCTCACAAGTGAACACTTTTCTACTTTTCTAGGTTTGTTTCAGGTTATATAATCTTATTGTATACTCTTAAGTCAGCAGATGGAGATAATTTCACTTATCATTGGCTTTTCTCATGAGAGAATTGTTTCCATGATCCCTTGAGCAAATCTCCTTCTAAAGTCACAGTTTTCAGAGAATTGACTTTCTATTATGGACTATTTAGAAGTAATAGTTTCTTCAATTGCAACTATCACCAGATGGTGATGTGGGGTTTTTTTTCTTTTTTTCAGAAAATGCTAAAATGGGATTCTGAAGACCTGAGTTCTAGTTCTGATTTTTAAAATAAAAGGTGCTATTTAAATTTATTTGTAGGTATTGCATAAAATATAAGTAGAAAAATATTTATATGTGCCTCTATAAGTAGGTATGGAGATTAAAATATTTTATTTTCCAATCTAAAATTGGCCTGTTGGTTTAGTGTCTTACCTATAGTGTTAGTTTTAGCTTCCACTTGCTAATCTGTAAAAGGACATAGTAATTCCTACCTTAGATAATTGTTATAAAGATTGAGTAAGATAAAGTTTAAGGCACATATTTTCTGGTACATAGTCAGAATGCAATAGAACATAGCCATATACTACTCTGAACAGTTTAAAGTGCATTTAAAATAATGGCATAAATTAATGATTTTTAATTAGAAGAAAGAAAACTGAAATTTCTTATGGAACCAAAAAAGACCCACTTAGCCAAGAGTATCCTAAGGAAAAAAAAAGGCATCATGCTACCTGACTTCAAACTATACTACAAAGTTACAGTAATCAAAACATATGGTACTGGTACCACAACAAAGTTATAGTCCAATGGAATGGAACAGAGGCCTCAGAAATAACACCACACATCTACAAGCATCTGGGCTTTGACAAACCTGACAAAAACAATCAATAGGGAAAGGATTCCCTATTCAATAAATGGTGTTGGGAAAACTGGCTAGCCATATGCAGAAAGCTGAAACTGGATCCCTTCCTTACAACTTATACAAAAATTAACTCCAGATGGATTAAAGATCTAAATATAAGACCTAAAACTATAAACAGTCTAGAAGAATACCTAGGCAGTATCATTCAAGGCATAGGCTTTGGCAAGGATTTCATAACTAAAACACCAAAAGCAATGGCAACAGAAGCAAAAATAGACAAATGTGATCTAATTAAACTAAAGAATTTTTGCAAAGAAAAATAAATTATGATTAGAGTGAACTGGCAACTAACAGAAAAAAAAATTTTGCAATCTACCCATCTGACAAAGGGCTAATATCCAGAAATGACAAAGAACTTAAATTTACAAGAACAAAACAAACAGCCCCATAAAAAGTGGGCAAAGGATATGAAGAGACTCTTCTCAAAAGAAGACATTCATGCAGCCAACAAACATAAGCAAAAAAAGCTCATCATCATTGGTCATTAGAGAAATGCAAATTAGGCTGGCACTGTGGCTCATGCTTGTAATATCAACACTTTGGGAGGCCAAGGTAGGCAAATAACCTAAGGTCAGGAGTTCAAGACTGGCCTGACCAACATGATGAAACGCCATCTATACTAAAAATACAAAATTAGCCAGGCATTGTAGCATGTGTCTGTAATCCCAGTTAGTTGGGAGGCTGAGTCAGGAGAATTGTTTGAACTTGAGAGATGGACATTGCAGTGAGCCTACATTACACCATCGCATTCCAGCCTGGGCAACAAGAGTAAAAGTCTGTCTCAAAAAAGAAAAAAAAGAGAAATGCAAATTAACACCACAATGAGATACCATCTCATGCCCATTAGAATGGCAATCATTAAAAAATCAGGTGACAACAGATGCTGAAGAGGATGTGGGGAAATAGGAATGCTTTTATATTGCTAGTAGGAGTGTAAGTTAGTTCAACCATTGTGGAAGACAGTGTGGGAATTCCTCAAGGATCCAGAACAGAAATACCATTTGACCCCGAAATCCCATTACTGGGTATATACCCAAAGGATTATAAATCATTCTACTATAAAGACCCATGTACATGTATACTTATTGCAGCACTCTTTACAATAGCAAAGACTTGAAACCAACACAAATACTCAGCAATGACAGACTGGATAAAGAAATTGTGGCACATACATACCATGGAATACTATGCAGCTATAAAAAAGGATGAGTTTATGTCCTTTGCATGGACATGGATAAAGCCGGAAACAATCATTCTCAGCAAACTGACGCAAGAACAGAAAACCGAACACTGCATGTTCTCACTCATAAGTGGGTGTTGAACAATGAGAACACAGGGAGGGGAACATCACACACCAGGGCCTGTTGGTGGGTGGGAGGCTAGGTGAAAGACAGCAGGTGAGGAGGGTTTGAGGAGGGATAGCATTAGGAGAAATACCTAAAGCAGATGATGGGGTGATGGATGCAGCAAACCACCATGGCATGTTTATACCTATGTAACAAACCTGAATGTTCTGCACTTGTACCCCAGAACTTATAGTATAAAAATAAAGTTTTTTACAAAAATGAAAAAAGAAAGTTTTGACTTGAAATTAAGGGGATCAGGAACTTCAATGAAAACAGTATTATAGCTTTATTAATTTCTTCTGGAAATTTAGCATTTCCTTCTCTAATGAATGAAGGTGACAAACTACGGTAGGACCTGCATTCTCTATAATGTTATCACCAATAAAAGCCACAGATATTGTCATATGTGATGGCTGTTGCTGATATTTCAAAATACAACATAAATTCATCACTACTTCAAAATGACAGTACATGTTAGATCTGCTGCTAGATTTTATTATTTAATGTCCATAAGGAAGCACATAGGTCACTATATGTCAAATTTCTACTTACAAATATAGTAATATTAAAATAAAATTGGTAATCATTATATCATGTATTTTATTTTGTAATTTTAAACATTATTTTGGAAAAGAGTCCAGCAGATTCACCAGGCTGCCAAAGAAGTATGGCACAGAAATGTTTAAGAACTCTTACTGTAAGTTATTCAGCATAACAACAGTAAAACTGGATTAAGTCTGTGAAACTCTTATATTCAAAGAAATTCTTTTTGTGTATTTAATTATTATTTTTGAAATGGAACAGCTCTTCAAAGCTGACCAATTTTGGCCAAATCTACCATACAAAAATGTTCTTCTAATTACCCTTGTTCAATGCCTCCAGCTGCCTGTGGCATAAACACTTTAAACAGCTACTCAGCCTTCCTGAGTTTGAAATTGGTTCTTAATTAAAATGGGAAGCAATTACAACTTTATTTATGCCATGGGAACTTAAAATACTTGCCTCTAATATAAAATTGAGGGAGAGCCTATCCTTTGGTACCAATGAATAACATCAAAGTTGGTTGTTAATTTGCATGTTTTTTCAATTTCTTTACAGTTTTTATTTTCTGGGCAGTAAAACAGGGATAGCATATATCTATATTTTGTCTCTATTCAGATATAGATGACAATGTTATTGGTATAGATATATAGATATAGATAACTATATATATGAATGATATAGATATACATAGATACATGATATAGATATACATAGATACAGAGATAGGTTTTCAGTTTGCTCTTGGAGAACATTTAGAGGTTTGTAAAATTTGTCCTGAGTGGTTTTTTTTCCCTTCAGTTTCCTTTTCCTTTCAGGTTCAAATTGCATTACTAATATCAGAAACCAACAATGTGTGACATTGTTCTCTAAGGAACATTTTAATGTGAAATTTCTGGGTTTAGTAATTTAAAATGTAAACATATATGTAAATGTTTATTTTACATATTTTTGTTTATAGTATAGATTATATATGCATATATATGTATATATTATATGTGTGTATATATTATATATTATATATACACATATATAATATATATACATATATATATATATATATATATATGTATATATATATATATATAGAGAGAGAGAGAGAGAGAGAGAGAGAGAGAGAGAGAGAGGGAGAAGTGGCAATCCAATGAGAAAGGAATTTGGAGACAAAAAATATTTTATACCCCCCAAACTATGCCCTGTTAGTAGCTGCATTTTCATTCTATGTCTAGAAATATGCTGCTTGTGCACTCAATATATGAATGCATAAGAAAATACCATACAAGCCCAAATCTCTACTTTTATTTCATTATGAAAATGCAGTAAATATCATTTATTTGTTGGGCAAATATAAAGTAGCTATCTCAGTGTGCTAATTCTTTATTCATTATATGAAAAACTTGTGGTTTTTTTAGATCTCTGCTGTTAGTTTTACGCAATGTTCAATTATCAAGAGAGAAATTTAAAAGCTGTAGGCATAAATCCAACCAAACTTATATGACTTTTGTTCACTTTATATACATTGATATGGCAATTCATGATCTGAACTATTTCTGGGAAATCACTTCTTTCAATATTTTGTAGGGATTTTTAGTTTTTATTGGAAAATATTAAAAGAATTTAGTGTATATTCCAATGCTATAGTGATGGCTATTCAGAGTTTAATGTAGACAGCCAAATACTTTATAACAAAATTTTTAGGAAAAGAAAACAGTAGAGATACTTTTTTAAAAGTATCCAAGAGTGCTAGAGTAATACGATAAATTTTATTTACATTGAAAGAGTTCATTAGCAAAGTTGTCCAAGGTAAAACAATAGAAAATATTCTTTTAGAAAAGAATAAAAAATTTTTCAGTTCTTTAGAAATCAGAAGGAAAATGTCATATTAAGCCAAACTGGATGGAGAATTGGTATTAGTAAATTTCCTTTCTCCTAAAAGTTCATTGAAAAATGCAGTGTATTCAGAATGCATCTTTTGCATTTGCTCATTTTAAATCATTATCTAAAATATATTTAACAATTCTGCAAGTACAAAAACAAACGGTAGAAATAAAAGCCTAAGGTGATCAAAGCAAAGTGTTCTTTCTCATATCTACTTTAGATCTACCAATTATCTGAAGCATTTGTCTCCCTAAATGAATAGTAATGTTTGGAGACAGAGGTCTGAAAATAATTAAAGCATATCAGTCTGATTCCAAAAGAGCGAATTTTGCTGCCTTTAAGTAGTCTAATTATATTTATAATCACCATCTGTCTATCCCTGCTTTCTATTTGCTGGACCTTTCCCTGGGGTTTCTCAAAAACACTGTCCTAATTAGATGTACCTACAAGGTAATTCTAGACAAGATAATTCTGTTGTAGGAATTAGGGTTGGGATGGAGAGGTTGGTGACTAAAACCATCCTTATTAGGTAGTATCCTATAGTATTTTTGCAAAAGAGGATACTTTCCATATCCTACCACAATTTAATTTTTGGATTAATCTCCATAAAATGAATTTGGGGCACTGTTTTTGAAACCAGTATTTTAGAAACAATCAACTTTAGGTACTGAAAACAAAACTAACAAAAACTGCCTTAACGTAGTCTGCTGTCCACCAATTGTCCACCAATTTACTTTCTAGAAGTAAATTTTATTGTAAGTCCCAGTAACAATGGCAATCAGTTGCTCTTATGACTCCAAAGCTGCCTGGCATCAGACTTAGTAATTTTTTGTTATGGTTCCTTTGCTTGGAAACTTTAATAACATTATATTTTTAATAAATAAATACAAATGAAAGCACCTTTGGTAATTCAGTAATCCCACTCAGAATAAAGGTCTTATGCTACTCTCAAGGGAATGTTTTAGTTCATAATTGCATTAAACCAATGTACAAATGGACTGAATTTATCTTAGCGAAAGCTGAAAGTTTGTGAAAGCATGAATTTACCATCTGAAGCCTTCTTATCAATGTCATACTGTTTTACAGTGAAACCTAATGCTGTGTATTTTATTTTCATCTCTCACCCATCCACCTGACTCCATTAAAGCCTACTTCTATGACCTACACAGTAAATTGAATGTGACACAAAATAGACAAAATACTTACTGAATAAAGTAATGATTAAAAGATAGATCCTGATATCTGACATGAATACCATAAATTTGAATTTGAATCAACATAATATCTCTCCTTAGGATGCTTGTATGTTAAGAATTATTTCTAATTTAATAGACATAATGTGCTGATTAAATAATTTTAGGCAATGGAAACAAAGTAAAAATGTTTAGTACAAAGGAGGCTTTTAAAAGGTGGTTTGAAGGCAGTAAGTTATGGTGCAAAGCATCAGTTCAGAGTTTGAATTCCTCACGTGGCAACTTTTTAAGAGACAATTATAAATAACTGTGATTCTGAGTTTTTTCCATCTATAATATAATGCTAATAACAACCTTCAAGGATGTTATAATGACTAAAAGAAAGAATAGTCTAAAACATGTGCCAATGTCTAAAATATAAAAAACACTTAATAAATGCAAACTTCTTTACCTTGAAGTGATATATTAGCAATCATCATCTCAACCAACATGTATGATTATCGTTATCTAGCATTTAATAGGCAAATACAATGAATATAATTTTACGTTATCTGTTAGTTTGAATTCCATAGATGAACTTTATAGAAATGGTACATTTTTCCAAATCTTTTTATCCCTATTGAAGTTTTAGCTACCATCATCATCATCATGATATCTTTAGACAAAATGCTTTGTCAAACACTAGTTTATTTGTTGGCATGATCTGTCAGAGGGTAGCAGCTTTTAATTCCTTCTTAATCAGTGGTCCTGACAGTATTACTAATTTAAAATAGGTTATATATATATATATATATATATATATATATAGAGAGAGAGAGAGAGAGAGAGAGAGAGAGAGACATACACATACTCACAGCCATACCTTTCAAGATAAATTTTGTCAACTCAGTGAATTACAGTTGCTAGTCACAACTCAGGGAAAGTAACTGGGAGAAGTATACGGTTTAGGAAAGATAAACCCTTGTCTTACCATGACCCAAAAAGCTACATACTATTTTAAATAAATAATTTAGGGTATAGTAAACCAATCAGACAACAAAAATATACTCATAAAATACACATTTTAGAAAAACAAAAACTGAGGAGAAAGATGATTCTTACCTATATTGTCAATGATCATTAAATGAACTATGCAATATTTTCCAAATCCTGAAAAACTTTGCAGAACAGACACCCTATGAATGTTTAGGTTCTGAAGAGTGAGCAAAAGCAGGCAGATTTTGTAGGGTGATGGAAATTTGAAAGAAGCAATTGACATGGATTGAATTTCTCAATGTTATGACTTCATTCTGAGAGCAGATTGCAATACAGCAAGAGAAACTATATTCAGATAAAAACTTAACCACTTTATTAACCTGATGAACTGGACAACAGAGTCTATGACAATCACTACAATCACTGCCATAAGAAAGTGCTAAGATTACAAGCTATGCCCAAATCTCTGCCTCACTCTGAAGCTGCTCATGCACCAGGGCACCAGCTACACCCCCAAAAAGACTAACTAAGGCAAACAGAATTGAATTAAGACTTAGGCTGCTGCCCATTGACTACAAAACAGAGTTTTCAGTTTGATTCTAAATAAGTTATGATCTTGCTAAAACAAAATGATATTCCTCCAGGAGGTGAAGAATCTATATTCTCCATAGCACAACCTGCAAAATTTCCAAAATATAATTCAAAATACTAGTCAAAATATTTTTAAATGATACTTCTTCTAAATAGTAAAGCCAGTTAATAGATGTCAACCTCAAGATTACCAAGATCTTGAAACTATCACACAAGTAATTTAAAGTACCTGTTATAGCTATGCTCAACTAGACAGGTACGTAAGCTTATAATGAATACAATGATAAGATATATCAAAGAAATTAAAAGCATAAAAGGCTCCAAATAAATAGTCTTGAACTGAAAATTTTGAGATTTTTAAAAATTACTAGATAGGCATAATATCAAAAATTTAGTAAACTTAAAAATAAAGCAACTGAAATTATTTAATCTGAAGAAGAGAAAAACAGAGCTGTAGCTATAGTTGCTATTATGATATTTACATTTTATAGTATATATTATATTGCATTTTATGTCATATTGTATTATTATGCATACATTAGAGAAAGAAAGATTGTGAGATGCCTCAGGGACCTGTTTGACAGTATCACATGGCCAGAAATAAATGTAATTGGAGACCCAGAAGGATAATTGAATGGGAAAGGGGAAGAAAATAATTATTTGGGGAATAACAGCCAAAACTTTCCACATTTGAAGAAGGACATAAATTTACACATTAAAGAAGGGCAGCAAATCCCAAAATAGATAAATATGAAAAAAAAAACCTAGACTCCCCACAAATTGCTGAAAATAAAGGTAAATAAAAAAATATTGAGAGCAGCCTCAGAAAAAATGTACATTATATAAAAAACTGCAGAATTAAAAATAACTACAGACTTCTCATCATAAACTATATAGAACAAACTTTTTAATGTGTCAAAAAATAAAATCTGTCAATACTGACAGATAAAATAATGAAGTCTAAATAAAATAAAATGCTACTTCACATAGCATGTAATACAAATAAGAAGGCTTTTATTCCAGAAGGATGTCGTTGAACTACACATCTTGGCTATCAGAGGTTGCAGGATGTGCTATCAGAACTATAGTTAATTGCTTGGAGCAAAGATCAACCACGCAATTTCCATATTATCTTATTTGCATTCATTATGATACATATTCAGTTTTAGGCTATTTTAATTACATGCATATGTGTTACCTCTCCTACATAATAAATTGCATGAAGAATGAGCTGTGTCTTCTTTACTCTTTATGTTCTCATAGAACTTTGCACTTAGTAAGTATGTGAAAATGACAGTTGAACCCCTAAACCCCATATATAAATACTATCATTATGTCATGGTGAAATATTGAAATGGTGAAATATTAGAAATTATTATCTAATAGTGATAGTGTTTGTGCATGTGTGATTTTCCTTTCTAATGTAAATAACCATTTAGATGAGACTAAAAAATAAATTATTAAGTAATTGATATTCAATCAAAGATGGATTTTATGCATTCTCATTAAATCATAGGTACATTGGTATGTTCTCACACTGCTAAAAAAGACATACTCAAGACTGGGTAATTTATAAAGGAAAGAGGATTAGTTGACTCACAGCTCCACATGGCTGGGGAAGTCTCACAATCATGGTAGATGGCACATGAGGAACAAAGTCACATCTTACATGGTGGCAGGCAAGAGATATTGTGCAGGGGAACTCAAATTTATAAAACCATCAGATCTCATGAGACTTACTCACTATCATGAGAACAGCATGGGAGAGACATGCCCTCATGATTCAATTACCTCTTACCAAGTCCCTACCACAAGACACTAGTAATTATGAGGGCTTCAAGATGAGATAGGGTGACAACACAGCCAAATCATATCAATAAGTACCCTAAAAGTATATGTCATGAAACAGAGAAGAATTAAAAACCCCAGAAAGAGTGCTTAAATCTTCTAACTCATTTTATTCATTATTTCAGCCATGTTGAGTGGCTCACATTGGATATATACATGTATATATATATATATACATGTATATATAAATCTCAAGTTTGTTTCCTTCTCAACTTTGTTTCCTTTTGCTAATTGGAGGCAATCATAGTGCAGCAACTTAAAGAATGGGCTCTCAAGTCAGAATGCTTGAGGTAAATCCTCCATTTATAGCTTTCTCAGAGCACCACTTGAATCATTTCTCCAATACATATGCTTCAGTTTCCTGATTTGGAAATAGTTATAATAATGGTACCTAGCTTGGAGGGTTGTTGTACCTAGTGCAAAATATATACATAAAACACTGGAGAAGTGCTTGGCACATGTTAAGTCTTTAATAAATGTTAACTAGGGCCAGGCACGGTGACTCACGCCTGTAATCCCAGCACTTTGGGAGGCTGAGGTGGGTGGATCACGAGGTCAAGAGATCAAGACCATACTGGTCAACATGTTGAAACCCCGTCTCTACTAAAAATACAAAAAGTTAGCTGGGCATGGTGGCGTATGCCTGTTATCCCGGCTACTCAGGAGGCTGAGACAGGAGAGTTGCCTGAACCCAGGAGGCAGAGGTTTCAGTGAGACAAGATTGTGCCATTGCACTCCAGCCTGGGTAACAAGAGCAAAACTCCAACTCAAATAAATAAATAAATAGATAGATAGATAGATAAAATAAATGTTAATTATAGTTGTGTGAGCACTAGTAGTGATAACAGTAGATTATCTACAATAGTGGAAGAATTCTTTAAGTGTTCATTTCCACACTGGCAGAAGCAACAAAAATGCAGGTTCTGTTGGCTTTTCCTCTCTTGCATTTCAAACAATTTCTTTTAAACTACAGGCTGTGTATGTACACACTACATACGTGATTCTTGAGCAAACATGAGGGTTCTAGAGATGCTTTTTCTTATATCTTTCTAATTTAGTACCTCTTTTGTCCTATATTTTTAGAATAATAGAATAAATTTGAAAGTATAAAAAATTAATCTTTACTTTTTAAAATTTATTTTACTAAAACAGGGTATTTTTGTATAGTCAGTTTGTTTTGGTTTGGTTTGGTTATTAATGCTGAAGTCACTTTGAGTATTTGTGAATTACTTTTGTATTTTCTATATGAGAAAATACAAGCTTCAGCACCATGAAAAGGAGAGAAGTCATTCCTTCCTTGCTGATAACTGGAAAGAGGATTTATGCAAAATAATTAAGTGAAACAATATGTAGTACACATACCTCAAAGCCTCAAAGCCCTGTTTATAACAAATTTGGTTTGGGGAAGAAAGAGAATCAGGCTGTGAACTGTTTTTGAGAATTTTTCTCTCTTTAGAATACACAGAAAACAATTCAGACTGATGATATTCTGAATCTCATATCATAAGTAAAAGATTATTTTGTACTAGACAACACAACCCAGCCATCCATCTGTTGTATTTTATTAAATATCTTCCCTAATTTAGGTGAATTATTTGAGTCCCTAATAATTACACCTAACTTTCCTCTGGAAATAAGCCAATGAGAGTTACAATATCTATCATCATCCATACCCAAAGGCACACACACATGCACGTGTATATATAGTATTATACAACAATTATAATTATTTAGTATAAGTATATGTATGATTTATATATAAACAAGAAAAACATGGGAAAGACATGCTCTCATCAGTTACTTCTCACCAGATCCCTCCAATGGCATGTGATAATTATGGGATCTTCAAGATGAGATTTGGGTAGGGAAACAGTCAAACCATATCAATAGGTAACTTACAAGTATATGCCATGAAACAAAGAAGTATCGAAACCCAAGAACAAGTAGTTAAATCTAGTTTTATTCACTTCTTCAGCTATATTCATTGGCTCCAATTATATGTATGGATTCACCTTCTCTCTCTCTCTGTGTATATATGTAATATTTTATATATACATATATGTGTGTATATATATATACATACTATATGTGTACCTCTCTGTATATATATTTAATATACACATATATGTATATATAATATATATATTTAATATACACATATATGTATATATATTATATATATATTTAATATACACATATATGTATATATATAATATACATATATATATTATATATATATATATATATATAGAGAGAGAGAGAGAGAGAGAGAGAGACTTTGCTCTGAAGTCTGGATATGAGCAAGGGATTCTAGAAGTGGCATTCTATTACTTTCATCAGGAGTCATCCTGAGAATTAATCTCAGTCTTCTGATCCTGTGGAGTGCAGGAAGACAGTGACCAATACAATTAAGGGGTTGCTCAGAGGGAGGTATTGTCATCTTGTTCACTTACAGGGAAGTGGTGATAGGCCCTTGAGAAATTTCTGTTTCGGAGCCAAGGGTGAAGGAACAGCAGCAGGAACACAGAGGAAGTGGATATCTACTGCTACTTCCTCCGATTTTTGTCTACTCATTCAGTAAGTTTTTATTTCATTTTCATTAGGAACCTGATGTTAAAAAGGAGGAAGACTGCAAATTTTTTATGTTAATGAACAACAACATTTTACAAAACAAACTTACCTAACCAAATAGTTAAGAAAAGTATATTTTCTTAATGTGAACAGAAACTGTTTGTGAATATAGATTAAATTGCCTTCTGGAGGTTATGCTGGTGTGTGTTACCACCTGCTAATACTAAGAAAGGGACTTAGTAATGAGGAACCTTGTCTCAGTGGGACATACAGTGAAAAGTGGTAAGTCCAGGATCACATGTAGATAAAGAGGGAAATTCAAACATCCATGGTCTTGCATCTGCTTCTTGATCAACTCCTGCTCATCTCATACCACTTTCTCCTCCTCTCAGCTTCCTAGTCTCAGCTCTTTCCTTCTTCAAAGTTCACAACTCATCAACCTCATGAATCTTACTCCATTTTCTAGAATGCCTACGACTCATCCTGAAAAGAATTCTCAAACTTTTGTTATCTTTCCTCAGATTTTTCTTCCTTTTTTCATCATTTTTCCAGTTTTTTTCAATGATGAGATTTCAGCTTACGTATCATTTCATTACCTCCTTCAAAGGGTCTTATCTAACCACCCTTACTACAGAAGCATCCCTCCTTGATATTATATATTGCAGCACCTTCTTTCTCTTCTCCATCACACTTTTTGTAGATTTCCATTACTGTATTTATTTATTTATTTATTTATTTATTATTCCCCATAAAAATAGGTTATTTCCACGAGAAAGGCAACATTTATGCCTCTTCACCATTATATCCTAGTGGTTATCACCATACATAAAATGCAGAGAACGCTCAATAAACATTCATTTAATTTACAAAGTAAGAATATAGAAAATCGTCTGATTTATAGTAAATATAGTGCCAATTGTAGAATTGGGAGAGATTAGAGAATAATATAAAAGCTCTATATATAACATTTTTGTGGTTTACTCTCATACCGAGTTAACTAAACAGCAAACTTTGTAGATTTAATTCTGAAATGTGTTTTTAATCATATTCAATGGATTGTTTTTCACAGAATTATATGAAGATGAAGCTTTATAGCCATTTGTATAGAAGACTAATTGCCCCCACAAATACATCGAATAATTTATGTTAGGTATATCAGGTAAAAAATATTCCTTTGAATAATGATAACTTAGCCAGGGTTCTTTTCATTAACATTTTATAAGTATATCTTCTCCATACTTGCTTGGTTACCACCATTGGTCTTTTAAAGAAATACCTAGGATAAATGATAGATCATAAAAGGAACAGATAAAAGAAATATAAATTATTAAATTAGTGATCTCGTGCTATGCCCAGAAAAGATGAAGACTTGATCTTTACAAAAGCCCGAAAAGAGTTGATGACTAGAATATGTTTTTGAGTTAGAACTGAGTATCCAAAAGGAATTTTTAAAAGCAAGGAACTAAGAATTAATTTTGAATATATTTTTAGACAGATGAAAGCAGCACCAAATGCTAAGGAAAAAAATATAGATCTTCCTGTCTACCAATGAGCAGGCAACAGATGCCTTTGTACTGTTCAAGCCTTCTTACCCCAGTCCCACGTGGACTCTCTGCAGTAAATACAGTTTAGCTTAACAGTCCATCATTTTCCCTACTGAAGTCTCCATTTAGAAAGGTAAGATTTTGCCCCTGGCTTGCTAGACTCTTGCCCTACATAAAGATAATTAGATTCTAACAGAACAGAAGCTAATTTGTGGGTTTAATATAGTGCTGCTTTTAGATAGTAATAAAATCCTTTTCTCAAACACTAAGTGCACATCAGCATTAACATAAGTCAAACAGTTTCCAGCCTCACATCTGAAGGATGTTTTTTATTATTTAAATCCCTAGAGATAGCTTAATATCTACAGTGACCTAATAATGACCTGTTTTAGATTCAGATGATACTACTTTACATTTGAGTTGGAATCTAAAGAGTCTTTAGGAATTAGAAAATTTGGCCTGACTTGATGGGTTTGTCTGAGCTTTTCACTTTTAAGTCTTAACAGGAAGGAGACCCCTTAATCATTGAATTGCCCAGAGTTAACTTTGCTACATAAACTAGAGATCTTATTTTTGTAAAATTAGATCACATACTTCTCCTTAGCAATTTTAAAAATTTATTTCAATATAATATGCAATATTATATTGTATAGAATAGAAATAGAAGTTATCCTTCAGCTGGCACTTTTTATGATCTAACACACAATGGGTATGAATTCCAGTCTGCAATGATATATGAGAAAGATCTATAACATCCAGAAAAACCATTGGCTCCATATTCTATTCATGATGCCAAATAGCTAGGTCATTGAAATAAGGAGAAATAACTTGTACCCTGTCGTGCAAAGAAGTCAGGTAGATGACTCTCAGATGAGAATTTTCCCTTTCTTTTCTTTTTTGTTTTCATTTTCTTTCCTTAATTTTATTTGATTCCCTGCATTTTATTTCATTATATTGTCTCAGTTTTAAACCAGAGGCTATACTACATAGTGAATATATTTGTACTGAATTGTAGGTTTTTGTATCACATGGGTACAACCATTTTTATTTTTCCTAAAATGATAACTTTATTCACCCATAAGAAAATTCAAATCTTTGATACAGAGAGTATTTGACAAGAATGAGCTCATGAATGGTGGCATGGGACTATAATTCTAAAATATTATTGTCTGGAAATGTAAAAAGGAAAATATAGTCATATGACACATCCTGTTTACATCTAACACATTTAGTTTAAAATGCCGTATCAGTCTATTCTATTTTTGAACATACTTAATTGTCTAGGTAGTGTTTTTTGTTTGTTTTAACAGCTTCGTTGAAGTATAACTAAATTCAGTTAATTACACATCTTTAAAGTGTATATTGGATAAACTTTAAAATAAGTACACGTCCATGAAACTATAATAACAATCAAAATAATGAACATATCCATCACTTATACAAGTTTCCTAGTGCTTCTTGTGATCCTTTCCTTCCCTCTTTTCCCTACCCAATTCCCAGGCAGCCAGTAATTTGCTTTCTTTCACTAGATGAGAGTTTGTACTTCCTAGAATTGAGTATAAATTAAATCACAAAGTATGATTTTTTAGGCTTGCCTCTTTAATGAACAATAGTTATTTTTTGTCTATCAACAGTTTATTCCTTTTTTATTGCTAAATAGCATTTCATTACATGAACAGATCACAGTTTATTCATTCATCTGTTGATGAGCTTTTGGTTTGTTTCTTTTCTTGGCTATCATAAAAGTACTATGAATATTTCTGTGTAAGCCCTTGTATGCACAAATGCTTTCATTTCTCTTGAGTAGGTATCTCAGAGTGGGGAGACATAAATCATACGGTATGTTATGTTTCACTTTTCAGGGAGCTGCCAAAATAATTTCCAAATTAGTTGCACCATTATACATTCACCAGAAATGTGTGAGTGTTCCAGCTCTTCCATATCCTTGCCAAACTTTGTATGTTCAAACTTTTTAATTTTACTTAAGAGATTGTTTTCATATCTCAGTTTGGTTTTAACTTGCCTCTCTTCGGGTTTAATGAAGTTGAGTATCTTTTCATGAGTTTATTTGATATTCTAATATTTTCTTTGTTAAGTTCCTGTAAAATCTTTTGCCTGTTTTTAATATTGTATTCTACTTTGAGAATTCTTTACTTAGTATTTACAAACTTTTTCCCAGATATGTGATTTACAAATATTTCCTTTTAGTCTGTTTCATTCCTTCATTCTCATATTTTATAGAGCAAAAGCTCTATGGCAATACTTCTGGTGTTATAGCTAAGAATAGCTAAGAAACTTTTGCCTAACATGATTATAGTGGTTGTTTCTTATGTTTCATTTTGTTTTGCTTTTCCCAATTTTAACACATGTGATCCATTTTCATTCAATTTTTGTATACACTATGAGAAATGAATTAAATTCTTTCTCCTGGCATGTTAATGGCCAATTGGTTCCACATTATTTTTTTTCAAAAGACTGTCACTTCTCCATTGAGATTGTGAGTCTATTTCTGGACTCTATTTTGTTTCATTCATTTATTTGTCTACCTTAATCTTAATTCTCCACCATTTTGATTACCAGAGGTTTATAAAAATTTTCGATATCATGTTGTATTAGTCCTCTAACCTCATTCTTTTTCAAAATTATTTTGGATATTCTGGGTCTTTGGCATTTCTATATGAATTTTTTTACCAATTGTACACTTTTGACAAAAAGAGGCTACTGAAATTGTCAATGGGCTTTTGTTGAACCTGTGAATCAATTAGGAGATAATTTCTATATTAACAATACTGAATCTTCTGACACATGAACATGACATATCCCTCTCTTTGTTCAGGCACACTTCAGCTTATCTAAACAATACCTTGGGTTTTCTGGTATTATAGGTCTTACATATTTTTTTCATGTTTTCCCTAAGTATTCATTTTTTGATGCTAGAGTAAATAATATTTTTCAAATTTAAAATATGTGTTTCTTATACAAAGAGATCAAATGGACTGTTGTATGTTGATGGACCTAGCAACCTTACTAAACCCATTTATTAATCCTAACAGTGTTTTTTGTAGATTCTGTTCAATTTCTAAGAAAGCATTCATACTGTCTAAGAATAGATAATTTTACTTCTTTCTTTCTAATTAGGATGCCTATTATTTCTTTTCCTCACCTGATTACACTAATTAGTCCAGTTCAATATGGAACAGAATTGAGAAAGCAGATATTATTGTTTCATTGCTAGCTTTTAGGAGACAGCAGTCTTTCAACATTAAATATAATAGTAGTTACAGGCTTTCTATAAATGCTCTTTAGGAAGTTGAGGAAGTTTCTTTCTATTCCAAGTCTGCCACGAGGTGTGTGTGTGTGTGTGTGTGTGTGTGTGTGTGTGTGTGTGTAATCAAGAATTGATGCTACATTGATTGATTTCTAAATGTTAAACCAACATCCCATTAAAAAGCAAACTTGTTTAAGATGTAGTATCATTTTTTTTTTTTGAGACGGAGTTTCGCTCTTGTTACGCAGGCTGGAGTGCAATGGCATGATCGCGCCTCACCGCAACCTCCGCCTCCTGGGTTCAGGCAATTCTCCTGCCTCAGCCTCCTGAGTAGCTGGGATTACAGGCACGCGCCACCATGCCCAGCTTATTTTTTGTATTTTTAGTAGAGACAGGGTTTCACCATGTGGACCAGGATGGTCTCGATCTCTTGACCTCGTGATCCACCCGCCTCAGCCTCCCAAAGTGCTGTGATTACAGGCGTGAGCCACTGCGCCCAGCTTGTAGCATCATTTTTACGTATTGTTAGATTTTATTTGCTAAAATTTTATGTAAAATTTTACTGGTTTTCTTTATTTGTTTTTAGAAAGGGGGCTCTGTCACCCAGGCTAGAATGCAGAGTGGGTTTATGACAGCTCACTGAAGCCTACAAATCCTGGGCTCAGCAATCCTGCCACTTCAGCCTCCCAAGTGACTAAGACTACAGGCACGTGTCACCATGCAAGGCTATTCTTTTTACATTTTTTTTTTGTAGAGACAGGGTTACTTTATGTTGCCCAAGCTAGTCTCAAACTCCTGGCCTCAATGAATCATTGCTTCCCAAATTGCAGGGATTATCAGCATGTGCCACCAGGCCTGCATTCATCTTTGTAGGATATATTGGTTTGTACTTTTCTTCATTTGTAATAACTTTTTATAACTTTGATATATTAGAGTAATGCTGATATCATACAATAAATTGTAAAGTGTGTCCTCCTCTACAGTGTTCTGGAAATGTTTGTGTTGAATTGGTATTATTTCCTCATATATTTCACCAATAAATACACCTGGGCCTGAAGTTAGATTTATTCATTTGCCCATAAGTTAATGGAATATTATTTAGTTTTCCAATATTTGGGGTTTTCCAAGCATCTTGTTATTAATTTTTAATATAAATCCACTTTGGTCAGAGAACATACTTTGAATAACTTGAATTTCTTTAAATTACTGCAACTTGTTCTATGACCCAAAATGTGGTCAATCTTAAAGTGTCTGTGTTCATGTGAAAATAACATGTATTTCATCCTTGCTGAATGAAATGTTTTGTGAAAGCCAACAAGATGAAGTTGCATAATGGCATTGCTCAAATCTTTATGCTTACTAATGTTCTATTTACTTGCTCTAGCAATTATTGAAAGGTGATATCTAAACCTCTTAGTGTAATTGTGGATTTGTGTGTTTCTTCTGAAAGTTCTGTTTTTAAGTGCACGTATTTTGAAGTTCTGTTGTTAGGTACATAAACATTTAGAATTTTTATATCCTCTTAGTAAATTGGCTTTTTATCAAGTGGCATTTTTGTCTCTGTTAATATTTTTTTTCTCTAAGATGTCTCTCCCTGATATTATCACAGGCATGCTAGCTTTCCTTTGATTGCTGTTGGCATAGCATTTTTCCCATTCTTTAATTTTTAACATATTTGACACTTTATTTAAAGTGCATTACTTGCAGCCAGTATAGAGTTGGACCTCGTTTATTTTTTTGATCAAAGCTGACCATCACTGACTTAGGTGGAATATTTAGACTTTTTATATTTAATTTACTTATTGGTATGGTTAGCTTTTATTCTATCAGCACACAGTTGTTTCTATTTGTCCCAGCTGTACTTTGTACAGTTTTATTATGTCATCTTTGGAAAGAAGTTGAAAATATTTTGTGATTCTGTTTTATCTCCTTTCATAGCTTACTCACTGTAAGTCTTTGTTATATATGTAGTTGCTTTAGCATTTATATATGCATCTTTAACCTCACAGTCTACTTTCAAGTGATACACCATTTTACATATAACACCTCTCGATAATGTACTTCCATTCCTCCTTTCCACATGTCTATGTTGTTACTGTGATACATTTCACTTTTAAATGTGTTTTTAAAAAACCCATATTACATGTTCATTTTTGTCCGTTTGTTTAAACACTATATTGCCTTTGAAGGCCTTAAGCTGGCAGAATCAGAGCTTGCCTGCTGTTTCCTGTCTCATAGTGACCACTGTCCTTTGTTGTTTGATTTACCTTTTCTTACAAACCATTGATTATTTTTGCCAACTTTTTGGTTGTTTCAGATGGAAGAGCAAGCAGGCTCTCTGTTACTCTATTCTAGCCAGAAGCTGAGTGGCTGAGGCAATTTGATTCCGCCACAGAGGTTTGGAACCATTATATTTCAGAGACATTCTTTACGCAACTTCCCCTGCTGATCTTAGCTTTATCTCCTGATACTATATCAAGGGCTTAATCTGTCTTCTATGTACTAACCCTTAATTTTTAAAATAACATATGTTAGATTCAGGCTTTAAGATCTTCTATATTTCTCACTTATATACTTGCTTACATTGGTCCTAGGTTGAAAGTGTTCAAGGTGATCATCTGCATTTTATCTACTTTACAGTAGACTTTGGTTATATGCCTCATCTGAAAGGTATACATAGGCTGGGCGCGGTGGCTCAAGCCTGTAATCCCAACACTTTGGGAGGCCGAGGCGGGTGGATCATGAGGTCAAGAGATCAGGACCATCCTGGTCACCATGGTGAAACCCCTTCTCTACTAAAAATACAAAAAATAGCTGGGCATGGTGGCACATGCCTGTAATCCCAGCTACTCAGGAGGCTGAGGCAGGAGAATTGCCTGAACCCAGGAGGCGGAGGTTGTGGTGAGCCGAGATCAAGTCATTGCACTCCAGCCTGCGTAACAAGAGTGAAACTCCATCTCAAAAAAAGAAAGGTATACATTTTAGCTGTATGCATCTGATACTGTACAAATTTTTGGTATATATTTATTTAAACAATCTTCATAATGATTCTTAAGGTGATTGTTCTGTCTTCCTTTTAGGAATATACTTTACCTAGTGACATGTAATGGATAATCTAAGTGTCCATCATTAGAAGAAAATTCAGTAAATAATAATTTAGCTATATAATAAAATTGTATGCAGCTACTTAAACTGATGGCAAAGATTTATTTTTATTGTCAAGTAAAAATATTTACTACCTTTAGTCAATAAACAATTTAGAGAGCAGAATTTTATATATACTAAAAGCAAGTGCTATATTTGTTTGACATAGTTGTTTCATCTGAGCGAAATAGATGGAAATATAACAATGTTGAAATGCTATCTCTGTAAATGTACCTATATACAAAGAAGTGTCTGGATGATATGCAATATGCATCAAGTTTTACAATAGTCTTTAATTTCTTATTTGTTGTTTGATTAAAAAATTAAACAACAAATAAGAGACTACAGTAAATAGTCTTATTTACTCAAGACTTAATAGTCAATATATACAATATGATATGCATTATATATATGCATATGTGTATATCTGTGTGAAAGTGTGTTTACATAAATACATATCAATTATACCAAGAGGGAAAAACAAGTATTGATGCCATTTTTAATCTGTAATTTAAAGTAAAAACATTGCATGTAACAAAACATGTTTTATATAAAAACATACCAGCTTATAATTTAATTCACATTTTAATTTATATTATTAAAATGCCTTTATTAATAATCACACAAATAAATTCAAAATTCTATAAGAAAAAACTAGTTTAAATGTACTTCTGACTTTTATCTACTCAATTCAGCCGAATTTTATCTTCAGTATTACTACACAAACCTCAGAAGGTTAGATGATACAGGTTAAGTTTCAATTGCACAGCTTAATATTTTAGGGCTTATCCAAACTGAGCCTTTAGAGGCTCATTGAGAACTGGTATAAGTTGACACTGTGGCTTGATCATCCTCCTCCTCAGCAGTACTCAAAGCTAGATCCACGTACACAGACTACCAAGAACATCTAGCCAAGTTTGAGGTTTTGACACTGTGTTCTGTGTGCTTGCTTTAAGTGTTTAAATAATACCTATTTTTATTATAAAAATCACACAAATGTAAGAAATTAATTTAAAAAACCAATTTGGAAAATACATGAAGTTATTAAACAAATATTATCTATAGGCTTACCATCAGAGATAATTATTATAAAAATGTTTATCCATTTACGTCAGATAGCACTTCGATATTCTTTTTTTTAATCTGCCTTCTTTATTTACTACCTTGTGATATATTTAACCACCATAAATCACTTGTCTCACAATAAAGTACTTTAGAATTGGACAACCTCTCAGTTTCTTCATCTCCAAAAAGAATATAAGAAACTAAATAAGATTATGGTAAGAATTAAATGCTTGCAAGTAGAATTACAAGTTTGAAGAACAAATAAATAAGATATTAGTGTTAACTACTATTGTTAACTAATATATTGGAATATACTAAGATCTTTCCCATCTCAATCTCTTAGTACATTATTTTTCACATAATTTGGTCTCTCTTATAACTTCAAGGGCTCAATAACACGAGTTGAATGAATGAATGAATGGTGTGGGTTATCATTATTCATTTTATTGGTATTAATATTAGTATTAGGTTTTATTAATTCAATATTCAAGAATTTACATGATTTCTTTCTAGATACTTAAAACCCTCTTATGAAGCATTTTTTTTTCAAAATTCTGCCATTAGCATTGGAAGAAATTGTAATTGAGCCCCCATCTTGCCAGTGGTAAAACTCATTTACATCATTTTCCACAAGACTATTAGTGATGAATCAGAAAATATTACATTCAGAAGAATCTAATTCAAAAGGCGTTAGGCAGAACTTTCAGAATAAAAGTAATTCTCAGACAACATTTTAAAGGGAAAACACTAAACCATTCATTGCAACACTGCACAACTGACTTTGGCAGACCTTCTGCTGATTCAGCAACTGGTATTTGACCCAGACATCTTTGTCTAATTGTCTTTACAAAGACTACAAGTAAGAAAAGTTACTATGAAAATGGAACTTAAAGTAATCATGTTAACTTCTAAAGAATTTTTTGTGGGAATTTGTTTGACTTATCTACTCATTTTTATACCTGCCTCATTCAAGCAAGTATTTCAATCAACTTCTTCAAGATGTGAGGAGAAATGTAGCACAGGATACAAATATCAGATGTGAAATATGGAAATCGAAAAGACACAACAGGCTGCTGAAAGGAGCACTAGATTAAGTACTAATTCTGCTTCCAAATAGCTGTTTAATGTTTGAAGAGTCACTTTCACTTACTGGGCCTCTAGTTTTATATTTTTTCTTATTTTATTTTATTTTATTTTATTTTATTTTATTTTATTTTATTTTATTTTTTAACAAATTTTTGCTCTTGTTGCCCAGGCTGGTGGGCAATGGTGGGATTTTGGCTCACTGCAACTTCTGCCTACTGGGTTCAAGCTATTCTCCTTCCTGCCTCAGCCTCTCCAGTAGCTGGGATTACAGGCACCTGCCACCATGCCCAGCTAATTTTTGTATTTTTAGTAGAGATGGGGTTTTACCATGTTGGTAAGGCTAGTCTCAAACTCCTGACCTCTGGTGACCCACCCACCTAGGCCTCCCAAAGTGCTGGGATTGCAGGCATAAGCCACAACATCTAGCCTGGTTCTATACATTTTAAAAGGCAGTACTAGTTAGTACAATTTTAGTTGCAACTAATAGAAAAGCTCACTGAAATTAAATAATGTGGAAAATGTAGCTGTTTATATACTTGTACGTTTCAGACACAGTGTAACTCCAGGTGAAGTTTTCCAAACAGCTCAGAAATGGCATAAAACAATAGTTTCCTTACTTACCTTACTTATTTCCATAGACCCAGTTTCATTTTCTGGTTGGGTATCTTCACTGGATTTTAACAGTAAATGCATTTTTAAACTTCATTTATTCACACTACATTGTTTAGAATGGAAAATTTTCCTTTGGATTCTAGACAGTTTCTCTGAAGTCAGACTGATTCTAATTGTATTTTTATGGTTAACTGCTTGTCTTGTAGTAAATTAAAGCTAGTCACAGATACTGTGACATTGCTCATTTTGAAAAATGGGGCACTGTCCTCTCCTCTTGAATCAGAGACAGAAGCTCTACAACTCCCTTGACCAACAGAGTATCCCACAAGTGGTACTGAGCCAATTTCTTGGCTCAAGCATGAAGATACTGACTGTTTTTATTTTTCACCATTTGGAAAAGCCACTCTTGAAGCCCAGCTGCCATGCTATGAGTAAGCCGAATTAGCCAAAGTCCCTGATAGAGAGGATCTGAGGCCTGCTGAAAGCCTTTGCGGAGCTTTCAGCCAATACCCAATATCACTTTTACTAACCAAGTGAGTGAACCATCCTGGGATTGGATCCTTCAGCCCTGTTTGAAATGCTTTGGGCCGGGCGCGGTGGCTCAAGCCTGTAATCCCAGCACTTTGGGAGGCCGAGGCAGGTGGATCACGAGGTCAAGAGATCAAGACCATCCTGGTCAACATGGTGAAACCCCATCTCTACTCAAAATACAAAAAATTAGCTGGGCATGGTGGCGCATGCCTTTAATCCCAGCTACTCAGGAGGCTGAGGCAGCAGAATTGCCTGAACCCAGGAGGCGTAGGTTGCGGTGAGCCGACATCGCACCATTGCACTCCAGCCTGGGTAACAAGAGCAAAACTTCGTCTCAAAAAAAAAAAAAAGAAAAAAGAAATGCTTTGGCTGCCCTGTGTAACAATGAAGGCCATCCCTTAGGAACTTTACTCAAATTGAAGATACACGGGTAAAATAAATTGCGGCTGTCGCTCTAAGTGACTGGGTTTCAGACTGGCTTGCTTTGGCACAAAAGTTCACAAGAAGCCACTCCATCATTAGGGCAGATTTCAATATTTATTTTTTCCTAATTATGTATGCTTCTTCCTGATGTGTGATGTAGTAAGTGCCCTGAGTAGGGTTGAGATAATGTTTTCATTGTCAGCTTCAAAATGTATTGGCATAATGTTTCATAACATTAGCTTGTTTTATTTTTGATGAAAGAAACCAAGAGACTTATTTTTATGTTCACTGTGTTTGCTTCAAAATGACATTGTACCCTGTCAGGTAACATAGATCTATTGCACAAATGTGTAGTATAAATCACATTGAAGATTGTATAATTTTTATAAACAGCAAAGTTAAGCTTTAATGGCATGTTATCAGGATTGCCCACAAAGTATTCAGGATCCTGGACAAGAACTTTCTGTGGTGTTCGATCTACATACACAGTTTCAGCCACATAAGTTAACCCTGTCAGAACCATACTGTTGACTCAGTCTTAACATGGTTCTGTGAAAGTACTACAGTTGAGACCTGACTGCGAGGTCCTTGGACAGCCCCACAAACATGAATGAGTCCCAGAGCTCCATGGGGTTTCTGGCCAACTTTACCCATTGGACAGAGGGTTGAAGAGTTCCCCAGGGCCCATGTGGCTTCCAGTCCAAACAGGAGGCATCCTATCCAGAAAGCACCACTAGGCTGGCCCTGTCCCAGACTCTGAAGGGGAAGGAATGTAGAATACTTCAAAGAAGGTATTCTGAAACACGATGGCCCAAAGGCATAGGATCCAAGACGGAAGTCCTGTTCGCCTAGGTCTAAGGGCAGAATTGCATAAAATCTACAGAGCACACATGCTTACTTTGAGATACTGCGCAGAAATATATTATTTATTGTGTTCTTTCATTTTATACAGATTATGTTCTATCAGCACTCGTTGAAGAATTAACAGGTCTTGGTAGTGCCACTTTATGTGAGTCCTGATTGATCTTACCCTCTCATATTGGGAAATTTTATTATTCACCTGAGTAAAATATCCTCTTTTGAAGTAATTCACTGTACATAAATTTAAACTTTAAAAATAATGTTTATATACATATATTTAGATAGTATATATTTATATAAGAAGCATCTAAGGCTGGCCACAGTGGCACATGTCTGTAATCCCAGCTACTCAGGAGGCTGAGGCAGGAGAATTGCTTAAACCTGGGAGGCAGAGGTTGCAGTGAGCAAAGATGGAACCATTGCACTCCAGCCTTGGCATCAGAGCATGACCATGCCCTCCCCAGAAAAAGCATCTAAATAAAAACCTGAAACATTATATATTATTACCTTATCACAACACAACATAGCCTTGTTATTTTACAACCCACCAGTATTCTACTCATGAATGTGCAGTGACAGATATGTATTAATCTTGCCTGGCATCAACTGAGCCTGGAACCAAAGACTAAAGTAATGTCCCCATCTGCATAGGTTAAGACACAGATACTAGTTCTAAATTTTTAAAAAATCAGTACAGTGCTCATCTTTGACCATGTGCAAATTATTTAAAAGTGTGAGAGTTGTGAAAGCACATTCGGGGATCATTTTAACAGAAGTAAGCCCTTTAGAATAATTAATGCATTTTTATTATTTGAAAATATTAATATTTGATAAATGTATGTGGGGAAAATATTCATTAACATTTTAAATGATAAAAAGTATATTTGAAAAAGTGATAAATTTTAAAAAAAGATAAATTCAAACTAACTTGCAGATGTATATACCTTCCTCTACATTTCATAATATGAATTATACTGCAAAACATTGTATATTAGACCCTACCTTGTCAATAATGGCTATTTTTCTCCCCTTGATATATGGAAGGGCATTGGCCCAAACAAGTCTCTGCTTAGACTAAGGTTTTCACTTGCTGTTCATGAAGAGGAAGCACTAATGGCACCACAAAATATTTAGAGAGAAAACTCTGCAACCTATAAAAATAGTTATAATGTCAGGAGTCCTAATTTCTTTTCTAAGTGTCATTACAAATATTGATGAAAATGTCTCAATTCTAGAAATATTTGTACATGAGTAAAATGTTGACTTCAATAGTATTCTGATTGTGATTTACAGCAGTTAATACAAATTATCCTATTTAGAGGTTTAAGAGGCTTTTCTCATTTCCTTCATCAGGTTCAGTCATAAATGGCTTAATCATTCAGAAGACATTACTGAATTAGATTGCATTAACTGCATAATAACAGAAAAAATAGCAACATGGAAACCAGCCGAAACACTATTAGGAAGGAACTAAGTTCATTCCCTGTAATGCCTCTGTTGATTTGTTGAAATTGTTGATGTGACCTCAATCACAATTTCCCTTCTGTTTTGTTCATCAGTTTCTTTTCACTTTAGTAAACATGCATTTGTATTTTTGAGACAGAAATCTAAATGTTATGCATATATTAGGACAGGGTGTCTAGACTACTGTGTGAGTTTAGAACTTGGGCTGGTTCAAATATTAATATAAGGAATCATAAAACAAATATGCAGTTATATACTGGACCTAGAAATTTTATCATTGTCTTCATACAAGCCATACATAAGAAGGTGCTATTACATAAGAAAAGGAGTGACCTTTTAATAAACCTTAATGACATAAAGGAAATGCACATCTGCAAGGATGGTTAAGATTAGACAAAAGACAAAATATTCATTATCATTTATTTGAAAGGTTTTTCAAGAAAGAATGCTAGACTGTATTGCATATGTCCAGAATTATAAAGCACAATAGGAACATTAAAAATTACCTATTCAATTGCTTATTCCTTATAAATATGTCTGCAATCCTTAAGTGTTGTATTCAAAATCACTTTGTTTCCAGCAGTCAAACCCATATCCTCAGCGGGCTTTTGCTGGAACCAGTGTTATTTGCACCTCGCTTTGCTTCTAAAATGAAAGACTACCTTATACTTAAATCATTTTTATCTTATCTGAAGTTATTTTAATATCTATTATTCGCTGCTCACAGATAACCCCACGGCCCTCATTTCCCTCAGCTAATTCTCCTATATCACCTCATATTACTCCCCACTCCACAACCATCCTTCATCTAAGCTAAATTCTGTAATTTCTCGTATTTATCATAGTCTCTCTCATCTCTCGTCTCCAGAGAAAGGTTTGCAAATGCTTCTCCTACTTGGAAAATATTTTTCCTTTCTTTTGGCTCATTAACCTTTTAGACTTTTAGTGTCTTAAAAACAAAGGAGCAGACACTTTCCAGATCGAATTTTTTCCCGTTCTGGGGTTAGGAAAACCTGAAGTGTGCTGTGCATCCCTTAGTTTGAGAACTTTCATAGTTGTTGACATAGGCCTGCCTTTTCTCTTTCACCTTTTAAAACATTATTAATGAGTAATTGCTCCAAGAAAATTGAGAGCAGAATATCAACCAGTAAAAAACAAAATACCTGATTACAGATTATAATGAGTACCATGCATGTAACAAAGAAGATGTTGGGCCAGGAACAACTGGGAAGTCTTTGTATTTGCACAGTCAAAGAAGGCATCACCAGGGATATACAATTTGAGTTGAGATCTATATTTCGTGAACTATCCAGCCCTGGAAAGAACTAAAGGAAGGGCATTATAGAGGAAGGGAGCAACAGGGCACAAGAGGAAAGGGACTTGATAAATTCGAAACCCAGACAGAAGCCCAAAGAGGCTGTAAGACAATGCATGGGACAGTAGTAGATGGTAGGTTTGGTAAAGTAGGTGGGTATCAGATCACATAGGTCATTAGGCATGGTGAAGAACTGTCATTTCATTGTGAGCACCAAGTGACAGCAGTGATATATTTTAAACTGCTGGGGAACAATCTGCTTTACATTCTTTTCTTATTCAAATGAAGAAGTAGATTAGAAATTTAATGATTAATGGGCTGGGATGGAGACAAAGAGTAACAGCGGATTGTGTAACACATATTGAAAGCTTATCATATGCTAGGGATTTTTGCAAATTGCATAATTTAGAATCCCTACAAGGGTCTTATGAGGCAGATATTATCATTTACACTTAACAAATGGAGAAACGACTCTCAGAGATGTGAAGTAACATTCCCAAGATCACACAGGACTTCAGCTGACTGGAGTCATGTCAGAATTTGACTTAGATTTTGAGGACTTCATACTTCTCATTATACCATACGGTTTTCATGAATCAAAGATCCCTACTGTTAACATATTCATTTTGTTTCTCCACAAGAAAATAGTATTGGATTATCTAAAAGATATGATAGAAAATTATGCAGAAGATTGGCAGAACTAATGCTATTTCTGATGACTTTTCTTACCGTAGAACCATAAATTCTGGCCAATGAGTTCAGCTGCATAGTACAGTTATTAACCGGTTAAAATAGGCTTGTTTTATGTACATAATACTTGTCTAGTAGCATTATCACATTTTATTTTTATCACACTTTATTATGAGTGTTGGCATGACATAATAAACTCTACCAAGTAAAACCTGCAATGGAAGAGAGATGAAGCCTGACTTAGTTCCCTTTGGAACAGACTGTCTTACTTCATTGGATTTTTGTTTTTTCTATATACACAAGTAGTTTACTGAGAAAGATGTAGAAAAAGGAAACCCTATTTAATTTAATAATCGAGAAGATTTTCCTCAACATGTTTACACTAGTAGTACTTCATTGCTTCCTCTAGTCCTGCATTGAATGTTACTCCATGGAAAAGACATGCTTCTCCATTTTCTCTTGTACATCCTCCCTTTCTTCACTTTATGCTCTTTACTTTTTTCCCTTGATTCATTTATTCTTCTCTTTCTCCATTTTCCCCTTTCTCTTTTCCTTCTCCATTTCTCCCTAGTTCTCTCCTTCCCATGCATCTTAAATATGAGCTTCTTAAGATCAAGTTTTGTCCAGCTGTGCAACATGCAATGCTTACCACAGTTCAGAAAGTAGGAATTCCATAACAGCTTGTTCATGGCATTGGGACAAATATTATCTCCCTGTTCAACATAAAACTTTTCCTTCTAATTTCTCCACAGAGCAGTGCAAATAGCGACATTTTCTGCTGCTTTTTCTGCTACTTGGGTCTACATATTCCAGGATCTCTTCAATCTGAGTCATTTTATACAGTGTCATTATGATATATATTTGCACACTTAGCACTGCCTGACTAAGCCTTTCCTCCTCTTCTCTGTCTCTTTTTTTCTTTCCCTTTCATCTTGCAAGCTCCAATAGCTCTCTTTACAGGTAATAAAGATGGAAGAAAAACACTCTCCATTCTATATTTTGTAATTTTAAAATTTAGGTTGTCATAGCAATGTGATAGAATTTTTAAAATAGAAAAGATTTTTCTTATCCACAGCAGAATTTTTTTCTGTTTACACATACATATAAGTATTTAAGTGGAAAATTTTATGAAAAATCAGTTTGTACACAGAACTTTAAAAATCCACAGTACACATAAATATAAGAAATTTAAAATGCCAACATTTAAAATTATTTTATTTTATTTATTTTATTTATTTATTTTTTGAAACGGAGTTTTGCTCTTGTTACCCAGGCTGGAGTGCAATGGCGCGATCTCGGCTCACCACAACCTCTGCCTCCTGGGTTCAGGCAATTCTCCTCCCTCAGCCTCCTGAGTAGCTGGGACTACAGGCATGCACCACCATGCCCAGCTAATAAAATTATTTTAAAAAGTTAAATTCAGCTGTTTGTATTTTAACAACTATAGTCAACATGTTTTTATTCGGTCATTTCTTTACATCTAGCATTATTGTATACACGAATTGGGTTCAGGAGCACCACAGAAACAGACTTTAAATCCAATTGTTTAATTCCCTCAAATAACAGATTTGAAAAACTATTATTCAAGGAAATTGTATGACTTCTATTTTTTTTATTTTAAGACAGAGTGCCATCCTACAAGACTCTCAATGTCAGTCACTGTACTTGTTGATTTACATTATCTCAAACTTTTAAAATCCTCCAAAGGAAGAACAATTTCCCCTAATATATTGAGTAACTAAGGCCCAGAGAAAATTAGACATTTGAGAAATGTCTTTCCACTAGACATGATGGATCTGGATTCCAATCCAGCAAGTATGTCACAGTCCGATGTCTCCAAAATCCACACTCTTCCCATTACTCTGCCTCTCTAGAAATCAATGTGTAACGTCAGTGAGAAAACAATTTATTTTAGAATATGTTAACTGCATAGTACAGAAATAAATTTGTAGAAGAATTAAATATGGTCAGTTTAATGAATCCTGGAGCCACTAGGAAGACTTTCTCAGGGAATACATTTTGGAACAGATGTTAACTAAAATTTTTTCTCGGGGAACGATACAAGATGGCTGATCACTAACATCTCAGGATTGCAGCTCCCAGTGAAAGCGCAGAGAACGAGAGGACGCCATACTTTCAGACACATTTTTGTCACTCACGGAGCAGAAGATTCCCAGTGGAGGAGCCCCACGGGTGGCCAGCGCGACTCTTGTGGTCGGGGCAGCAGTTTTGCTGGCACCTCGGTGCGGCAGCTCTTAGTGCAGAGTAAACAGGACTGGTTCCCCTTCTGACTGACGTTTGGAGCTCCAGGAAGGCAGAGTCGCCTATTACGGACTCAAGAAGGAAGCCAGACTGGAGATTCCTGGGCAGAAAAGCACCATCAGTCTTAACGCCGCTGTTTTGGCCAGCGCAGTGGGTTGCTCATATTTCAGCCCTGGGAATTAACAACTTGGATGTCCACTCAGAAACCTAATTTGAAAGTTGGTAATTACAAAGATGACAGGTGGATAAATTTACAATGATGGGAAGAAACCAGCATAAAAAGGCTCAGAATACTCAAAATCAGAACGCCTCTCCCTCTAAAGAGGATCACAGTTCCTCATCAACAAGGGAACAAGGCTTGATGGAGAGCGAGTGCATCCCATTAACAGAATCAGGCATCAGAAGATGGATAATAAGAAACTTCTGTGAGTTAAAAGAATACGTTGTAGCCCAATGTAAAGAAACTAAGAACTTTGAAAAAAGGTTTGATGAAATCCTAATGAGAATAGACAATTTAGAGAGGAGTATAAGTGAATTAATGGAACTGAAGAATACAATATGGGAACTCCGAGAAGTATGCACAGGTTTAAACACTCGAATTCATCAAGCAGAAGAAAGGATATCAGAGGTCGAAGTCCAACTTAATGAAATAAAACAAGAAGACAAGATTAGAGAACAAAGGATAAAAAGGAATGAGCAAAGTCTCCACAAAACATGGGACTATGTGAAAAGACCTAATCTATTTTTGATAGGTGTACCTGAATATGACGGAGAGAATGAATCCAAGCTGGAAAATATTATTCAGGAAAATTTTCCCAACCTAGCAAAGCAGGACAATATTCAACCCCAGGTAATAGAGAGAACACCACAAAGATATTCCTCAAGAAGAGCAACCCCAAGGCACATAATCGTTAGATTCACCAGGGTTGAAATGAAGGAGAAAATACTCAGGGCAGCCGGAGAGAAAGGTCAGCTTACCCACAAAAGGAAGCCTATCAGACTCACAGCAGATCTCTCAGCAGAAACCCTACAAACCAGAAGAGAGTGGGGGCCAATATTCAACATCCTTAAAGAACAGAACTTTCAGCCCAGAATTTCATATCCAGCCAAACTAAGCTTCACAACTGAAGGAAAAATAAAATCTTTTATGAACAAGCAAGTACTCAGAGATTTTATTGCCACCAGGCCTGCTTTACAAGAGCTTCTGAAAGAAGCATTACATATAGAAACAACCAGTATTAGCCTTTCTAAAAATATACCAAAAAGTAAAGAGCATCAACATAAAGAAGAATTTATATCAACGAATGGACAAAACAGCCAGTTAACATCAAATGGCAGTACC
>CM052654.1:93450663-93484872 GCA_028533165.1 Leontopithecus rosalia
TGCAATTCTAGCATATGATAAAATAGATTTTAAAGCAACAAAGATGTAGTGGTAAAAGGATCAATGCAACAATAAGAACTAACAATCCTAACACCCAGATATGTGGAGACTTAGACTCAATGAGACAGAAAATGAATAAGGATATCCAGGACTTGAACTCAGATCCAGAACAAGTAAACTTAATAAATATTTATAGAGCTCTCCACTTTAAATACACAAAATATACATTCTTGTCAATATCCCATCACACCTACTTATAGGTTTAAATGAAATATTGATTGGCCATTATTAATACCCATTTTTTAGAATAAAGCAACATTTCCATTCTTCTCCCTCTTTTTCTTCCTCTTCCTTCCTCTCCTTCACTCCTTTTTTTCTTTCCTTCTCTCCAAAAAAAAAGGCGTTAAAAAAAAGCAAGAACAAAAAAATCTCCCAAACCAGGAACGCTTCCTTGCAAAGTTGTGAAGATGTACAGCTAGTACTGGCAGCTATGAACGCTCCAGCCGGCCATGCAGACCATGGCCACATTTGCCACTTCTCCAGTGGGAATGACACTGGAGTACTGAGAAGGGAAAAGTGTGGCCCCTTGAAATGACACAGAAGGCAGGAGGGAAGGGCTGGGTAGAGAAAGGCAGGTCCCTGGCTAGGGCTCCACCCCCACAGACCTAGGTGAGGACAGGCATTACCTACTCCAATGTTTCATTTCCCAAGGCCACCCTGGCCCTCCATGCCCTCATCCTGGGCCTCTAGAAACCTGAGATCAGGCAGACACACAGGTGGCCAGAGGTGGAGAAAAAAAATAATAATTAAAAAAAAAATTTTTTTCTTGTTATTTCCCATTTTGATGGAAACAATTGTACGACAGACCTTCATCACTGATATCTGGTACATTTCACTTTGCAGAGCATCTTTAAATGTCTTCAAAAAATTATCACTTTAAAAAACACCTCAAATCAATATTTTCTTGGTAAATCATACACTTTCTTACCTAAGTTGCACTAGTAATTTCATTGGCATTCAATGTCTTCACAGTTGTGCTGCAAGTTGAGATGTAAGGCTTTGTACCTGCTAAGACACCTGGTAAGGTCAATTCTGATTCTGTAATTGAACTAAATAGGCTATGCCACTGTAGTAAGAAAAGACCTTGAAAACAGCTCACACTTACCATGATTCAATTCAACACATAACTTACTTCCAATAAGCCCTCCTGCTAAATTTAGTATAATTTAACTACTATGTGCTATTTTCCAGAAATGTGGATTCATAGTTTCTTGAGGCTGATGCACCTGTATCTCTGTACTTTAAAATGTTCAGTTCTCTAGCATTTGTTCCCTCTTCTCCATTTTACCTAACTCAGCTTTAGTTTATATTCTCAATAGCTCTTAGACGATTGAATTTATTACCTAAATTCTCTCTTCCTTCAATCTCAAAGTGTCTACGTAACTCTTTCTACAACAGTCAAAGATGATTTTTCTAAAACATAGGAGTCACGTGCTCAAAAAAACAATTGTTTCCATGGTCAATAAACCCAAGTTAAAAATATACTTTCAGACTTCACTTTCCAGTAATATGATGAACTAGTACAAAGATAGACTCTCTTTCTTTGAAAACAACTAAAATTCCTGAGGAAAATCTTTTAAACATTTTTCATTTCAAACGTGTTAATGAACTAAGAGAGTAAGGCATACTGAGGCTGCAACTAAACAGAGATATAAACCCAGATAGACAACAGGACATAAAAGCATGTTTACTATTGAAAGCATTTGCTGAATCAGGTAAAATAACCTGGAAGCACACAAAAGGCAAGAGACAAAATTCAAGGTACAGTAAAAAATAGAAAGTCCAGGATGCGACCACCGTTCAGGATACCAATCCTCTAAATGTGAACCAGAAATAAATCCTCACTGCTTTCACACTCCTCACAGGAGGGACACAGGATCATTGCCCATTTGGGAATCTGACATTGAGAATTAGGAAGAAGGAGTGATCTCCTTATAATTTCCTTGACATGTGGCCAGAGCCTAGAGCTAAAACAAGTAGTTTCTTCATTACTGTCTTATTTTCAATATTTTAGCAAATGTGTTGAAAGTTTATCTTTTCATTGGATTCAACAACATATTTTAACATTTAAACAACTAGTAACATAATTTAAGTAGTAGGCCTCTATTTATTAGCTTAATTATTTTCCATTATTTCAACCTTACCACTGGTTTATTTATTTATTTTAGAAAGCAATTTCTCCCCTACTTGTAGTTCCTGTGTTTAGAATGAGGCTTGTTTTATAAAACCACTCAATCCTATCCCAACTGCATTTCCAGATCTGGGTAATCGGAAAAATCATCAAAAAGCCTTTTAAATGTGTCAAAACTTAAATGGATAGTTTTTTTTCAGACATTAGAAAAAGAGAGAGAAAGAGCCAAATTTTGCTACTAAAGAAATATTATCTTACTCTAATTTTCATTTGTTAAATGTCAAAAATAAAAGCCACAACTACTTATAAGTGTATCCTTGGTTTTATTGCTAGTACCCAAAAAGATAAGAAGTCCCAATATTTTTCCCCTGGGAGTGAGAAAGGGAAAAGATTAAGAAAGACTAAGATTTTATATTCTTCCTATTAATATATTTCAAGTTTATGTGGGACTCTCTCTGAAAATATTTCAGCTAAAATCTGGTTTTAATCTAAGTAGGTTAATTGGTTGCCAATAACTACTTGTTCAGATAAAAGATAAAAAGTAGTCTACAGGCTGGTCACAGGGGCTCACACCTGTAATTCCAGCACTTTGGGAGGCTTGGTGGGGAGGGAATGACAAGGTCAAGGGATTGAGACCATCCTGGCCAACATAGTGAAACCCCGTCTCTACTAAAAACACAAAAATTAACTAGGCATGGTAATGCATGCCTATAGTCCCAACTACTTGGGAGGCTAAGGCAAAAGAATCTCTTGAACCCAGGAGGCAGAGGTTGCAGTGAGCTGAAATCGTGCCTCTGCACTGCAGCCTGAGTGACAGAACAAGGCTATGTCTTAAAAAAAAAAAAGTGGTCTATAAAATTTTCTGTAGCTATGGCCATAGCTCAATTTATAGTCTATGTTTCCACAGCATCACAGGTGAATCCTAACACAACTGTAGCCTTACCTTTCTCTAGGAATGATCTTACATCCATGTATGTGACTGACTGAGCAAGTGGAAGAAGCCATGGTATAATGCAGATTAAATTATCTCTGTGATGATGGTAATAATTTCCAAAAGAAGATAGTGGTCCTCTCCGCTGAATTGGAAGGTAAACTGCTTTTCTTTTCTTTTTTTCTTCTTTAAGAGAAGCAGCTGGGACCACAAGGGCATGTCACCATGCCTGGCTACTGTTATTTGTGTATTTTTTTGCAGTGACGGGGTCTCTCTGTGTTGCCCACATTGGTCTCAAACTCCTGGCCTCAAGCTATCCTCCTATCACATTCATCCAAAGTGCTGGCATTACAGGTATGACTTGCTGCACCCAGCCCTGCACTCTTAATGTTGTTTCCCTTCTTAATGCACTAATTGGTATTTTCATCCTTTAATTCATGTTGGAAAACTGGTCCTATTGGAGTACTTTGAACATGTTTTGACTGTGGCAATTGCAAAAACGTTTCTGAATGGTAATAGGCCTACCATTACTATAAATAATCAACAGAGGTTCCACTTGTAGAATTTTTATTATGTGAAAAACACTGATAAGCAATTTAAATATTGACATAGGGATCATCAAATCCTCTGAGGTAAACCCTACAATCATCATAAATTTATTTTTTCTTATGTACTTCATACACAGCATTTACACAGTGAATGAGCAATATGTAGAAAATAATGATGTAAAATTGTACTCCGCAAGTTCATGAACTCCTTAACTTCTTTCAACAGAACTAGGATTTCACGCACTCCAAGTTGAGAACTCGTGCAGGACCATGAGCTGGCTAAACCCTAATCAGCATGGCAGTCAGATTCCATAGTGCCTGGTCATTGAATAGAAAGATCAGTCTTCTCAATGTTATTAAATTTCCCATAAGTATATTCACTGTGTACTCACATGAATACATTGATGTTAACTAAAATACTTTTTATTTTGAAGTTTTAATTTTGTGTGTCTATTAAGTATGCTCAAATTTTTATGTGAACATGGTTTCACTTTTTATTTCAGAAAATGCTAAGCCATAAATGCTACCCCTGAATGTTGAAAGGTATCAGTGTTGCTTAACGCTCTCCAAATAAACACCCAATGGTATACCCCAGTCCTGACCGTCAGTAGATAGAAATTATTCAGTGAAATACGGTACACAATACGAGATTATAGTCAGCGGAATTTTTCAAAATAAATTATCCATATCTGTATTACTTGATTCATCTTGAATCATCTTTTAAATAAAGTATGTTTTAACTGTTTTTTACTAATTAGTGGCAAACTTCTATTTTCCTGCCACTTCTGTTATTCTTATAAAACACTGAATTT
Organism: Leontopithecus rosalia; assembly: GCA_028533165.1. Lineage (NCBI taxonomy): Eukaryota > Metazoa > Chordata > Mammalia > Primates > Cebidae > Leontopithecus > Leontopithecus rosalia. The sequence goes on from CM052654.1 coordinate 93,455,146, forward strand.
GCACTATTTATAAATGTGCATTGATTTGAAATTACTGGTTTATATAATTTCCTCAAAAAAATGTCACCATGTACCTCAAAGCTAAGGTAGTTGGAGGTACAAGTTCCAATTAGAACTTAGTGCACATCCCTCTGCAAATAAAAGTATAGTGAAATAATGATTGTGTGGGAATTTCAGAAAGCTTTTATGGCTCCCGCTATTGCTTCTTGCCAAAATGAACTATCTGCTCATTTATTCTAAATTAGAATTGTGTAGTTAACAAAGATCAAGAAGATTAAAAACATAGTGTGAAGCCAGTATAGCATAACATTTAGTACTTCCTTTTATAAGTACTGCTCTCCTGTGCTTAGTTAAGTATTATTTAAGATGCTCTTGGATCTTTATAGAATGTTCCTATCATTAAAATTTAATTTTGACACTACAACATGTACAAAGTTCTGTCAAGTATTATTAATGATTAAACAATGAGGAAATATGTTATTACAGTGTGTTCAATCTTTAATGTTCATTAAATCCACTTGGTAAGTGTAAATGGAAATGATACTAACTACAATTCTCATTCTCAAGCAGTTCTTTACACATTATAAAGAAATGAGGATCTTACAATACCAATCAATAAGTGATGAAAGGAAACTGTGAGTGGTGGCTGAAATTTGAATGGGCCTTTCACAGAAATCTCATTACTCTTCTAGTAGGGACAGTGCTGAACAGACATTCCACTTCCCGCTTTGTAAGCAAATGCCTATGTGTGTAGCACTGTGATTATATTTCTATCTTGGGCCTTTAGATCATCTTCAGCACTAGAGACTTCTGAAAATCCCATTCAGAAATCATTTCAAGGAAACAGAAATGTTCTTTGAAATAATCTACAATGCTTTTCTAATTTTTTATATTAATGTCTCCTGTAACCCTCTTCTCAGAATGGGTAATAAATCTTCTTGTATTTATGCACAGAGAAATATATATATACAGTTGATTTACTTCCTATTTTAATTGCTGTCCTAACTAAACACAACACATGTAATGCAAATGTTTGCCAAACTTTGTATGGGTTGTACTTGATACGTATTATACTGGCATTTTAACTGAATTGATTGTGACAAAGCCTTCCTGAATAAAAATTACTTTTTAAGAAAGGAAAGAGTTCTGTTGCAAAATCAAGTTTTTACTTTTTCTAATGATTTTGTAGTCTAATGAAAAAAGAATACATGATGAAATTTAACCCAATTTCCTTTCACTTTTAATTGATCTTCATGGGATTGAGGGAATTTGTCTTTAAATGCATTCCCCAAGGAGAACTTCCACCTAATTTGTTAAGTGAGTTATCATCATTCAACTTTGCTTGGCTAGAAGCCCTAAAATAGAGGCAAAATTTACACTAACATTTTCATTTTCTACTTTAGGATGCTGTGGATCAGCAGAAGGTTCAAGCTACTATACTGATTATAAGGGTAATGTAGGCCTTTATCTTCTGATAAGTTTGTTTTGAGGATCTTTTTTTCTTACATGCTTATTTCTGTTTTAATTGTGAAGACCCATGGCTTACAGCCATAATCGTCCTAACTGAATTTAAAATTCTTGCATGTCATTGGCATTTGACCATTTATTCAATTTCTTCCTGATAGTTTGATATGATTAAAAGCACAGTTATTCTACCCAAGTTACAAGAAGTCGGCATCATTTGAAGTGCCTTCCAGCTCCTAATAATACCCTTTCTTCCAAGAACAGATTGACTCAACATGCCCACTATTCCTATGCTCCAGAAAAATAAAATAGAGTACTACCATGGCTGTCCAACAGGGTTCTGCTTCGTGGTTGTAGATGATGTAGGGTAGACAACTGCCCAGGGCTTGTTGGATATTCCTTCCCAAGAATTTAGAAGTGAGAGAGACAAAGGCTGTAATTCAGTCAGGACTGTTTGTTTGGACTTAGGTGGATGCAAACCTGAGAAGTGAAGGTGGAGAGAAAGCCAGTCTATGGAGATAAGAAATAGCTGTACAGAAAAAGCAGAGAAGAGAGAGAAAGAGCATGAGACCAGGGGACCTTGGCTAGTCTTCCTACAGCTTTCAAGTTCTCAGCTTTACTTACCGAAGAAAAGAGATGATTTTGGAATTTCTTGGATTTTTTGGTATTAATGTGATATCAATGAGTTTTACAACGTTGTGCCCACTATAATTATTCTTCAGGCAAAGATCAGATGAAACATTTTTGTTTTACTTTGAACTACATAAAAGTGATGTCATGAGTCTAAATCCTGTAGCTCTTCTCCCGTGTTTAGGAAACACACTTCAGATTTTTACTGGTGTTTGTTGCATATGCTACATGGCTTGGTTTCCTAGGTAACAGTGTTTGTAGACTGAGTTGTAAATTTTCTCTTTCCTTGAACTCATACTTAGGGTTGGGGGAAGGAATGCTAAGACGCATATGAATTTCAGAATCAGAAATTTTCTTCTTATCCGTCACTACCTCTTGCCACCTGCCTCCTCACACAATCTGTATCTGTCAACTTTTAAGCAGGATTTGCTGTCTTCCAATTTTTCCACATGCTTTTGGTTACTTATTTCTAGCTTTATGACACTCCCAGCTTTTGCTACCTAATGAGTCATAGAAAGACTTTAAAATGTATATACAATGTAAAAGAATCATTATTAATCATTCAAAGAACATTTATGGAACACCAAACACTTTGCTAAATGTATTATATGCATTCTTTCATTTGATCTATATGACGATGCTGGGCATTAAGAATTATTAGCATTTCTTTTTTTTTTTTTAAGATGGAGTTTCACTCTTGTTACCCAGGCTGGAGTGCAATGGTGCGATCTCGGCTCACCGCAACCTCCGCCTCCTGGGTTCAGGCAATTCTTCTGTCTCAGCCTCCTGAGTAGCTGGGATTACAGGCACACGCCACCATACCCAGCTAAGTTTTTGTATTTTTAGTAGAGACGGGGTTTCATCATGGTGACCAGGATGGTCTCGATCTCTTGACCTTGTGATTCACCCACCTCAGCCTCCCAAAGTGCTGGGATTACAGGCTTGAGCCACCGCGCCTGGCCAGAATTTCTTACAGGTAGTGGGGAAACAAGTCTCATGAAGTTAAGTAGCTTCATCAGAGTCAAAAGCTAATACATTAATGAGATAAAGTCTTGGAGGTATTTCTGTAAATGCCAGACTCATCCCCAGAAATACTGCTCAACACCAGGTAACCTAAGTTTTATCTCTGTATCGAGGCATATGCAGAAGCAGGATGAGAATCAGGCTTCTTCTGTTTCAGACTACAGGGCACATACGGTAGAGACACACATTGATAAATAGGGAGAAATTTGATTCATAGCTTTTGTCATCATGCATTTATCTTTTAAGGGCAGAGAGAGTATTGTCTATCTTCTGTCTCACCCATTACATAATCCCCTTTCCAGGGGCAAGCTCTCAATAGCAAGTTGATTGATTAATACTTGGAACAATGGGTACAGCTTGCACTGCCATTGCCAGAGGGACTGCTATAAATTGCAGCTTCTCCTTTTACCTCCCTAATATATTTTAAAGTATCTATTAATAATATTTTTATTTTACTTTTCAGATTTCAGTATATAGCCAGAAAAGATCCTTGAATGTACATCTAATAATAAAGAAAGAAAGAAACTAAGTATATGCTAGAAAAGCTTGGATTGGGAATCTTTTCTCAGATATTTCAATTCACGATGATTTTCCCCACTTCCTACCTTTTATAGCATTTTTTCTGTGGTCATGCCAGTGATTAACCTTCTGAGAATATCAGGGATAGATGAAATCTTGTCTTATGTTATTATTTTTGGAGAAGCCACTGAAAGTAAAAAAGATAGTGAAGCTCAGCTAATGATCCATCTCACATGCAACTGAGAACTGCAGAGCAAGAATTAGAAATAAGGCTTCCCAATCCCAAGTCTGCTGACACGTCCACGACATCTCCCATAGCCTTTATGTTATTTACTATTTTGGTCATCTCTATTAGTTATGGTTTTGTTTACAAACGAAATAAACCAACATTGGATTATTCAAAGAGCATGAAACCTATTTGAAAGAGATTCCACGTTAAGAAAAAAGTGGTAGAAAGTTGAAGAACCAAATTGCAAGAATTGGTGGAAAGTTGACACCCAGAATAACTGTCAAATCCTGTCACCATTCAAGCCCACAGTAGAGTTATGGAAACAACCATAGCCACAGAGTCACTGGTGAGACTGCTGCCTCCAGACAAGATACAGCTTCGTCTTTCACTGCATCTGCTACTGCTTTTAGACTGGTTTCCAGACTGGACCCTGCTTATTTACATAAACCACTCCTGATTCAAAGCCCCATCAGGGAGTAGCGCAAGGTGAGGTTAGGTCAGAAGCCCACAGAGAGCTGCCAAAGACCTACCTAGACAACAACAAATACGTCCCTCTCTTTAGTTTTCGTTGTGGAAAGAAAATCCCCACCTATCTTACTTGAAATTTTCTCAAATAGAAGAGGTTCAGAGATTGTACGGCTGCAAGTGAGAAATATCCACTAGACATTCTAAAAGTGTTTATTAAATTGTCAAATAAAAAAACATGCATTGGAAGACAGAAACAATCAAGGAAGACTTTATTCAAGACTAAAAATAAGGGAAAGACATTGAACTCAACTTCATTGAAACAAATGGCAGGAGAATTTTTTTTTTTTTTTTTAAGACGGAGTTTCTCTGTTGTTACCCAGACTGGAGTGCAATGGCACGATCTCGGCTCACCGCAACCTCTGCCTTCTGGGTTCAAGCAATAAGGCAGGAGAATTTTTAAGCACTAGGATGAAGTCAAAAGTACTGGAGAAAGTTCACAGGGAGTTCCTCAGTAAGATGAGGCCTTTTGTGCCTGTTTGCTAATTGATGTTTATTAAAGTCAGACTCTTACCTTTAAACAAAGACTGGGAGATGGCGCTCTGCCTTTCCTCTTAATGAATACATTTCAAAGGTTGGCTCCCAGAAAAAAGATATTCCTGTGTTGTCAAACTGGCAAGAAGCTGTAAGATTTACATCTCACAAGGACAGAGAGAGAATTTAGGACTGTAATTTTTCTAAAGTAAATGCTCAGATGCTCTGAGGAAAAGGAGGCCAGGGGCTTTGGTCAGCAGGAAATTTGTCTAAATTTAGCCAAGCCAAGGCCATCTTGGTCAGGAGTAAGCTCACGTTTTGATTCTTGAACTAGAGAGAGAAACCTTTAGAAGACTTTAGTTTATAGTATTACCATTTTGTAACCCAAATAGCTTTCTCACCAGAGATGTTCTATGTGGCAGTGGCAAAAAGTGATTAAGTGATTGAATGTACACAATGGAAAGTCACCAAAAAATGTTATTTTACTTTTCTCCCTTCCCACAACAAAACTTTTTGACAATACCTTACTCGATGATTTCTCAAGTAACCTGAGGATAAAAACAGAATAGGTCTAAGACTATGAATAAATAATTAGATTAAATGAATTTCAAATTGAAAGACAAAGAATTCCAAGACTAAGTGTATTTTTGGTTATCTAGAGATATTGATAATGAACATTTGAATTCCTGTCTGCAAACTCATTTAGGGAAATGGTGGAAAATAAAATTCTAAATGCAACTCAATTGGCTATTGACTCCTCTTGCAGTTTCGCTGGAAATATTACTCCCATATTTAAGTTTAGGTTTTGTTCACAACTGGTACGTTGACAGAACACACAAGAAATAAGTTTCCTCTAACATTGTAAAGGAAGGAAAAGCGAACTCATAAGAAATAGGAGTGCTGTATTGGGTAGCAGGAAAAGAAGCAGGGGATAAGCCTGTTCTTCAACAAAACTATCCTTTATTTTTCAGAAACTACTCTGCGCTGACCTTATTTTACATCACTCCGCTAAACCACTATAAGAACTTAAAAATAGCACAAATACTAAAACCTCCTACATACATATTTGAAAAGTAGAATCCCTTTTTCTAGAACCCCTTGCTGCCACACACACATTTTGCTCACTGGACACCCCATTAACTTTCAGAGCGACAATAACAACAAATCCAGGAGGTTATTGAACTGAAGAACGCCTGGGTAGATGCAACTGAACTATATCAATGTATTTCAGATCCAAAAGGAAATAACATTTTTGGAGTATTTTCTGTGATGTTTGAATTACTCCAGGAAGCTAGAGATAGGTGGCGAATAAACTTGATTTGAAATGTGTGTGCGTGCACATGTGTGTATGTGTAAAATCCTAGGCAAAGAAAGATAAAGAATCTTCTTTATATGTGTCTGTTTTTTGACTAAGCCAAATTCCTAAATCATGTCCATCCCTCTATGCATTGTCGATTGTGAATACAACAACCTTTATCAAAAATGGGACTCATGAAAACGTCTGTACATGATAATATACTTTAGAACTTGGCTAAAACAAAGCATCTGTTATTATACAAAGATATGGTTGCAGGTTCCCTGGAAAACTGGAGAACTCTTTCTGACCATCATAGAATGTCACGGAAGAAGGGAACGTTAAAGTAATAAGTAAATGCTCTTAGAATTTGTTTTTCCTTTTATATTTGTCAGTATTGCAGAGGATTGCTTGGAGGGTAATATTTGACACATGGAGTTTATTTTTTGGGAAATTATTCAAAAATTGCTGGATACCTAATTGGAATATAATAATGACAATCACCATTCTCTTTATTGGCAGCATTTGCAGGAACAGAAGGGTATAATACTTTTCTTGTCCATCATAAGGGTCACAGCCAACACTTTTGTAACAAAAGACAGGTTAACAAGATAAAAACCCTTTAATCAAAATTTTACATGACATGGGAGACTTCAGAATGAAGACCTCAGAGATTCAGGGAAAAACTCTATTTTTGTTTGTGTTTGATGAAGAACGGTCAGCTGTGTAGAAATGCGATTGGACAACAGTACAACCTAATAGTAATTGAGTGGGAAAACAAACAAGGGCCTGGTTGTTCAGATTCTTCTTGACCTTCCTCTATAGCATTCTTTCCTCCCAAGTATAGGGCAGGACACCTCCGCAATGATCATCTATGACTTACCATCAGACAAGGTACGTCCAAGTACTTATTCCCAGCTCCAACACAGAAAGGCAGGGGAAGGTAAAAGGACTGTTTCTAGATTTTATAGCTGGCTTTGCGGGAAACAGGTCCTAGTTTCCATGATCTACCTTGGTAAAGAAGAATTCTGGTTTCCATGACTCGCTTCTAGAAAGAGTGAGGAGCCAAGGACAGGCAGGCAGGAGGTCAGAGAGATCTGGGATTGCTTCTGAGGCCTTCCAGTGTCCTTAGGTTCAAAGTACTCAGCATGCCAAAGTACATACTTTGGAGCATCATTTTATGAGCCCTAACATGTGCTTTAACATTTACTGCTGGTGTTTTTTTTTTAATGCGATATATGTTTGAACCTTGTTGAAGCACTGAAGTCTGTAGAGTAGGTTTTAACTCCATTTTACAAGATGAGAATGCTGATGTCGTTAACAAGTAAATGGAACAGCTCAGCTTGGAATTTAGGTTTTCTGATACCTACTTCACAGAGTTAATGCATGTAGAGACCTTAGCACAATATTTACTGTATGGTAAATGTTCAGTAAAATGCTAGTTATCAGTATTGTTAGTAGTATTTTCATAAACATTTTACAGTGTCCTCTCTGTGAATCAAATTATCCATGAGAAGAAACACAATATACAAGACCTTTGCCATGGGAAAGCATTTTCCATAAAATCCCTTTTATTACGCTACTTTAAAGGAGATTGCTGATTCGTCTTATGACAGTGTGTTAGGTATATGCACTGTTTGTTAGTAATCTCTGAATATACTAGGCTGATGTCCATGATCAGCCTAATAAGAAAGTCCCTGATTATTTTCTTCCCATCCAAACCTGTGCTCCCATTTTCCCACTAGGATTCCTCTTTTACCACCAGTGTACAGAACATCTGGGAACCAGGGGTTCTACTGTTATTTAAGACGACAATCTGCTGCAGTTGTCTGCCTTCATTCACAACCAATCATGGGGGATATCTTAATCACAATTAGATGACAGAGATGCTAAGCAAAAAAGGAATCATTTGCTACAGTGGAACTCAGAGAGGAGAAAGAAAAAAGAGGTGAACTTCACTGTCAAGGAAGTAATATCCATTCTGTAAAACCAAATAATGTCTTATGATCGACAGCTAATCTTTGTAGATTCTGAACTATAAAGATTGCAATTAAACCCCCACTAAGACAAGAAGCAGATAAAGTCTCAACTGGATTAGGCCTGATTTTTTTTTTTGACAGAGTTTTGCTCTTGTTGTCCAGGCTGGAGTGCAATGGCATAATCTCGACTCACCACAACTTCTGTCTCCCAAGTTAAAGTGATTCTTCTGCCTCAGCCTCCTGAGGCAGAAGATTACAGGCATGCACCACCACGCCCAGCTAATTTTATATTTTAAGTTGAGATGGGGTATCTCCATGTTGGTCAGGCTGGTCTCAAACTCCCTACCTCAGGTGATCTGCTTATCTCTGCCTCCCAAAGTGCTGGAATTACAGGCATGAGCCACTGCACCCCTCTATCTGATTCTTTAGGAGATGCATTCATTAATGAGCCTTCTGGCTCAAATAAAGGTGATTTCTATGATCTTTCATCACAAAGTAGTTCTTTAAATGTATATATAATTAACAATCAGTTAACATATTATGCCAGCCAAATTCTTTTGAACAGAAATAAATCATTTTTAGTGTTATTTTAATTTTATTTACAAAATTTTTAAATCATTTTTAATTTTTAATTTTTTTGTATCACTGCAGGCTTAAGAAAGAAATCAAAAAGGTAGTTTAAATGACACTATATCCTAAAGCCTATATGCAAGAAGTCCTAAAAATAAATAAGTTCAGAAATATTTGTACTGTTATGAAGGTGGTTAATTTTTTTTTAATTATTATTATTATTGGTAGAGTTCACCATGGGTCCTAAAAGATTTCTATGACTTAAAGAAAAGGTCAGCCAGACAGCTAGAAGTAATAACTTAATTATTCTTTAATACCTCTTCAGTTAAAATTAAACTGGTAAGGATGAATGTGAAGACCAGGAAAACCTTTTGTCAGAGGCATGTGAACCAGAACAACTCCATCTCAAATATGAATGAGTAAAATGAGCCTGAGACCTACTGGGTTGCATTCCCAGATGGTTAGGCATTCTAAGTCACAGGATGAGATAGGAGGTGGGCACAAGATACGGTCACAATAATCTTGCTGATAAAGCAGGCTACAGTAAAGAAGATGGCCAAAACCCACCAAAACCCATATGGTGACAAGAGTGTCCTCTGGTCGTCCTCGCTGCTACACTCCCACCAGTGCCATGTCAGTTTGCAAATATATGGCAACATCAGGAAGTTACCCTATACGGTCTAAAATGGGGAGGCATGAATAATCCACCCCTTGTTTAGCATGTAATCAAGAAATGACCAGCTGGAGCAGCTGCCGCCAAGTCCAGATCCCACTGCTGTGCGCCCCCAATGCCCGCCCGATGTGCATTCCTGGTTCCTTTTGGTTCCAAGTCCAAAATGGAAACTCTCAGGGATCAGCTGATTCATAATCTTCTAAAGGAAGAACAGACCCCCAAGAATAAGATTACAGTTGTTGGGGTTGGTGCTGTTGGTATGGCCTGTGCCATCAGTATCTTAATGAAGAACTTGGAGGATGAACTTGCTCTTGATGTCATTGAAGACAAATTGAAGGGAGAGATAATGGATCTCCAAAATGGCAGCCTTTTCCTTAGAACACCAAAGACTGTCTCTGGCAAAGATTATAATGTAACTGCAAACTCCAAGCTGGTCATTATTACGACTGGGGCACGTCAGTAAGAGGGAGAAAGCCATCTTCATTTGGTGCAGCGTTACGTGAACATCTTTACATTCATCATTCCTAATGGTGTAAAATACAGCTCAAACTGCAAGTTGCTTATTGTTTCAAATCCAGTGGATATCTTGACCTGTGTGGCTTGGAAGATAAGTGGCTTTCCCAAAAACCGTGTTATTGGAAGTGGTTGCAATCTGGATTCAGCCCGATTCCGTTACCTGATGAGGGAAAGGCTGGGAGTTCACCCATTAAGCTGTCATGGGTGGGTCCTTGGGGAACATGGAGATTCCAGTGTGCCTGTATGGAGTGGAGTGAATGTTGCTGGTGTCTCCCTGAAGACTCTGCACCCAGATTTAGGGACTGATACAGATAAGGAACAGTGGAAAGAGGTTCACAAGCAGATGGTTGAGAGTGCTTATGAGGTGATCAAACTCAAAGGCTATACATCCTGGGCCATTGGACTTTCTGTGGCAGATTTGGCAGAGACTATAATAAAAAATCTTAGGCGGGTGCACCCAATTTCCACCATGATTAAGGGTCTCTATGAAATAAAGGATGATGTCTTCCTTAGTGTTCCTTGCATTTTGGGACAGAATGGAATCTCAGACGTTGTGAAGGTGACTCTGACTCCTGAGGAAGAGGCCCGTTTGAAGAAGAGTGTGGATACACTTTGGGGGATACAAAAAGAGCTGCAATTTTAAAGTCTTCTGAGGTCATACCATTTCACTGTCTAGGCTACAACAGGATTTTAGTCGGAGATTGCACATGTTGTCCTTTTTTATCTGATCTGTGATTAAAGCAGTAATATTTTAAGATGGACTGGGAAAAACATCAATTCCAGAAGTTAGAAATAGAAATGGTTTGTAAAGTCCTTTAGCTATATTCTGATGCTGGATGGTGGTAACCTTGTGTAGTCCTAAACTGGTTAGTGTGAAATAGTCCTGCCACCTCTGAGGCACCACTGCCAGTGCTGCACATGCTGCAGTTGTCCCTTGAGCCAGAGAGATGTTCATTTGTTATATAACTTCCCGGCTCCTTCACTGAACATGCCTAGTCCAACATTTTTTCCCAGTCGGTCACATCCTGGCATTTAATGTATGGATCCAATATCGCATGTCTTGTTCCAAAGGATTTTATTTTGTGAACTATACATTTCAGTAGTGTAAATTACCATACGATGTAAAAAGATCTACATATAAACAATGCAACCAACTATCCAACTAAAACCCCCAATAAACCTTGAACAGTGACAAAAAAAAAAAAGAAATAACTATAGAAATGAGCAGCCAGTTGCCCTATGGGATGCTCGATCTATGGAGTAGCCATTCTTTTATTCCTTTACTTTCCTATTAGATTTGCTTTTACTTTATTCTATGGACTTGATCTGAATTATTTCTTCTGTGAGACCCAAGAACCTTTTCTTGGGGTCTGGATTGAGACCCCTTTCCAGTAACACTTTCATTTAAACAGAGTAAATTTATAGCATGCTTTATTAGTCATGGTAAAAATTCTCTGTGACATTATTTTATGCACATATTAGTAATTTGAGGGAATATGAGCAGACACAATTTTCTGGGAACATGTGTCAATACAAAAGTCTTTGGGTACTTTTCTTCTATTTTTATGATCTGCATTGGTGTTTCAATTTATTTCTTGTGTCTATATGATAAACACCATGCTCAGAATTGATCATAAATCATACATACAACATAACCTCCTTAGATAACCTCAATATCAATTTATTTTTTTTAATTTACATACAAATTGTTCCACAAATATGGCTGCTGTTAGGCAAGTCATGGATGGAATGTTAATACCAGCTGAGGTTTCTAATAATGTGATTTATCATCCTGGAGTCTGTGAATAAAACTTATATGTTCCCATGATTACTTTAACATTCCTTATTTGAAAAGAAAACATGCATTAAACAATTAATTTCTGTTCTCACCATTCAAAACCCACTTGGAATAGTGTACCAGCAATGAATTTAAAGATGCCAATAAATAATTAAATTTTAGCTTGATATCCTATTGTGACATTTCTATTTCCCTTTTTTGTTCATACAATCATATATCTCATATAAACAATGTATTCTGGGCCAATAAAACTCCTGTATATTAATATAGAAAATAAATTATTTCCAAATGTAATATGTAAATTATATTTTCAGTATGCTCCAACATAAAATGCATAGTTGCTAAGGAACTTTATACTACTTGTGATGCATTGAATGATTTTATGGTTGAACAGTGTCATAATTAAGCCCAACGACTTGGGTTCCTGACTCCCTGAATCCTTGCACTGTCCTTACTATTGCTATGATCTCAGTTATGTTACTTAACCTCTCTGTGCCTCAGGCGTCTACATTTGTAATGTGGGGACTGTATTAGCACCTACCTCACATGAATGTTTGAAGATTAAATGAGGTGCTCTTTGTGAAACACTTAGAGCAGTCGCCGGAACACAGTAAGTGCTACATAGTTATTTGCTAAGTGAATAAGTAAACTAAGCCTTAATGTAAGGAACCATGACCTAAAAAGCAAAGCTATGCATGTAAGCATGAGGTAATTATCTTATTATGTACCAAGCTGTTTGAAATTAACAGCTTTAATTGACAAAATGCCCAAGACATTATCCATTTGTTCTTAAGAGTAGGTAGAAACTTCAATCATGGCTACTTAGTATAAAAGACAGCTTCAGAATTTTCTGTTCTCTTTTCCAAAACATTCAAGTCAATCTCAGTTGTGGGAAGGAATTGCAATTCATGTACTCAAATCCACCTACATATTCCATATTTAAACCCGCAGTAAAAGCTACTGAATGGCCACCCAGTCTATGAATAAAAACTCTGGGGTTGAGAGAGTCATTGTGTCTGCAGGCTGTCATTTCATCTTTCTGCAGGTAGACTATACCAACTGTTTCCCCTCAGTCAAACTGCAGTTCTCAATTTCAAGGGAATTGAATTAAACAAATCCCTTCGCATTTGACACCCTTTCAAACATCTGAACACTGTTTTCCAGGACGCTCCATGCCAAGCCTGTTTTTTCTCAACTAAACAGTCTCAGTTTTTCAGTGGTTTTTCAAACAGCATGCTGTTTATAATCAGTATATTTTATTACTAGTCAAATAGTGGAAGTGAAATATTCGTGCCCCCAAATACGAAACTACACAAAATAATAAGCATTAAAAAGGAGGGGATAGAAGAATTCTGGTCAAGGTGACATATGCATTTCTACTGCTATTCTCCTGTGCCACACCCTACTCCAAAAGTATAGTAATGACATATAATACATAAAAAAGAAAAAATAAAGAAAATACTGGGATCAAAACCAAATATTTGGTTGTTTTATACTAAAACTATAACAAAACACAAAGTAAAGACTAGATACCACGCTGTGGGTATGTGTGGAATCACGTAGGGTTGACCAGAAGAAGATAAGCTCCATGGGGTAATATTCATTTCTAATCACAGAACCAGAAGTAGACTTATGTCTTGAAGTCAAGTATGGTAAGAAGAAATACTAGAAAAAAGTAAAAAAATATTTTAAAAAACCAAAATATATGACCAAAAAAAATTGTTGACTGACTTATTTTGTTCTACTTTATTCAAAGTTGTAGATGGAGTAGTAGTAGGAGGGAAAGACCCTTACTTAGTGGCCAGAAAATGAACGAAATGGTTGACTCAATGACTGTGTCTGCAATATCCCAGACTATTGGTACTGAGCAAAACCCAGGAATATCATTAATCTAACTCAGGCCTGGAAGTTCCTAGGATTCATCTTCCAATCCAATATTCCAATAAAAAAATACATGAGACTCTGCAAAATATAAAACGTATGAACAAATCTTCCACTTAAAAAAAGAAGAAATTATGAAACTAAAACAAGCAGGAATAAAACAACAGACAAAAAAATGACTAGAATCTTGCAAATGAAAGAGGATATAATTGAAGTGACTGAAAGATAAGATAAACCCTAAACAGGATGGGACTAAAGAGATAATTAGTAAAAGACACAAACAGAGAAATGGAAAGAAGTAGTAAAGAGACATGGTTTCAGAAACAAATACACATATATATGCATATACATATATTTAAATCTACACACTTATAGATTGATAGATATTTAATCCTTTGGTAAAATGGGCATTTTTCCTATTTTGTTCATGAGGCAACCAATGTATAGAAAGTTTACTTAACTTTACAGGTATCTACTGGTAGCTAAAGAGTTAATAAGCAGACAGAATTTGAAGCCAGTCAATACCATTCCAAAGCTTCTCTCAGAATAATAAAGGAGGAAAAAGAATGGAAAAAAAGCAATATTTGAAAAGGTAATAGCTCTTAGTTTTCCACAACTGAAGGAAGACAATGCACCTCAGATCAAAAGTACACTCTGTGCAGGGAGCAGGATAAATAAACTCAAATCTGTAACTAGACACTTTGTAGTGAAACTGCAGAATAGAAAAAGTTGAAGAAATCTTAAAAGCTTACAGACACAAAAGAGATTACCTACAAATGAGCAACAATTAGATTGACACAGACTTCTGAAAAACAACAACGGAAGCCAGAGAGAATGGAATGATACCTTCTCAGTGCTGAGAGAAATTACTGACAATCTGGAGCTTTTATGGAGGTGAACTCTCATTCAAGAGGGAGGGCAAAATAAAGACACTTTCAGACTTATAAAGACTTTACCAGTTTGCCAACATTTGTATACATGTTAGCAAAATCAGAGTGAATGCAAAAGAAAGGCTAAAACAGAAATGGACAATATGAGAAAAGAATGATTTTTTAAAAAGATAAAATTAAACTCTAGCTAATGTTAATAAAATGAGTTCTTTGAAAGTTAATTAAAATTGCTAAAATCTCTTATATTTAGGAAGAAACATATTCTGAATAATATTATTTTGAGCAACTCAGTTGTGTATAGAGGAGATAATCACACTGAATAGGTCATGGCCATCCACAGCCATTCATCTGGACCATGCCTCCCTTTTATTTCATATGGTTATTATTTTTCCCTTTCATCTGCATCTCAACTCCTACTTTCTCCACTCCACACCCCTTTCATAGTTACTCAAAGAGTTTTGAATGAGTAACTTTCATATTTATTCAAATGAGTCAACTTGGATGTGTATGATGAAATGTAATAATTCACTGCTTAGGATAACAAGGAAAATCAAAAGAAATTCAATGCCTTGCTTTCCAGCACAGGCATGAAAAACAGAGTAGAGAAAGGAGTGGGAAACAGAATATTTCAACATGTTAGTACAGAATAGAAGTGGAAAAATAAACACACAAAAGGTGACATTATTAAGAGAAAACACAAGATAATATTGAAGAAATAATCTCTCTCCACATCAATACTTATAAAAGAGGAATGAATTCAATTTACTTATGTAACAGCAGATTTTATGTCTTGTCACATCGGAGAACTCATTTTTTAGTTCTAATTGTATTTTGCTAGATTCATTAAGATTTTTGTTGTACACAAAATGAGATCAACTATAAATAGGGATAGTTTTACTTTTTCCCTTCCAATCTGTATTTTCTTTGTTTTTCCTGCCAAGTTGCTTTCACTAAAACCTCGACTACAATTTTGAAAGAAATCTGTAAAAGCAGATGTCCTTGTCTTCTTCCTGATTTTAGGGGGAAATAGTTTAGTATTTCACCATTAAGTATGATATTAAGTGTAGGTTTTTTACACACCCTTTATCAGGTTATAGAAGTTTCCTTCTATTCCTAGTTTTTAAAAATATTTTAAATATGAAAAGGTATTAGATTTTACAAGTTCTTTTTATATATCAACTGAGATGTCTATATTTTTTTATTTTTCTGTTAATACTGTGTGTTACATTAATTGACTTTCAGAAATTAATCACTTTTGACATCCTATGATAAATCCCACTCACTCATGAAGCATAATCATTTTTATGTTTCTTGATTCCATTCCTTAGTATTACATTGAGGTTTTGCATATATATTCATAAACAATATTGGTTTAAAGTTTTATTTTATTGTAATGTCTTTGGCTTTGATATGAGGGTGATACTGGATTTATAGAATGAATTGGGAAGTAGTCCCTTTTATTCTATTTTTGGGAAATGTTTATAAAGAACTAGTATTAATTAAACTTAATTGTTTGATAGAAGTCATCAGTAAAGCCAACTGTGCCTCAGCTTTGTGTGTCTGTGCTGTGAAAGGGAAGTTTTAATTACTAATTTAACTGCTTTGCTTATTATAGACCTATTCAGATTTTCTCTTCTTGTCTCACTTTTTGTAGTTTATGTGTTTTAAGAAATTTGTCAATTTCATCTTACTAATCTGTTGACCTACTCCTTGCTGTTCATAGTATTCCTTTATAATCATTTTTATTTCTATAAGGTTGGTAGCTTTTACCCTTCTGTTTTTGATTTTGTCATTTTGAATTTGTTCTCTTACTTTTTGCTCAGATTAACTAATAGTTTGTCAATTTCTTTTATCTTTTTAATGAATCTTTTTTGTTTCATTGATTTTCTCTATTGTATTTCTACCCTATAATTCTTTAATTTTACTATCATATTTGTTATTAACAGTAGTATAATTTCCTTCCTTTTGCTACTTTTAGGTTTAGTTTGCTCTTCTTTTTCCAGTGCTTTATGGTAGAAAGCCAGGTCATTGATTTGAGATGTTCTTATATTTTTCATATATAGACATTTACCACTCTCAAATTTCATCTAATCACTCCTTTTGCCACACTCCATAAGTTTTTGTCTGTTGTTTTTATTTCATTTCATTAATTCTTCTGGAAGTTATTATAATTCTCTTTGTGATTTTTGTCTTTGACCCATTGTTCATTTAGAAGTCTATTGCTAATTCCTCATATTTTTTTAATTTTCCAAATTTATTTGTATCAATTACTGTTTCATTCCATTGTGTTCAAAGAACATGCTTTGTGTGATTTCAATCTTTTTAATTTATTGAGGTTTCTTTTAGCCTCTCATATCCTGGAGTATGTTCCATGGACATTTGAGGGGAATGTATATCCTGCTGTTGTTTGGTAATGTGTTCTGCAGATGTTCGTTAGATCTGCTTGTTTATAGTGCTGTTCAGGTCTTCTGTGTTCTTACTGTTCTCCTGCCTCATTGTTCTAGCCATTATTAAAAGTGAAATATTGATTTTTTTAGCTATTATTTTTGGCTTTCTATTGTTCCCTTCAGTTTTGCCAATTTTGGCTTCATGAATTTAGTAGAAAAACTTGGCTTCTTTTTAGGTGCATATAATTTACCATTATTCCATTTTTCTGTTTTTCATTTAAAAATATCCTCCTTTATTGCCATTTTTTGTTGTTGTTAAAATCCATTTGTCTAATAAAATATCCACCCCGGTCTCTTATGTTGGCTATTACATGGTTTCCTTTTTCTGTCCTTCTACTTTCTGCTACTTGCTTCCAACCTGAAGAATTCCCTTTACTATTTCTTGTAAGGGAGGTCGGCTAGGGACAAGTTCTCTCACTTGTTAGCCTCCACTAATGCTAGCTGATTGATCCATTATTTTTGAAAATAAATGACATTACTTACTTCATAGTCTGATCAAATTAAATTTGATCTCTCTAAAAGAGTACTCTTTGATCATAGTTTTTGAGCCTTGTTCTGACCCAAGGAAGATTATCTGTCTCTTTCCTGATTCTTTCTGTTAAACTCTAGGTACCCTATGGTTTCATTTGCTTCCTAGTGGAAATACCTGCCCCTTCTCAATTGCTTACCATTAAATTTTCCATTGTTTTCTACAGTGCCTTCAGACTAAATATTCTCCAGGTTTTATAAAGTCAGTTCCCTTAGTAAGAACTGTGAGCTGTGGAGCTTTCTGTTCTTATGATCGGTCTTTACCCCGGCGAAAGTCTGCATGTCATTGCTTTTGAGTTGGGGGTAGGGCCAAAGTGACACCACTAATCTACAAGGGGGCACTGTATGGGGAAGTAGCCCTTGACCTTCTCAACTTGTTTTTCTTGTAAAACTTCCGTCTTATGAGTAAAATGAATTAGGGCAACTTGAACCCAATATTATCTCACATGCCTTGAGTAGCTGATTGATATAGCCAGTTGTGATGGTTAATTTTATATGTCAACTTGACTAGGTTAAGGGAGGCCCAGATAGCTGGTAAAACATTATTTCTAGATGTGTCTATGAGAATGTTTCAGAAAGGGTAAAACACAAAAGAAGGGCAAATTCTTTTTGTTTCTCCTTGAACTGGGACATTCATCTTTTTCTCAAACATTAGTGCCCCTGGTTCTCAGGCCCTTGGACTCTGGGACTTGACACTCCTTGTTAAGATAATTATTTGATAATTTTTCCATTTTTTAATTGAAATTGTTTAAATTTATCTTTTGGGTCAATACTGAAAAACTATTTTTCCTTCAAAATTATTCACTTCATATAGTATTTTTCAATGTAGTTGTATATTTGTGCAAAGTTGTCATATTTGGAACTTCCTTTTCAGCTATTGATATTATCAGACAAATATCACATGCACTTCTGTAGAACTTATATTTAGTACACTCTAACTGCAAAAAGTAGTCATCGTTTTTCTAAATCAACTGTCTCGATAGATTTTTATTTCCCTTGTCATGTTCTCTTATAGTTAGGTTTTCTCCCCTTTTAATTAATCGGATTAAATAGTAATGAACATATTTTGATTTTTATATACAATTCACTTTCAAAATTTTTCATTAGTTATATAGCTTTTCTTTCTTGCTCATTGCTTTTATCTTTATTATAACATTTCTTTCATTTTCTTTCAATGTAATTTTTCAATTTATCATTGAAATGTTTAACATTTTCTTTCATTTTGTATTTTCATTGCTCTAACTAATTGCTGCTATAAATTGTTCTATAATGTCTTTTAAAATATTATCTAATAGATTCTGTAATGTACTGAATCGTATCATCAATGCTTTTAAATTATTTTTGAAATCTTGATTTACACTTCTTCTTTGACACAATACTTTATTATTTTTTTCAATGTAGAAAAGTCTTGGGCCAAGTCTTGTGGCTCATTCTTGTAATCCCAACAGTTTGAGAGGCTGAGGCAAGCAGATTGCTTGAGCTCAGGCGTTTGAGACCAGCCTGGGCAACATGGCAAATTTCCATTTCTACCAAAAATTTAAAAAAAATTAGCCAGGCAGAGTGGTGTACGTCTGTAGTCCCAGCTACTTGGGAGGCAGAGGTAGGAGGATTGCTTAAGCCCCAGAGGTGAAGGTTACAGTGAGGTAAGATCACACTACTGCACTTCAGTCTGAGTGACAAAGCCAGAACTTGTCTCAAAAAAAAAGTATTTTTGTCTTTTAACCTTGTTACTAAAGTACAGTTTTCTTGCATTGTGATAAGAGATTTCTGTTTTTATCTTTATTAAATTTATGAAGTTTGCCTTTGCAGGCTAATATGGTCAGTTTTTGTGAATGTTTTATACGTATTTGAGAATGTGAATTCACTGTTGCAGGTATTACTTTCAATATATAATCATGATATCTACATTTTTACTTATCTTGTTTTGCTTTCTATATCCTCACTTCTTGTTTACTTATCTGTTTTAGACTGAGAATAGTATGCTAAAGACTTCTAGTACTATGTATTTCCATTTTGTTTTTTTCTTATGCCTTCTAGGGTCCTACTTTTAGAAAGAAACTGCTCTGAAAAATTATGCATAGATGCCTCATTTGGTAGTTAGGTACTACATTGTGATTTGTAATAATCTTGGCTTGTATAGTAATTTTATTATTTTATTTTTATCTATTTTTACTGGTTTTGTCTTATCACTGTAATTGAGGACCAATTACATCATTTTTTGCATTTCTTACAAAATCTATATTAGTATTTCCTCTATGAAAATAAACAAATATTTACATATTTATATGTAATTTATATACATATATTTATATATGTATTATTTAACTTGTAGTTTGAATTATACTCAAATACTTACAGAAATACATGTGGTACTTGTCTGATAATGTCTATACCCAAAACAAGTATCAAACATGGTAGGAATATTAGATATTACATGTTTAAACTCCTGAATATTTTGCTAACATAGCCAACTGGTCCAACTATCCAGATATACCCAAACTCTGAGTTATTACATCAAAATGCATTGAAAATATATGTACTCAGAACTCGGCTTAGACACAGAAACACTGCCAAATTCATTCAGTGCAGAGATTAAAATGAACTCTGATCTCACTCTTTGAAATATGGGCATTCCACTGTAATTACCGTCAAAATCATAGTAATGGTCAGATTGGCACTTCAAAAGAAATACCTCTAGCTCCTAAAACACTAAGCAACAAGCACTTTAAACATAGTGTTTAAATAGAAGTCTTGATAGAATAGATTTTCTGCCTTATTTTTCAAAGTTAGTTTTTAAAAATGGCCTTTTTGGAAGAAACAGAGGCATCTTCGAATTTTTAAACAAAAGATGCAGAGGTAAAGATAATCTGCCTCACTTTCAAAAATTTTTTAAAAAGTATAAACTATCTCAGCAGATGTTCTATTGAACATAGTATCAGGGAAATAATGAAAAATTTTAAGCTGGAAAGATCGTATATCGATTCAGTGTGTTTGTTTTTCTGCAACTCAGTTACTTATTTTTAAGTAACAACACCTACATAATAAAGCTCACTAGAATTACATTATGTTTACTAAATGCCTCTGGTGATGTTAAAAGATCTTTCCTTAGCTATTTGGGTTCATTCATACATGTCATCCATATTAGCAATCAGAATGTCATAGTAGGCTCGTTAAATCTACCACTTATATAATGACATGTATTTCTGAGTGTGTATGGTAGACTGCTACCAAGAATTTTTCAAGATTCCACTAAGAACATTTACTTACAAATAATCACATCTTTTCTCATAAAATATCTATGTCAGGAATGCATTGTCTTCTTCTATATCTGATTTTCATAACTTTATGTTATATTATGCTCATTATTACTTACTACTATTTTTTTCAATTCAACATTTTCTGATTAGGACTAAGTTTAATACGAGTGGATTTTTCCCAAATGGTAAGAGTGTAGTCTCTATACATAAAGGTAAAAAAGGCCAATGACCTATCAGGTTATCGTTATAACAAAGCATTTGAAATAACTTCAAATATGGGCTTTAGTACTACAACAAATAGAGGAGAGAATTAGAGGCTAGGAAGCAAGGTGTGGAGAAAAATATTGGATTGAAAAATAAAGATCATAATAAAGGTAAAAACTGATTTCAGCAGAAATAAGGAAATAGAGTGAGTGAAATACTCACTGATCATTCAATAAACATCTAATAAAGCCCTAGAATATGCCAGGTATCATTCAGTAAAGAAAGGGATTAATAACTCTTCATTTTCTCATCCAACTTAGGTTTTTTTTTTAATTTTTCATTAGAAATTACTATATGCTTAGAACTATGCTAGATATAGGCACTAGTGATACAATCATAATTATACCCAGGCATAACTCTTAAACTTAGAATTACAGTCTGGTTGAGGAGAGACATTAATCAATCACACAAATAGAGGTAAAAATCGCAACAAAGTTAAGAGGAGAAGTATGTCCATGCCCAGCTTACACACAATAAAATGTCTAGATTCGTCTGGCGTGCAGTGGGGATCAGGGAAGATCTCTTTAAGAAAATGATAGGAGATATTAACTTTCGCAAGGGTGGCATAGAGAGTGTTCCGGGTGGAAGAAAGAATGTGTCCAAAATCCCTACAGCTAGAAGGAGCAGAGCATTGAGCACATTTGAGAAACTAAATAAAGGTTCAGAATGGTCAGTGGACAGATTCTAAGGCAAGTCATGGCTTATAGGTCAGAGGGAACAGCTGAAGCAGGGACGTAAACTTCAAGTTAAGGAGTTGGCGTCTACCCAGTGATGTGCTAGAACCAACCTCCACTGGATTTCCAGGCCAATTGTGCACATCTTTCTCCAACTCAACACTCAGAGATACCACATTGCTAGCTTGCATAGTTATACTGCAGAAATTTGGCAAATGCTACAGGGGGACAGGTGGGAGGTTTTCATCACTCACCTGCCTCTTTCTGTCCTCCTGCACTGCCCAGCTGATTGTTAAGCAACAAACAGCACAGCACTACCTTCATCTATCTATGAAAGAAAAACTTGAACCACTTTAAAATGGAGGTGGGGCATGAATTTGTTTTTTTTTTTAAATAAGCACTTCAGGTACAGGGTAGAAAATGGATTGGAATAGAGGAAGAGGTTCAGAGAAAACCAATAGAAATCTGTTATCATCCCAGCATAGAGATGATGGTATTTGGACATGTGATGGGATTAGAAACAGAAGAGATTTTCAACACTGTCTTTCTTCAGGTATAATCAAGAAAAGTTTCAAAAGGTTATAATACCGAGTGGTGATTATTGTGGTTAGAAAGGTGAATTAGGATAATTTGAAGAGAATAGGTTAAGTATACACAGGTTGTTAGGTGAGTCCTCAGTGCAAAAGCTGAAGTCAGATGATTGGATGGAAACAAAGTAAGTTAAATAGATTCTTAAGTTTTCAATAGAAATGAAAGATAATTCAGGAGGATGGTAGATGAAATAATGATAGAGGGTTGTACAAGTAAATACTATAGACTTCAAAATGAGAAAAGTGTTTAAATCATGCTAAAGAAGTGAAAGCAGGAAACAAAACGCTAGTTTTCTTTAATTCACAAATTGATCGGAGAGGCTTTGGAGCAGTTGGGAAGGAAGAGAGACCATTAAGAAGAAAACGAAATGGAAAAAAATGCTTTGATTCAGACAAATGTGCGTTGGAAGCAAAATATCGAGGATGTCTCCATGGCAGCTAAGTCCTGGCCAAATTCTCCACTTCATTTTGAAGCAAAGCCTTTCAGAATCTGTCCAGTGCTTGGCACAGTGAGGGCTGGGAAAAGGGACAGCCATTATTGAAAATTGGCTGGGACGATGTGCAGGTGGAGAGAAAAGCGACAAATGAGCAGCTGAAAAACACTAATGAAGTGTTTGTAATGAAGTGGTAGCGAAGGCTTAAAAAATACTGTCTTACATTTCCCCAGATGGTGACTCCAAGAATGAAAAGTGATTACTTTTACTTCCTTTAGCATCCCAGGCATTTCTTGCTAGAAGCTTCTTCCATAAACATATCTAAGCTCCAGGACTCTATATCAATTGTAATTTTGATAGAAACTTACCCTCGTATCTGACTTGGCAGAATAAGAGATGACACATACCGTCAGTTAGTAGAGTATGCAATGTCCTTCCTTGGTTGTTAGCATTTCCCCTGCTAGAATTACAGATTACAGGTCTGGCATTTTCCTGAAACTTGACACATCTTTCAGACTCTGAAAACTAAATGTTTCACCTTCTTATTGGGTACTAATTTTTACTCTAGAAATGTTTTTGGCATTTTATTTTATTTTATTTTATTTTATTTTATTTTATTTTACTGAGACAGAGTCTCACTCTGTCACCCAGTCTAGAGTGCAGTGGCACGATCTTGTCTCACTGCAACCTCTGTCTCCTGGGTTCAAGCAATTCTCCTGTACCAGCCTCCCTAGTAGCTGGGACTACAGGTGCATGTTACCACACCCAGCTAATTTTTATATTTTTTGTAGAGATGGGGTTTCACCATGTTGGTCAGGCTGGTCTCAAATTCCTGACCTCAGGTGATCCACCTGCCTCGGCCTCCCAAATGCTGTGATTATAGGCATGGGCCACCGCGCCAGGCCTTTTAGGCATTTTGAAAGCAGATCACGGTGTATTAGTCTATCTGAATATAAAAGCTGTACATTTAATGTATAGCCAGCAAAAATCACAAAGTATTTAGTTAATATATTTTATAATATTTGCCTCACAAAATTGGTCAGAAATGCAATTGTTATGCATAAACTATAGTCATTCTTTTTTTCTAAATAACATACGTGTGTGTGTGTGTGTGTGTGTGTGTGTGTGTGTGTGTGTGTTTAGAGAGAAAAAGAGAGAAGAAGAGTCTGATAATGTGGACTTAAGCACCAAGATAATCTGTAAAAAATCAAGTATTTTAAATTAGGTTTTGTCACGATTGTCTTGACAAGAGAAAACAACTGGAAATGACATTTTTACATGTGGGCAGTTTCAAAATATTAAGAAAAGGAGCTATTAACCTAAGGTTTGTAGAAGAATCTTTCTCCATGTGTTGTAATAGTTTGTGAAAAATTCCTGAAGGTTTTTCAGGAGAACATTGTTGTTTTATATTTAAAATTTTTATTTTTTCTTCATTAATGGCACTGCTGAAATACTAAGGGGACATCATGTAAGTTGGCCAAACTTTAATTGAAGTATATCTGACTTCTAGGAGGGAGAGTGCAAAAACTTAAGTTTTATGTCCCTTCACAGGTCTATCCTATAACAAAACAAAATACTCTATCAGAATATATAATTTCTAAGACTTTTTAAAATGGAGAATTATTACTAAATATTAGATACTAACAGATGTAATTGGTTTGGAAGAGGGGACTGCATGAATGTGAATTTATTTCATTTAATAAATTGACAGCACTGTGATGATTACTTTTACTTGTCAATTTTATGGGGCTAAGGGAAGGCCAGATAGCTGATCAAACATTATTTCTGGATATGTTTGTGAGAATGTTTCCAGAAGGAACATTCACTCATTTCACAGATTGAAATGAATCTGTGGACTGATTAAAGATGATATCCCTTAAAAATATGGAGAGCTATCATTCAATCCTTGGAGACCCTATTATAAACTTTTAAAGAGGCAGAGTAAAAGTTAATTTGCACTCTTTTCTTGATCCAAGACTGCTGTATTCTCCAGCTCTTGGACATTGGAGCTTTCAGTGCATTGGCTTTTGGACTTAGATCTGATATATCCTATCACCCTTGCCTGATTCTCAAGCCTTTGGAGTGAGATTGAATTGCACCACGGGCTTCCCTGGTGCTCCAGCTTGCAGCTGGAAGATCATATGACTTCTTAACCTTTACAATCATGTGAGCCACATCCAAGAATAAATACACAGCACCCATACACACATATATCCTATTGGTTTTGTCTCTCTGGGGAATCCTGACAGATAAAACCATTTTGAAAAGACTTCTTTAAACATTCTTTCTATAATAATTTAATCTTGGTAAAGATAGATTTTATTCACACATCATGAAGACATGTCAAGAACAATGTCCCTGAGATGTTGAGATATTATTGTATGGAAAATTAATAGTGATTTTTTTGGCAGGATGATTATGTGGTTAATTATTCCTAACCTTTTTAATTAACTGATTTTCTATTTTTCTGCAA
This sequence comes from Leontopithecus rosalia, assembly GCA_028533165.1. Classification (NCBI taxonomy): domain Eukaryota; kingdom Metazoa; phylum Chordata; class Mammalia; order Primates; family Cebidae; genus Leontopithecus; species Leontopithecus rosalia. The sequence goes on from CM052654.1 coordinate 93,480,278, forward strand.
TAAACATTTTCTACTTATTCAGGAATCTTTAATGTATAATAAAATAATACAAGTCATTTAAAATGCTTCTCCAAGTTCTTAATGTTGTGATTCTAGAACCACATTTACTATATCTACAACTTCTTTTCATAGCCTTCAGTTAAATAATTGAAATCAGCAATTAATCTGCTCTTATGTTTTAGTATTTTCTCCTAGTATTTCCATCCTATCATGAATTAGTGTTTATCAACCATTCCTAATCAAAAAATCCACCTTGGGAATATATTAAATAATAGATTCTTAGGCTTCACTGTACATGTAAAAATAAAAATCAAGGTGAAGTCCTGGCCATCTGTTAAAAAAAAAAGTCCATTCTCAATAATCTTATACTCAAACTAATTTGAGAATGCTATCTTACAAGATGTTCCAGATGCCAAACCAAGTGTCTTCCTCTCCTATGACCTTTTCTAGCTGTAATCCTTTAACATACCAAACCAGTTTGTTCTCATATTTCTTGACTGCTTAGAAATACAGCAACTCATACTGGTGCATTTTGATCAAATAGGAAACTATGGGAGACTAGGTAAGGTATCCTCAAGTTAGCTGGTGTCCTAACCCTGGAGCAGTGGGAGTAGGGTTAGGGTACATGAAAGGACCAGGGAAATATATTCTTACCACATCTCCAAAGTTGTTATCGCCTGGGTTGTCTTTCCTGCTAATGTTCCTGCCTTTGCTTTGCTCTAACCTATTGTTCACCCAGGCCCCTTCTTCTTGTAAATTTCATCTACTGTTATTTACATAATTCTCTGTTTTTACCTCTGATATTTAAAGCTGAATATGATAACTTGATTCTGGTTTCTGATTTTTTTTCTTGACAGTCTAGAATTAGAACACTCAATCCTCAAAATCCCTCTTTTAAGATGAATACTCCAGAGAGCTTCTGCTGAAAGATTCAAGTTATCTAACCTGGACAGACAGTAACAACAGTGAATTAGTTCAAGTTGGGAAACACCCTAGATGATCTAGTTGCTCTTCTTGACCAGACTGCTTGAATTCCTGCATAGACACACAGCATCAGACTAAAATGAAATTCATTTAAATTGATTTGTCGTAATTAGGTAGACACAGCTTATTTTCTTCTGTGTTTATTTAGAGATAATTAGACAGAGTATAATTTCTAGTAATAAAATACCTAGACTACACACTCTCATTCTTATTAATAGAGAAAAGTCATAGCATTGAAAAATAAACTCTCTTTAGCAACAGGTGGTTCAAAGGTGAAAAATAGCATGATTATAGTATGGAAAATAAGTGTTCCATAGACACATTTCTTACTATATTCATTTTAGAGTCATAAAAGGATAAATATAGCTATTGTATATGAACAAATATTATGTTCATTGATAAATACTTAGAGATTAAGATCATAAGTTTTCCAGACATATAGTGTAGTGAACTTCAGGGTCAAATAGTTTCATGTTCATAAACTGGCTCTGCTACTTATTATGTTTACTCTCAGGAGAAAACAAACAAACATCCTTTCAAAGCCCGAAGTTTAAGTAGGATTCTATGCAGAAAGTATTTATTTTGACCCACATAAGTACTACAAATAATACTACTTCCAGTATGGTTATAATTCCCCATATTATAAAAACTTATATATGTGTATGCCTTATATATGTGTATGCTATTGCATAGGTTTTACATCTTAAGCATATATTTAATTCAGAGGTGTAGAATTCCATTCTTAATGAGGCAAAAAAATTGCTACTTTTTAATTAAATTAATAATTAAGGGAGATAGACATTTAAAATATATACTTGTCAATTCACTTTAGACAGACTTAACAATCTATGGCTGCAATTTGTTTAGTTATTTTTGTTAAAAAATTAATAGCAACTTAATTATTATATTTAAAATAAAGTCACATCTCCTGTCCTCTTTTAGGCTTCTCTTAATGCTTCTGCTTTATATGTTTAGAGAAGATTTTTCCTAGGAGTGGAACCATATTTTTAAAATCAATAGTAGAACCTGCTAATCTCTAATAAATCTGGCACGTACATCTAACACACTAGCAATAATTATGGGAATATTGGTTATCCACCACCACAGTTTCTAATCCTTGAGTGATGATTTTCTTAGAGGCTGAGGTTAACCTTAGATATAGCTTTCATCCTACTCTTTACTCTGAAACACTTTCTTCCTCTCAAGATTGTCAAAATTTAAGAAATCAAAGATCAGGAGTTTCAGAAGTGAATATCAGTACAAGTTTGATGTTGACCATATCTTACTTTTGCTCAGGCCCCAATAACAGAGCTCTTGCTGGTGATCAAATCAGTGCTTTGCATTCAGGCATCACAACCCTTTTTCCCTTTCATACTAGAGAGCCCACTTTCATTCCCTGCATATTATTTCAGTTTCTGTGGAAATGGGACCTGTCATCTTTCTTTTTCACTTAATGCTTTCCAAGAAATGGATGTTTCCCCTGCTACTTGGCTTTTAGATTAAATTTTTCTTTATTTCTTTTTTTGACATCTTCTTCAATTGTCTGGCCTGTGAAGTTTGCAATCTCAGATTTCAGCTCCTCCTTCATCTGTTTCACTGCCAAGTCATGGGATATGTTTCTATGTTGGATAACTATTATTTACTATATTTTTTACAAAGAATAGATAATGAACAAAACTTTGTGCAGCATGGAAGAATTGGATGTCCCCACTAATTTTACAAACATTAATCATGTGCCAAACATGTTACAAAATTATTCTGTGCAAGAGGACAGAGCTGAACAAGTCCAAAGCCTCTACTTTCATGATATTTTCCAAGTCCTAGTAATTTAGAGAAGCAATAAGAGACAAACCTCCAATTGAGAATATGGATGGAAAGGAAAATGGTAACCTTGCACCATACAAGCATCTCTTAATTTAGGTGGGTGACAATTGGGATTGCCAATATTCTTGTTTCAGCAAAGTAACCATTTTTAACCTATATGACAGTGCATCTTAAAGCTATTCGAATATTTTATTGTCCTTTGATATTATTTTATAAAAATGAGTATAGAAAGAAAATGTAATCTTCACCCAAAGCCAACAAATATAGGAAAGAATGCTCATCATCACTGGTCATTAGAGAAATGCAAATCAAAACCACATTGAGATACCATCTCATGCCAGTTAGAATGATGATCATTAAAAAGTCAGGAGACAACAGATGCTGGAGAGGGTGTGGAGAAATAGGAATGCTTTTACACTGTAGTTGGGAGTGTGAATTAATTCAACCATTGTGGAAGATAGTGTGATGATTCCTCAAGGATCTAGAAATAGAAATACCATTTGAGTCAGCAATCCCATTACTGGGTATATACCCAAAGGGTTATAAATCATTCTATTATAAAGACACATGCACATGTATGTTTACTGTGGCACTCTTCACAATAGCAAAGACTTGGAACCAACTCAAATGCCCATCAATAATAGACTGGATAATGAAAATGTGGCACATATACACCATAGAATACTATGCAGCCATAAAAAAGGATGAATTCATGTCCTTTCCAAGGACATGGATGAAGCTGGAAACCATCATTCTCAGCAAACTGACACAAGAAGAGAAAACCAAACACTGCATGTTCTTACTCATACTTGGGTTTGAATAATGAGAACACATGGAAACAAGGAGGGGAACATCACACACCAGGGCCTATGGGGGGTTGGGAGGCTAGGGGAAGTATAGCAGAAAATGGGGGGCTGAGGGAGGGATAGTAGTCGGAGAAATACTTAATGTAGATGATGGGGTTATGGATGCAGCAAACCACCATGACACACGTATACCTATGTAACAAACCTGCATGTTCTGCACATGTACCCTAAACTTAAAGTATAATAATAATAAAGAAGAAAGGAAATTTAAAAGTGCTAATTCTATGATGATTATTTGAGAGAAATATGGATATCACTAAGAGCTTTAAAGGTAGTAAATTTTTGTCATTTGTTAACATTTTGACATTTATTCATCAAAATCTAATTGCATATGTTTGAAGGAAAAGAAAAGACTAAAACTTGAAAATTGAAAATACATCACTGGGAGAGAGATCCAAGATGGCTGATCACTAACATTTCAGGATTGTAGCTCCCAGTGAAAGTGCAGAGAAGGAGTGGACGCCACACTTTCAGATGAATTTTCCTTGCTCACAGACCAGAGGATTCCCAGTGGAGGGGCCCCACGGGTCGCCAGGGTGACGCTGTGGCCAGCACAGCAGTTTTGCCGGCACCTCGGTGCAGCATCTCTTCGTGCAGAGTAAACGGGAGGAGATTCCCTGGCAGAAGAGCACCATCAGTCTTATTGCTGCTGTTTTGGCCGGCACAGTGGGTTGCTCGGATTTCAGCGCTGGGAATCAATGAACTGGGCATCCACTCAGCAACCCAACTACAAAGGTGGTAATTGTAGAGACAACAAATGGATAAATTTGTAATAAAGGGAAGAAACCAGCCTAAGAAGGCTGAGAATGCCCAAAATCAGAGCCCCTCTCCCTCTACAGGGGATTACAGTTCCTCATCAGCAACGGAACAAGCCCTGATGGAAAAGGACTGTGTCTCATTAACAGAAGTAGGCTTCAGAAG
>CM052654.1:93484972-93508968 GCA_028533165.1 Leontopithecus rosalia
TAGAAACAAATTAATGGAGTTGAAAAACACAACACGAGAACTTAGCGAAATATACACAAGTTTAAAGAGCCGAATTGATCAAGCAGAAGAAAGGATATCAGAGGTCGAAGACCAACTTAATGAAATAAAATGAGAAGACAAGAATAGAAAAAAAAGGATAAAAAGGAATGAGCAAAGTCTCCAAGAAACATGGGACTATGTGAAAAGAACTAATTTACATTTGATAGGTGTACCTGAATACTATGAAGAGAATGAATCCAAGCTGGAAAATACTCTTCAGGATATTATTCAGAAAAACTTTCCCAACTTGGCAAAGCAGGACAATATTCAACCCCAGGTAATACAGAGAACAAACACCACAAATATATTCCTCAAGAAGAGCAACCCCAAGGCACATAATCATTAGATTCACCAGGGTTGAAATGAAGGAGAAAATACTAAGGGCAGCCAGAGAGAAAGGTCAGGTTACTCACAAAGGGTATATATATGCTGTATATGTAAAGTCCTTCCCTTTGATCACTACTCCTCCAGCCCCACCCCACCGGTAACCACTGCTAACAATGTAGAGTTTATCCTTTCTGAATTTGTTACTCATAGTGACACATCTGTTTAGATTTGCCCATACAATTTTTCTTTTCTTTTCTTTTTTCCCCAAAAAGAGGACCATTTAAAAAATTTTTATTTTTCTGCCATAAAAAAAAGAAAATGAATAAGCCCTGAATAAAGTAATCCAATGCATATTTATTTCTTTATCGAGACAGAGTCTCACTCTGTTGCCTAGGCTGGAGTGCAGTAGAGCAAACTTGCAACTTCCACTGCCCAGGTACAAGCAATTCTCCTGCCTCAGCCTCCCAAGTAGCTGGGAATAAAGGCATGTGCCACCATGCCCAGTTAATTTTGTATTTTTAGTAGTGATGAGATGTGATCATGTTAGCTAGGCTGGTCTTGAACTCCTGACCTCAAGTGATTCTGCCTTGGCCTCCCAAAGTAATGCATCTTTAAAAACAACTCTTAGCAGTAAGGAAAATTTAATTTTAAAGAGACATACATAAATAATTTTAAAAAATAAGAGTGTTTTGGGAAGGCAGAATGTTGATCTTTTTTTCCCTTGATCCAATCTGATTCAGAGATCATGTACAGATAATATTTTCAATGAAATATGTTCCCTTCTCCAAATCAAAATACCAAACCCTGTTATGAAATGCAAATCAGACTACAGAAATATAATTTCTCCACAAAGGCGTATGACATTTTATTTTTAAAAAGTAAAATATTGGAGACAGAAAAAGCAATATTTTGTTTATGCAACATAGAGAAAAATATTTTTGCTTAGTCTCAATTAAATACCACCAAAAAAAAAAAGAAAATACATCACTGAAGATCCTAGCAGAGTATTGGTAGTAGTGGAAGAATTAAATAAATCTTTAAAATTATAAAATTAAAAATAGCTTTAGATGTAGGGTTTGTATGTCTATTGAGCATTCTATTTGGGAAAAATATTTCTGCCTCTTTTATTAGTATAAGAAAGTTCAAATTTCTTTTAAATTATGCATACTAATTATGTGAATGTCATAATTAGCCTCACAATATCTTAGTGATTCCCTTCTTCAATCACTTACAAAGGTCTTCATCAAGTTCTTCTTTTGATGGTTAAACAAAATTATTTTCTGGTAACTATTTTGATGATCAAACCAAATAAGCATAACTTCAGGTAAGCTAAGAATAAATTTAGGCAAAAACAATTTCTTTAGAAATTTGTTTTATTGTTTCACTCAAATTTTCAGCAGTCAATTATGCATTATGTAATTCTTGGGAAAATATGGATTTTACATGTTAAAGATTTTATAGTATTTTTTAGTCCCTTGGAAATATTCCTGACCTCAGCCCATAATATACGTCTGCTACTTGCCTGTTTATATTTACCTTTCAGACATGTTTTTATTAAAGATTGAACATTCTGGTGATACAAGTAAAAATATCTTATAAAACATTTCAAGTGTTATACCAATTTTGGCTATTCATAAGGATCTTTTAACTAAAAACTAAATCAAAATATGACCTGATCAAGGCCATTTAGATAATATTCTGGATTTGCGCCCCCATGTCAAATTTGTTATATCTATACATTCATTGGGTAATTATATAAGAAAATATACACTGCTTTTAGAGAATGCAAATTAATTTTAACTTTAGGTAATTTATGTCATTCATACACACAAATACACACACACACACATGCATAGCAGCCAAGCACAAGAAAATACAATCCAATCCAGCAAGAATCTAAATGTTATCTCTTTTTACACAGAAATAAATCTTTTCCTTTTCCAACCCCTCAGATATATTGGCAAGTTGTGATAAAAGGATCTAAATGTTCCTTCACCATAGTTAAGATCAAAGAGAAGGTAATTATTCTTCGGCTCACTCCTGACTCCAGGCCATTTCCCTTATTACAGCACATATATACCCACAGGGCTGAAGTGATGCTAGGAACCTCTGCTCACACAGCCCTCTTGACCCTCCCTTCCTCCCATATTGCTGTGCTGGACTCTGAGTCATAATAAAGGATACAAATATGTGATCTGGAAGACCTGTTTCACTATTTGTCCTTGGGAGTCACCTATCTCATCATACAAAGGAAAAGTCCTTCAGCTTCTGCTGTTACAATTTGCTCTTTAGCTTCACCTTCTTCAGGCTGTTTGGGTTCAGGATTATTTTGGTATTGTCCCGCACAGTTCTCACACTGCAATGTCTCAGAGGAAGACAAAATGTTTTCTTCCCACTCTTCTGCCTGTTGGCTTGTACTTGTGTTGGCTTAATGTCTTAAGATACTAAATAGTCATGTTTACATTAAACACATTTGATCTCTCCTTTCTATGTTTATCAACTAAACTCTGTTTTCTAGGGTGGATCTAAGGCTAAGAAGATAGTTCTGTATTCTGCATAAAGGATTCTGGTATTTATTTATCTACTTACTCCTTTTATCACCTTCTTTTCAACTTTTGTTTTAGAATCATGGGGTACATGTGTAAGTTTAGTTGGTATATATTTAAATATACGTTGATATACTGATGCTTTGGACCATGTGAGTTCATTATTGAAAAGTGAGATATCTGCAGCTCCATAGCTTAATTATGACAATAAAGAACAGGTCTCTACATCAACATGACTCTATTGTTTGTTATAGAAAATTTCTACTCACGAAGATAAAGCTGTAAGCATGGTAAATAATGTTCTTGTTGGCTGCAGGAACTCCCTCACATTCTATTTATCCAAATAATAAACTGTTAAACCAGTTTTTTCATTGGAATACAATTTGCTCATTAGGTAAAGAGCCCTGCTTAGGACATTAGATCACTTTACTGAACTACCCATCAAGACTATATCATCATTGGGTCCAGCAATGATAAATAAAGTATTATAATACAAAATCTGGCCAATTCAATTACATTCATACGTGAAAAGGCCCATCGTAACATATTCCAACCCCAAACCCCTACACCCTATGATTATCTACACCTGATCTCTCTTATCTCAGCAACTACTAAGACTGCCATAATTAACTAGACTTTACTTGATTAACAGGTAATTCTAATGTTTTAAGAGTTAAAATAAATACATTTATTTATGAGGTTATGTGAATTGGTGTTACAAGCCACCATTATTAAGCTGCTCGTAAATAATGATATTCAGCTGATTTTTGCATTCTGAAATTTGAATCAAAATATTCAAGAATGAGGGGCAGGGAAATCAAACCCTAAACAGAAAAACTTACTCTGGATCTTGGTTTTATCTTGGTTTTCAAGAGCATATAATAAATTATGGGAATTTAGGCAAGATTTTGCAAAAGTGTGGTCTACATAATAGAGTCTGTGGAGCCTAACTGAATCAGAATAAATTTTGACAGAGTGTAAAACACAGCTTCCTTTTTTCATTAAAGAAAAGCATGCCAAGAGAAGAAACATGACCCTTGGAAATGCTTTCCTGACCTAATAATTTTTTTATATGCAGCTTGTGGACACTGAACACTTACTGAATTAGCAAATCTGACCACTGTGCTAAGCTTTACCTCCATTAGATTTTGAAGACATAAAAAGATAGTTTGACAGTCTGCTAGTTTATTATTCATTTGTATCAGCCTGAGGTTCTTTACATAGACTCTGATATTATAAACAAACACCACAGCAATATCAATTTCTTCCTCAATGTTTCAGCTCTTTGAGTATTTTTATTTCTTGTACTCTCCTGGAGGCTTATTGTTTCTCTGGGTAATAAAAAAGCATTTGAACTCTGTGTGTGTGTGTGTGTGTGTGTGTGTGTGTGTGTGTGTGTGTGAGTGTGTGTGTGTCTGTTTTCCAAATCTAAAAATCTGTATTAGGGGTATTCCTGTGTTGTGAATAATTAGTAGCTTTCTTATTTGCTTATTTTATTTTGTTTTTAGATGTTCTTTTATGTTAGGTAAACGGTAACCCCATGCTTGGTTCTGTCTTTTAAACATATCGATTTCTTTTGGTCTTTTTTGAGTAATTTTCCTTGCCAAAGAAAATTGAATTATTTTATTTCTCTTCCCAAGCAAAACATATTATTAACTTTGTCTAGATCACCACTGATTTAATTATTTGGTAAATTGCTACAAATATTTAGACTTATTAATGAGTTATATATTGATCAGTTTATATATGTGGTATGTTTTGTTGTTTTGCTAGAATAATATTGTGATCTCAAAATCCGTTGCTAGGAATGCACAGTTTCTACCATATGCTTCTGTCTTCTGCTTGTAAAAACATGATCAAGTCTAGTTGTATGTGAGTGTGTGTGTCTCTGTGTGCATGTGTGTGTGTCCCTGTGGTTGTATGTATGTGTGTCTGCATATTTATTCTAGAGGGCGAAGGGAAAAGTAAGATTAAAGGCTCTATTATAAATTTTATAAACCAACATCAAAAATACAACATGAAAAAAGTTCAAAATCATTTTTACACATATTCATTCCCTTTTACTAAATGCATTCTGAAATGATATTTAAAGGACTGGGATATACCATTTCTTTCCACTTGCTAATTAAATCTTAGAACTTTATTCCATGTATATGGTAGTATGTTCCTTTTGGAATCACCATTAATAATATTGAAATAAGCAAACCCCAATATTTTTAGGGATACCTAAAGAGGTTTATGTTTTCCCCATAGTTACCTGTCACTTTATGCTCCAACCCTCTGCTGAACTCAATTTCAGATCAGGTCCCAGTGTTTTGTCAGTGCTATGCCCAATTTGCCTACAAAGTTTAATTTTTGCATGATATAGTTATTTAATTATTTACTTGACAAACTTTCCCCTTGATTTCTGCTGAGTATTCAAAGGCAAAAGTAATGTTTATGATATTGCAATTTCATTTTCTTTTAACCCAATAGATGTCTAACTACATAAGTAATTTCTTGCATGTAGAACTTTACCTATACATTTAACTATTAATTCTTATTATGCTATATTGAAAGAGAATCTGAAGAAACTGCTAGCCAATAATTTCTTCAGATTCTCTTTCAATATAGCATATTGAATACCAAATATGGATATCTGTCCATAAATAGATTATCTCTGTTGCATTTATAACTGAGGAATTAATGAACAATGATAATCCTTTTATGTTGCTTTTATCCAAACACAGCAGTATTTCTAGAGTAGTTACTAGTATAGATTGCGTAGTGTTCCTATTACGCATTACTTCATTCGACACTACTTTCAATCGGTAAAGAACATGGAACTAGGATAACTAGTTAATATTTATTATTGTGCACCGCCATATGTCACAGGTACTTCACATATCTTAAATACTTGAATCTAGAGGATCAGCTTATGTGGTACATGCTGTCTCATTCTGATTTCATAAATGAGGAGACAGATTAAAAGAGATAGCTAATTTCTCACATCACAAAGCTAATTGCTTTAAGAACCAGAATTTGAACCAAGTTCAGTGTATTTTGTGATTACCTTCTTTCCACCGTTTTCTATATTTTGCCATAGATGTGAGGGAGAATGATTAGCCAGTTAACACGTCTGTTGTTTCTTCTAGATATGTAAATGAAACATAACCCTCAGGCCTTGGACCCAGAGAGGGTCATGCATTGTAACTGTTTGTTGTTAAAGCACATGTACCCCAAAACCTAAAATGCAATAAAAATTAAAAAAAAAAAAAGTCAGACAGGAAATTTATAAGGTCCACACTTAAGTTCCTACATTCTGGCCTGCTCTCGAGCAGGATATTTTTCCATTAAATTATGACTGAGAAGATTAGTAAATCCAGATGCATGTATGCTTTGGCCCTTAAGAGTTCATGATTGCAAAATGTAACTAGTATTCAGAGGTTCACCTTAATCAGAGAGCAGTGGATGAGGTAATTCTGCAGGGAAGTTCATAGCCTCTTGAGTCCTTCATCTGAGACTCCCTGTACATTGGTACTCATTCCCAATGTACAATGAAATAAAGAGGTAAAATTTAACAAGAACCAGTTTGAGATGCAGATCATTTAATCAGGAAGAGATTCCTGGGGAAATTGTGAGATGGCAGTAAATTGGTGCTACTGGGTGACAAGAATGTTTTTGGATTACATCGCTTTGGTGTGAGAAAATCTTTAAATGAGCTGACCAAGAAAAGAACAAAGTGAAGATTTCTGTGGCTTGGGAAAAAATTCTAAGATAAGCTTCTGTAGCAATACTGATGAGCATTCAGTCTTTAGGTGTTTCATACTAGTTTGAAATATGTCATACCTATCTTGAGTTATCATCTAACCATTTTAAGAGAGATTTTAAGCAGCCACTCAAAACATCATTTTCAACAGACAGCTGATCATCAACAAGTGCTATGGAGAGTCATAGCCCTTGCTCTGACTGGACTATGTGTACAAGGCTCATGGAGAACACTGAGAATTTCCAGTTGGCTTTAATTGTGGACTATGCATTAGAATCTGTCATTTGGCTAACTTTGAAGCCTTAGTGTCCACTCTGAAGACACTTTTGGATATTCTATTGAAAATGACTATCTTCTCATTCATTTTCACAATGAGTTAAGGAAATTGTGAAATTCGAAGAAAAAAGAGGAGCCAGATAAAGCATCACCTTGATAAAAAAATGAATCAATAGTTTACAATTTGTGTTCCAGAGCCAAGCTAGGTTCAAAGAGATTCTGTACCCCGTTGCATACATACTTCTACTAGTTGTTCACAAAGAAATTTGGAACAATAGTAATGATTATACCTCTGGCCTGTCTTTTAACCTGTTTTTCTTCTCATTAATATATATTTATTTTGAACGGGTGCATAATGGTAGGATATTTCTCTGGGACGCTTGGCAAATCATTTCCTCGCTTGGACTCAATTCCTTTTTCTTGTACTGAGGAAATTAAGATATATGACATCTAAGTATTTTTTTAGTTACAAAAATTATGTGGTTTTATTATTATATAAGTTGAAAAATTAAATCATTATATGTCTTACTTGGAATATCTATAAATATGTGGAAAAAGTTAGCACTGTTTATTTATTTGTTTTTCTGAGTTGCCATACGTTTTACGTATAGTAGAAACAGAATAGCTGTATTTTTGGAATTGAATTTAACATCATTTTCTTGGGAAGTATGTTTAATTGGAAATCCATTGCATTCAATGAAGCCTGGGCTAAGAGCCAAAGGGCAACCATCTTCCCATTTCCTTTCAGTTTCTCTTTTTCTCTCTCATACACACATACTCACACACCCCTCCAAAATTCCTCTATGGTGTCTTATCCCTGTATCACTATATATGTTCAAAGACCCTGATTATGCCACCCTGGTTAGACTTGCCAAACTCTCGTATATTTTTTTTTCTAAAATTCTTTTCTCCATTCTCTTCTATCCATAAAAATTCCCAAATAAATTTACACAAGAAAGAGAAAGAAAGAATGGCATTCAATTAGTTAATCAGTTATATGGAATGAATAATGGTTCTTTAACCTCCTAAACATTTTTAATTTTAGAAAGAAAGCTTGCTAACCTCATGGAATGTATGATTGGTGATGATTCTGCTACATCGCAAGATAGTATGCATTAGAATATACAAAACATGGATGGTAGTTTGAGTGTCCATGTATGGAGACAGCTTCCCTATTATTATTCTTTCATAGGGATTGTTTACTGACCTCACTTCCAGCTCCCTTTCTTTCTTTCAAATGTAAATTAACAACCTAAGTGTCCAAAGTTTCATTATGCTCTTCAGATTCACAGAGGTACTATGTTAGAATTACATCACCTGGATGCCGAGAATGCTTTTAAGTACTTGTTTTCATCAGACATTTTTAAAAACCTCAATGTGAAAAGCTTCTGTATATAGAAGAATCCCTATAAAACACAAATATTATCATCAAGTACAGACATTTCAAAATGTTTTATCATACTCCAATGAAGTACATTCCTCATTTCATTTATTATGATAGCGCTATATATCAAGATTAAATATTGATAATGTAAAAATAGTAGCATTAGCATTCAGTGAATTAAAACCAAATAATTTTGAATCACAAAAATTATTTAAAGTGTAAGCAACATCTACTTCAAAATATGACAGCACAAATAAAACTAAAGCACTAGACATCTGTAACCTAAATTATTAAATTGCATATAAAATAAAATGAGTTTTAAATACACCAAGGATGGCATATGGAACATTTAAAGTGCTAAAGAAAAATAATACACTTGATATTGGTGCTATTTTACAGGATACAAATCAAAATGCAATATTATCACCTAATCTGTTTTAAAAGTCCAGAGTCCTGACAGTATTCCAAGGATTAGTCAAAATTTTGTAAAGTCATGGCATACTCCCTAAAATTTTTTTTAAAAGATTGTAGGTTATTTTCTCACATTGTAATAGCTTTCTTTATGAGAGACTGTTTTAATATTGGCATATATACATAAAAATATAGGAATATGTGTAAGGCCGGCTGCCACACAAGGAGGCCAGACACGCTTATCCCTGCACTCAGCCCCTGACTGCATCCGGCACCCAGCATGGCCACATAGCCCTCCTGACTCCCAGAACATGCCCCTTTGCACTCAACACCCAGCTCTGTGCCAAAATTCCAAAAGAAAGCCTGCTGAAACCTGCCCAATAGCAGCTTGCCCTGAAACCCCGCCAAAACCTGACCAATAGCAGCCTGCCCCATACACGTCCCATTGCCCCATAACCAATCAGAACACCCTGTTCCTCCTCACTCACTATAAAAAACCCTAGAGCCAGAAAGACAGCATGACTTCTCTGGCCCCTTTCCTGGACCATAAAACCTCCCCCGGAGCTGAATAAATCGGAATTTAATTTTCTTACACCAGCTTCAGTTTCTCATTTCAAACTCGGCAATAACCGTTACATATGAAGCACTGGAAAGGCCACAGTACATCAAATCTTGAATATTGTTTTCAAGTCCTGATTTAAATGACTAAAGTTCAAAGTTTAAAGTCACGTTCAATTTTCATGCCTCGCTTTTCAAATCTGTAAAACAAAAAATAATAGGTCTAGATAAAGTCCCTCCTCCTCAAAATGTTACTGATAACACCATCACTTTCAGATGACTCAGAAAGAGCATGCTATTTTATAGAAGATCTAGACACTAAGTCATTGAAATACCTTCCAAACCTGGAAACATGATTCACAGCTTAAATATGAGGTTTAATCCATATTTCTGGGTTTTAGTGTAGGGCTTAAGTAGTAAAACTTTGTAATTAGTACATTAAAATACATTAGAAATATTTTCAATATTCCAAACTCTCCAACCCAGTAGAGATTATAATTATCTGGGAAGTTTATTAGAAATCCAGATTGAGCACTGAATCTCTGCTTTAGAAATTCTGATTTGGCAAGTCTTTGGAGAAGACAAAGTATTTACATTCTAACAATTGTCCTTAGGAATTTGAATCCACATAGTACAGGTGGACTTTTATAAACATTATTCCCATCTATTGCTAGGTCAGCATCTGTATAAATTCATAAGGGAAGGATACTGAATCATCATAGAACCATCATTTACATTAAGTTTTGTTTTAAGGTCTGGCTGAGTATTGATCTTCACCTGAATCTAAACATGCTAATGCCTTGTGATCAGTCAGAAAAAGAAAATGATAGCTGTCATATCTGAACTTGTCCTTCTGTCCTTACCTAAAATCTAGATCCCTAAAAACATTCTTCTGAGTATGAAAGTTTGATTTTATTTCACCCAGTGATATGGTGTGGCTCTGTTTCCCCACCCAAATCTCATTTCAAATTATAATCCCACGTGTCCAGGAAGGGGCCTACTGGGAGGTGTTTAAATCACAGAAGTGGTTTCCTCCATTGCTCTTCTCATGATAGTGAGTTCTCACAAGAGCTGATGGTGTAAAGATGTTTGACAGTTTTCCCCTTGCTATCTCTCTCTCCTGCCACCATGTAAGGAAGCTTCTTGCTTCCCCTTTGCCTTCTGCCATGCTTGTAAGTTTCCTGAGGCCTCCCCATCCATGTGGAACTCTGAGTCAATTAAACCTTTTTCTTCATAAATTACCCCATCTCAGGTAGTTCTTTATAGCAGTGTGAAAATAGACTAATACAACCAATTTCTGACCCCATCTGTGTACTAGACCAAATTCTATTTTTTTCTATGATGTCTGAGAAAATGAATCAGGACTTGAGAATGAATCCTAGCTCCAGGCTAAGTGGTACTAAAAAATGGAAATAGAACATGTGTTGGGACCTTTGTCTGGATTCAGGATTGTCAAGCTCTTTTGGACCCAGGCAGTGTCACCCATCAGTGACAGCTGTAAGATAAGGTTTCCATAGAGAAAAGTGACAGAGATGAACAGTTCAAGTCACTGGATCCCAAGCACAACATCCCAAAAGTTGTTTTTATTGAGTGTTCTACCAATAGGAAGTACTGAATGACCTCTGTGGTAGGAAAAATTTAAATTGCTTCCCCAAGATCACCTCTCCTTGATGCACATACATCTTTACTTACTCAATCAAACATTAACCTAAGTGCTGCTGTGAAGCTCTTTGAAGATGAAATTAAGTTTCCAAACCAACTGAGATTAACATGGGAAGATTATCCTAGGTAAGTCTGCTTTAATCAAGTGAGTGCTTAAAATGAAAGTGTGGAGGAATTCAACACTAAAGATAAAGGTGGCTACATGGCCAGACAATGCAAGAGGGCTTGAGCAACTGAGACCACTTGACTGATTGTCCATGAAAAAAATGGGTACCTTAGCTTCATACCCGTAAGGAACAGAATGAGCTTAAAAGAAGACTTTCCCTCATCAAGCCTACAGATGAAAACACAGTCTCCAGGCTCAGACTTCTGACCTATAGAGCTCTGAACTATCAAACTTTATTGTTTCATACTGCAAAATGTGCAGTAAATTTTTACAGAAGAAATACAAATGTGAACACACCCATCATTCAATGTTCAATATTGTTACCTCTCAAGGGCGACAAATTTGTGACAAACTCAAGTCACAAGTTGGATATTTCAGTGTAAGGTTAGTGATAATTGCTTTTTACCACCCTCTGTATTTTGAACATTTTTAACTATCCAAAATGAATATATTAAATCTCTTTTATAGTTAATAGTTAACTAAAATGGCTTATCATTAGACTACTTACTGCTATTTATTAATTATTTATTTATATGTAAGATTTTATTTAACATTTACAACATACTAGTGAAAATAATATCCCCATCATATGCATGAAAAAATGGAAATTCTGAGGGTAAGTGAATTGAGTTTCACAATCTCACAAGTTAATCAAAGAAGTTGTGTTCAGTATTTATCTCTTAACTCCAAATTCAAGTCTCTTTGTACTTTTTATTGCTCTGGCATACTCTACCTGTTTCAGAGCTAGAGTAGCAGAGATTTCTTACTGACCTGTTTGAGAAAATATGATTGAGGAGTAATACATAAGGCTTTCTTCTGTGTGCACTGGAAATTGATGTAAAGAAGAAATTCTGAATTTAGTTTGTGTTCAGTGATAATCTTGGAGTTAGTGCAGAAGCTTGCTAACAAAGCAAACTAAGTGAGCTTATTCTTTCCTACCTTCTCACCTCATTCTGTTTTCTGGTTAACCAGAACAAAACATGTAGATACACAGACACAGTAGACTACCCTCATTTCCTCAGGCTTTACTGCGTCAAAATTTACCCTCATGTGTTTTCCAAAAGTGGAAGAAACCATACTCCCTCAGCACATCTCAAGTGGTTTATAGTAGGACCCTGAAGCAGGGTTAGCAGATGAGCATCGGACATAGCCCACCAAGGTTGGAATCCCAGCTCTGATGCTTGAAATATCATGAAAAAAAGTTACTTAAATTCTCTCTCCTTCATTTTCTTTCTCTGAATAATACAATGGTAATAATATCTACTGGTTAAGTTATTCGAGTATTAAATGATTTAATACATAAAAGACAAAAAATTGGCTGGCACCTAATACTAGATACATGTTAGCTATCATCATCATCTTTATTCATATCTAGAACTTATGAAAAAGATTAATCACTTATTTATATGTTTAATGCACTAATCCTTTTAGTGCTCTTAAGAGCTTAAATCAGAAATTATTTCAGGTGAAAAGAATGAATCTCTAAAACTATGATCTTACTAACCCATTGAGAACTATCCATAAAATGGAGGTTGTCTTATTTCAACCTCCATCACCTTATAAGGTTGATAGTATACATGTAAAGTTAAACATAAGTTGCAAAGTTATACTTGAATAGCCATGTTTATTAGAATTTCTATTGTGGTTCTTTTTACTGTGGGGCAGGACTTACTGATATCTTTTGACTCATACACAACTACCTATTTCATCCAAGCCAACCTACCTGGGAAAAATATGTAGACATAAGCATATGATGTGCATGATGAGTTCTTATCACTCTATGAACAGGCATTTATTTGTAAGTTCGTAGTATTCACAGAAATAGCCACTTCAAGTACAAAATAAGGATCATGTACAGTGACAGTTTCCAATAATCGCACCATGTAATATGGGAATATGTATAATTACATGCATGGCATTAGCCAATAAAAGTGCTCTCTGGTCTGGATAGATCATCCTTGTGGTTTGAGTGGATACTTCCTTGTGGAATAGTGGAGAAGGAATATGAAATCCCTTCATAACTAAATCCGATAAATGAAACCTCTTTGTTTTAAAGGCTCTTGTAGCTCTATAATTCTGACAATCACAGAGTTTACCAATATAAAGAGGTCCAAAAAATAACAATGTTTACATTGAGTGTACCAAAGAAAAGGGACATACAGTGGTTTCATGATGAAAACAAATTTTTACAGGTAATTTTAAAGGCTAAATTAGGTGTAAGCTAATATCGCAAAATTCCCTCATGGATTAGCATAACATTATATTGATTTAATAATTTCGTTTTTCTTTGCGTTAGACACTAAGAAGCCATGGACTTCAAATATCACTGGAGGCATTGAGAGATGAAATCCTTTAAATGTACCTCAGCTCTCTTCCTTTTCTTTATTATAATTGCAGCTATTTTAGTTAAGCATCAGTGGTTCTCAAACTTGGTTTGCGTTAAAATCTCCTGGAGGGCTTATTAATACACAGAGCTTTAGTTTCAATTTAGTGTATCTGGTTGGGGTCTGAAAATTCCTATTTCCATCAAGTTTTTAGATGATGTTAATGCTGTACGTTCAGGAACCACACTGAAAAACATTGATTTGGCCCTTCAAATCTCCATCTTCTGATTCCCGTGACAGCCTTACTCTACTTCCCTACAGTGTTTCTTCTTCAAATCCATTCTCTCCACTGCCTTAGACTATCTTTTCTAAAATTCAGTCCAGCAAAGCCATTTCCTATTTACACCTTTTGATAATTCCCACCATTTCTTAAAGGGTAAATTTTAAGTTTCCTACCAAAATACTCCTTAATACTCTAATCTTGTTTATTATAACTTTTTCCTTTGTTCTGTGGTATTCAACCAGACTGACTTACCTCTAGTCCTCAGGCATGTCACATTGTCTATTTCCTAGGTTTTCACGCTTGCTATTCCTTCTCCTAACTCTACTCACCTACCCAACTCAAGCCTCACCCCATTTTAGATATTGACTGATATCTATTTGCTATTCATAACTCAGCTTAGCCCTCAATTCTGGAAAGCCCTTGGTGATCATTTCTTCCATGTATTAGAATGTGCCTCCACTATGCTGTCATAACGAGGTAAATTTATGTCCATCAGAACATAAACTGCATATTGCAATTGTCAGTCTATCTCAATAAACAAAAAGCTCCTGAGTCCATGATTCAGTTGGCTTGTCTTTTTCTTACCAGTATCTATTGAAGGTCAAGCATATAGTAGATGTTAAATAAATATTTGCTTAAAGAGTAAATGGACATTTAAAAAATGATCTGTCTGTTCCAAATTATTCTAGACGTCTTTAGATTTTCTTTAACATCTCAGAATCTCATTTTACCAAAGTAAGTCTGTTATACACTTGTTTTCCTCTATGAGGCTGGCATGCTATCTTTAGTTCTTCCAGTCCTTGCAAGGCTTCGGGAATGCTAATAGGGCCCAAGGTAGAGAACATTTTGAAAGAATTGAGTGGGTGATGTAATGTTAAGGTGTCAGTGAAATGAGATCTCTCCCTCTTATAAAGTGGATTGAACAACAATAACAAATTGCTGAAGATGTGAGGAAAAAATAAAAAGGACACAAGTTTATGTAAGTCTTCAGAAGCACATCTCAATGCAATTCCAAATATTTAGTACCTTAATTTCTTCCTCTGTTCATTAGTCCCTTGAGAAAGTTGCTTTTTCCTTCTGAGGAGCTGAGTACCTGTTAAGGTTTAAAAGTATTAGTAACTCGTTTAGTTATGCCTAAAATTTGCCCAGCAGATTATTATCTTTGTTTTTTTGTATTGACTAGTCCTTCTGGCTTCTGATACTTAATTAAAAACAAAGGATATGCAATTTTAGAACTAGAAATAAAGGTAAACTGTTTTAGATGAACATATTCTAAATGAGAAAAAACTAAAGGCATAAAACGGTGCTTTACTGAACGCTTATGACAAAATCAGGTGTGAGTTCACATTTAGAAAAAAATCATGCCTCTGCGTCTACACATTATTTAGGCATGTCTAAATAATCACATAAGGTATTAGTGTGAAAGAGACATTTCATTGCCAATAACTCTTCTACTTAAACGCCATGAAAGTAAGCACGTCATTTATTAAGAGACCCCTCACATGATTCTACCTGCTCACTATGAATATTACCAAATCCTGTGTATAGATTGAAAAATCACTGTAAACACAATTTTCTAAAGAAAAATGTGATGACATTACATGTAAGAAATATGAGTCCATGTGACTCACCTGAAGAAGATATTTTTAGATTTCTAAGGGAGTGTTCAAGCATTAGGACTGCTATGTTCTGAATTTTGTTCAAAGGATTTTGCTGGCTCCCCTCTGCTCACAAACGGCCTGTGAAATATAAAGCTGTGTGATATAATACCAGTTTCCCTTTTATTAATTTTTTTTCTGGTATGAGGTTCCAGATCCTTGTTTACCAAACATCAGCTTCTTTTTGCACAGGGTTTTCTATTATTCTTTATTCTATTAATCCTTTTGAATTCTATAGAACACAAAACATATTAAGTAGAAAAAATAATTACCCTCATTACTATACCTTGTAGCCAAAGTAAAAGACATCTAAGTATCTTTTCAGTCATCTAGAAAATTACTATGTGCCTGACCCTCTTACTAGGTACTGGTAAGAATCTAATTTGCCTGATTTCTAGTATTATGGCTTCTAAAGGTTTATGCATACATGTGACTCATCCAATTAAATTTATTTTAGTACACAGTATTTTCAAGATTTTCTGAGTTTAAATTCCCTAGGTCATCTTGACTTGGTGTTTCTTTCTCTTCTAAATCTTTGTCAGTAGGAGAAAAAAACTTTGGTAATAAAAATAAAATACAATAAAATAAGTCTTTTGATAGTGGCAGGCTTAAAAAGGATTTAAAGGTTTTTATTGGAATCTCTATTCATTAGCTGCATTAGGAGAAGACACTAAAAAAAATCGATGTTTGACTTTTACTTTAACCTTAAAATGTCATTAAATTCCACACATGAAAAGGTTGATGCAAACACCCTTTTTACTTAATTGACAACACTTTCATTCTCTGTAGCATTTGGTAAAAGAAAGGAAACCTATGGGAAAGGTGTAAGAAAGGTCAAAATGCAACTTCAAATATTTATTGTTTAGATGGGAGGTCTTTATGAGTGCAGACAGATTTAATAATTAATTTTTCCACTATATGAAACATCATTATTTTTGCAGGACATTTGGATGAATACTTCTCTAAATTAAGCTGCATAATTCATACCGGGGCATTAAGACACAGCATTGCCATTAATGGTTACCCAGTAACCTTTTACCTGTTCTTATTACCACACTGGCATTGGCAAAGAGGGGATACTATTTGTCTTGTGTTGTCTTTGTTCTTAATATGTTTTCTCATCGTAGTTGTTCATCATTGTTATACCCAGGCAGACAGATAAATAATGCAGAAGAGAAACTTCGTTTGTGAACGGAGTACTGACTAAAATTAATCACATTTCCATGCTTAGTAAAGGATATAACTTAATCTTTATAGCTGTGAAAAAAGATCCAACCTTTAGAGGTGTCTATTAAAAAAGAATTCAATACTCCACTTTCCACTGATAATACGTGACTGCTGCTGAGCAAATAGCCACTAAGTTCAAGCTTTGTCTTCATAGTATTAGATCCTAAGGCAATTTTAAAATTTCAATAGGACATTTTTGAAATCTAACTCAAAAAGATTTGTTGGCAACATATTGCAAGGACACGTATATATTCTAAAAATACACTTCCCTATTTTTTGTTGGAATGTCAGAAGATAGACTATGATACTGAGTTCCCTTTTCAATGTGCTAAAAGCTAAATTTTGCCATTTACCAAATCTACAAATATCCTGTGAAACTGTAGTTGGCATTTGTAACAGCGTTTTTCTGCTTGCCAAATTCGTGAACATGTAAGACATTTTATACCTAAGAATGCATAGATAAAAGAAGACAGATTTTTTTTTTCCAAAGTCTGTGATGGTTTCTGGGAGTATGAAAGGCTTGAAATGAAAGACAGGGAAAAACATCATGGGGTTTGCGATCAGGCAGTTCTGGTTTCAAAACCCAGTTCTACTGTTTCCTATTTTTTTAAACTTTGCCAAGTTATTTAGTCTCTCTGAACATTGGTCATCTCACCTGCAGAAAGGTAAAAATGTTCTCCTCAAAGATGGTGAGAATTACAAGAAATAATTGTGTGATTGTTACAAGTAATACATACAACAAAGTCCCAACTGGTAATAATAGATGCCCAATAAATAGGGATTTTGTGTATAATCCCTAAGTCATTCTAATATGAAAATGTTTGTTAAATTGAAACAGTGTAATACTGTTAGACAAATGGATATAGAACCGGTCATTTTGATGGCAGGGTAGAAAGAAGATTACTAGGACCCTTGATAGGACTTGGTAGACAGCTTGAAGATATGGGATATTTGCAGAGAGGCTTTGACAAAAGGTGAAGGATAACTGAAAGGTATGAAAGGGAGATTATACATGTTTTTATTTTGCCTGTTGTAAGAGCAACAGTATCTATAAGTAAAGTGTATAAAATAGGGACTTGTTTTCTATTAGGTCGTAGTAAAAGAATCTTCTGCAAAGTGTTTTTATGGAAAAATACAGGCTACAGAGTAGTTTTATGTCATGGAAAGTTGCAGAATGATGGCTGTGGTATCTAGCAGAGAGAATTTGATGGGCTCAAAATCTAGCCTTCACCGCAGGTAGGGAATGGCAACATGGAAGCCCTGTAGCAACTAAAAACCATTACCAGAGACTGAGTGTCTACTTGCGTTTTCTTATGTTGTTGGATGGTACTTAAATATGCAAACTCCTCTCATAATTTAGTCCTAAATCTCTCTTTTCCTCTGAAAATACACACTGGGAAAACACAGTGGAAATAGATTATTAATCAGCATAGCTCATTCTTTCAGGTCTTTCTCTGTCCAACGTTACTTATTAAAAAACAGAATTATTGTGGGCAACCCAATATCTGGCTATGTCAGAAGAGTGTGCAACATCACCTCCTGACCCGAGTTAATTGAAGTAAATTTCTTAAACACACTAGAGACTTAGAAAGCTAATTGTGGTGGGAAACAGAAAAAGAGAAAAAAAAACATATTGAAATTCAGAGGTTGTCAATACATAACACAGAAGAGGAACAAAAGAGGAGAAGGCAGCGTAGCCCAGCTATCATTTCATATTACTTGGAACAAATAAATCAATTAAATATTTTGAAAATTAGTCATTACCATATTTCTTTCACTCTGACCAAACATTTTGCTTTTCTAAGCCGACTGTTCTGTGATTTGCTGAACTGGAAGTTTTAGTTAAATTGTAATTTGTTTTAATCTAATATATTGTATTCCTTTTGAAAGATTAAAATCAATTCATTTGTTTTGTAGATTAGATAAATACAAAACCAAGCAGATGAAAACAAAAGAAATTATCCATATTTCATTGCCAACAGAGTTACAACAACTGTTAATATAGATTAAAAATGATTTAAAAGACAAAGAAACCAATTGTCAATGGATATTTTGAAAAGAAAATTAGAGGAAAGGGAAGAGGCAGTAGAAAAGATGTATATACCATTAAGGGAAATGTGAACACTTACTGTTTCTGTGAGGGTATTAAAGACTTTATTTTGATTCCTGAGTGGAATGATGGTATTTTGATTATAGTTTAAAGTAGAATCTATGTCCTAAAAAGGAAATATTGAATTTTAACAGATGAACTGATATGATGTTTGGATTATTCTTAAAGATAATCTCCAGTGGCAGAAAGAAGTGGATGAAGTATAAAAGAAACATGATTGGTAATGAATTAGTAATTAGAGAGCCTGATAATGTCCTGAATATCGGATTGCTTTTCAAAAGAGTGCTACTAGTTTGCACCATCATCAGCTGAACTCATTTCAGAAAGCACCACCCTCTCCAGCAGGCAGTATTCTCATCTTCATAAATCTTGAAATTTTCTGTATTCGATTTACCGTACTCCACTCATCATAGCTAACCAAGCCAAGTGTCAAGTTTAACCCTAGATGGGGGAAGGGAGGAAAAGTCTGGGTAACAAAGAAATAAATTTTTGAAGTTTCTATGGTTATGGAAAATATAAACTGGGACAGGATGAGGAGCTGGTACATCTCTGTGAGCTTTGGGTCTAGAATCAAAAGCATGTTGACACGCAGGGCCTTCAACTTATGTTTGTAAAAATTGACAATTGCACAATCCTACTATGTTTCAATCTTGTACTCTGCTATTTGTAGTTTTTAGGTTGAGAAGGGACAATGTGATAACTACATTTTTTTTGTTTTCCAGAACATTCTCTTTCAATAGTCAATGACTTATAATCAAATTCCTCAGCACTTTCATATACTATTTGTCCGAGTCTGAAGTTTACAATCTAGTAAATTGCATGATATGCTAAAAATAATTAAGTTTCTTTGGCAGTAAGTGATCCTATTGTATTAAATATCTTACAATGGAAACAGTATTAAGGAGAGAAACTTATATTCATAGATATGAGGCACTTTTATCAGCCTCCACAAAAGTATCACAATTCTGAAAAGTAATTTAGATTTCTTTCCACGTTAGGAAATGTTTGCATGAGACTATGAAGTCTTATAAATAGTTGTATTTTTTTAAAGAGAAATTACATACTGGTGAAGTGACTTGAAGGTGAAATATTTTATCTTACGTTAAGAAAATCCTTTTCAAAGTGACTTGTTACTTTTTATTTTGTGGCACACACCATCTTCATTGTGGTTACAAACACGCAGATATTATCTGTTTAAACTCACTTTATCTGTGATGCTAAATTAACTATAATGTGAGCCCATATAAAGAAAATGAAAAGATTTCACTTTTATTAACAGTATTAATATCGCTATCAAAATAGAACCTTTGGAAATACTTGTAAATATTAAATTAATTTAATGTTAGATGAAAACTTCCCTACAGGTAAAGTTTTGTTTGTCTCGGTAGTAAGGAGATTGTGTTTTTATTAAATATTTATTAAATAGGGAATAAATTTATTTATTTATAAATATTTATTAAATAGGGAATCTTTCTCCTATTGCTTGTTTTTGTCAGGTTTGTTGAAGATCAGATGGTTGTAGATGTGTGGTATTATTTCTGAGGTCTCTGTTTTATTCCACTGATTTATGTGTCTGTTTCGGTAACAGTACCATGCTGTTTTGGTTGCTGTAGACTTGTATTACAGTTTGAAGTCAGGTAGCGTGAGGCATCAAGTTTTGTTCTTTTTGCTTAAGACTTTCTTGGCTATACAGGCTCTTTTCTGGTTCTATGTGAAATTTAAAGTGTTTTATTGTTTTCTAATTCTGCAAAGAAAGCCACTGGAAGCTGGATGGGAACAGCATTGAATGTATAAACTACTTTGTGCAGCGCGGCCATTATCATGACATTAATTCTTCCTATCTATGAGCATGGAATGTTTTCCCATTTGTTTATGTCCTCTCTCATTTCCTTGAGCAGTGGTTTATAATTCACCTTGAAGAGGTCCTAATGTGCCTTGTAAGTGTATTGCTAGGTATTTCATTCTCTTTACAGCAGTTGCAAATGTGAATTCCCTCATGAGTTGCGTCTGTTTGTCTATTATTGGTATATAGAAATGCCTGTGACTTTTGCACATTGATTTTGTATCCTGAGACTTTGGTGAAGTTGTTTATCTGCTTAAGGAGTTTTGGGGCTGAGACAATGGCTTTTTCTAAATATACAATCATGTTGTCTGCAAACAGAGACCATTTGAATTCCTTTCTTCCTATTTGAATATGCTTTGTTTCTTTATCTGGCGTGATTGCCCTAGCCAGAATTGGGAGACATTTAATTCCCTCTGTAACACGGAATGAAGGTACAATAGACAAACAAAATTATTCCAGGTTCTGAGGATACAGCAGCAAACAGACAAGTAACCTGCTATCAAGAAGCCTGTGTTCTAGCACAGACAAGATAAGAAATCAATGCACATTTTGTGTGAGTATGGTAGCTGGTCTGGTGCAGTGGGTCACACCTGTAATCCCAACCCTTTGGGAAGCCAAGGCAGCATTCAAAACCAATTTGGCCAACATGGAGAAACCCTGTCTCTACTACACATACAAAAATTAGCTGGGCATGGTGGCTGGTGCCTGCAATCCCAGCTAATTGGGAGGCTGAGGCAGAAGAATCGCTTGAACCTGGGAGGCAGAGGCTGCAGTGAGCTGAGATCAGGCCACTGCACTCCAGCCTGGGCAGCAGAGGGAGACTCCATCTCAAACTAAAAACAAAAAGAAATCAATGTACATGTAAACAAGAAAAAAATAGATAAATACTATGTAGAGAATTAGAAAATATGACAGTGACTAGATGACTACCTTGTATTTGATGACAGGAGAAGGCCTCTGTGCAACCTTGTCTTTGAACTCAGGCTGATAAGAAGGTGTCATACAGATCTGAGAAAGGGGAATTCCAGGCGGAAGAAGTATTCATTTCAAGGCCCATTTGCACTCAATGGTTGAAGATTGGAGGATACAGAAGGGTATCCTACGATGTAAAATCATAGAAGGGATAGAGGTTGTATAACGTAGAGCTGTCAGAGGGGTTAGAGTTTGAGTTTCATTGTAAATAAAATGAAACTCCACTGGAGCATTGTGAACTCATTTGTGGACTATAAGGATAGTGATTCTGTTTTATTTTGTCAAAAAAATCACATTGGCAGCTGTTTAAAGAACAGCATTTTCATGTGGGGAATGAGGTGAAAAGAGCACAAGTAAGTGAATTTATTAGAGGCCTTTGCAATGTTGAGGCAAGAGATGGTAATTATTCGTATTAAAACAGCGTTAAAGGAGAAAAAGAAGAGTGGACAGATGGGAGACAGTGAAGACAGTAGTATTTTTTAAAGATTGAACATGAAACCCTAGCTATAAGCAAATCTTGGGTAATTTTTAGGAGTTTGGCCTGAGAAACAGAATGAGTGGGAGAAGATTTGGCACAAAAATTAAGGATTTTGGTTTGGCCACAATGCTTGACATATGATTAGATAATTAAGTGATAAAGACAAATAAACAGTTGGATATTGGAATTGGGCAGGGGAAATGCACAGTAATAGTTACATATGTTGTATTTGTGGACATGGAAACAGATTAGCAAAATCATGGAAGGAAAGGTTGGAAATAGGAAGAAACCCAGGTAGGTGGGTTTTCCCTATATCCAAACTAAGGCAGTGTTTTAATAAGGGAAAATTGGTCTACTGATTAAAATATGGCTAAGGAGGCAGTAGAGATAAAAACAGAGAAGTGACCGTTGGATTTAGGAGACATAAGTTCAGCCATGTCTTTGATAACAAATCAGTAGAGTGGTGAGACCCGGAATGGATTAGAGAAAAAGTTCAAAGTGAATTAATGTTAGCAGCAAGAGATACCTCTTTAAACAAATTTAGCTATAAAAGTATATTCCATTTCTATGCCACTGTTAGCAAATCACCACAAATTCAGAAGTATAAATTATATAAATGTATTATTTTACAGTTTCGTAGGTTATAGATCTAACGTGTGTCTCATTAGGATAAAATCAAGATATGTTGTGCTGTGTTCCTTTTCAGAGGCTCTGGAAGAGAATTTTGTTTCCCCGGCTTCCCCAACTTCTATTCTGAGGTTCCCGGCTCCCTTCATCTTGAAAACCAGCAACACTGCATCTCTCCCTGACCCTTTTTTTATTATCACATCACTGCCTTTAACTTAGCCATGAAAGGTCTTCCAATTCTATGGATTCATATGGTAAGACTGGCCCCCTTGAGTAATCCAGGAAAATCTCTCTTTTTGAAGGTCCTTGCCTTTAACAACGTCTACAAAGACTCCTTTGCACTGTAAGATAGCATTTTCACAGATTTTATGGATTAACGCACATATATATTTGGAAGTAATTATTCTGCTTACCACGGAAGAGAAGCAAAGAGAGTGGGTATGGTATTTAAAGGAAGGTATAGGGCCAGGAAGCATATTTGATTTCATATGGCGATTATTACGCTCAAGTGGAAAATATATGGTATTAAAAAATATAATGCAAATGTATTCTAATATGTTTGAATTAGTAGTATATTTGTGGCCATAATATACTATTTTATATATACACATAATAGTATAAAGATATATACGTAATACTAGCATAATAGTATATATAGTAGTAATATAATACTATAATAATAGTATAATAGTAAAATTATTTGTATAATAACAGTATAACAGTAATGATAATGGAATAATAGTATACATACTACTAAATAGTATATCATTGCCATATATTTGCCACATATGTTGTAATAAGTAAAGGTTCCAGAAATCTCAAATTGTATAGAAAATATGTATATATTATGATCTCAGTTACTTTAAAGTTATCTATCAAAGTAGGACAATCTGTTATTTTTGGTTTTGCATTCTAATCAAACAAAATAGACTTTTGAGATTATCTATGGCAGGAAATGTAATGCAATAATGTAGTTTAAAAGGTGTGGCAATGCAAAAAATGATTATAACCAAACCATATCACCCCATGCCAATCCCATTGTTTGGAATTACTGAAGAGTTGACAAAATTGAAAAACAATTCTTCAGACATGATTTATTCATGCTACATTCCTCTTGCAGAGGTGAAGCTGTAATTAACATTTTTTTTTTTTTTTTTTGAGACGGAGTTTCGCTCTTGTTGCCCAGGCTGGAGTGCAATGGCGCGATCTCGGCTCACCGCAACCTCCGCCTCCTGGGTTCAGGCAATTCTCCTGCCTCAGCCTCCCAAGTAGCTGGGATTACAGGCACACGCCACCATGCCCAGCTAATTTTTTGTATCTTTAGTAGAGACGGGGT
>CM052654.1:93509068-93519363 GCA_028533165.1 Leontopithecus rosalia
GTGGGATTACAGGCTTGAGCCACCGCACCCGGCCAATTAACTTTTTTAAAAATATGAGAAAAGCACCAAAATCTTGTAAATAATTTATAATAAAGTTGTAAATCTATTACTCATGTAATTATGTAATTTTTAATTATGTTATATATAGTCATGTCCAGGAGTTGTGAAAAATCAAGGACAATTTCTTGGGCATAATTTGCATATATATTTTTATGACCTTGGCAGAAGAAGATGAGGAACTCTGTAATTCAGTACTTGGAAACATACACCTAGTAGATGTGGAAAAAATGTACCCTGAGATCAAAAATTATAACTGGAAGTATAGTCTGTCCTATGGCAGAAAGTAAGTGGAAGTATAATTCTGTCCTATCAAAACAGAGGTTGCAATAGCCTCTTTACTATTAAGATCTCCAGTCATAGAAACTTTGGACATGTCCCTTGAAAGAGCTGGATATCATCATTTGTCAGTGGGTGCACTATTGACCTTTGGAGGAGGAAGATTGTCATTATGTGAACATATTCCATACATTTCAGGACATGTGGCAGCCCTGTCACCCTCCACCCCACCCACTAAAGTATCAACATTTTTCTCAGGCATCATGAAAGTTTAATTGCCTTTGTACTGTCCATATTGTGAACAACTACCCAGTAATAGAATCTGTAGTGACCAAGACAGACTTATCATTCCCCTCAGCTTGAACAAAATCTAGACAGAATATATGCCCTGATCTCTCTTTTCTGGGAGCATCAAACATTTGCTTTAGAAAAATTTCAATCCTAAATTCTCGCTCTGCTTTTTGAAATGTAAATCTTCTTTCAGCCTCTTGCCCATTTTACAATCCAGTAATGTCTTTCTCAATGACTTGGAGCTATCTCTTTGAAATGTAGTCATGAAGAAGAAAGACAGGGTCCCCACCTCCCAGCCTTTGTGACAAGGTAGAAGCTTAACTTTGAGAAATAAAAATTAGCAGATACAGTTGAACTGGATCAACATAATTAGCAAACACAAATAGCTTGAACGTGTTGACTAAACTCCTTTCTAACTTCCTGTGATATTTTTCTACCAGCTCACCTCAGTGCTCAAAAACTCCCCTGCCTTTGGCTTTTGAGGAGTCAAGTTCAATGTGTTGTCCATATTGCAATAGTTTTGAACAGAATCTTCTTGTCAGTTTCATATATCCAGTGCAAATTTTCATTGACAGTAGAAACTTTCATGAGCCACCCTGTGGGGTGCAAAGAGAGTAACATACTGGTTACAGAATCAGCCAACTTGAGAAGACTAAACTGAAGGTCAGCTCTCCAAGTCATTTTCCATGAAAAGGAATAAAAAAATATATTTTTTAAATGAGATAGTATTACAAAGTAACAAATATAAATAGAAAATACACTCTTACCTTCCCCTGTTTTTCTTTATTTCTACCTTTCTGACATTCATTCCCTTTCCTTTTAATAAGTTAAATTTTTATTAAAGTGCCACTTATATGCTTTTTTTTTATTTGAGAATGAGTCTTGCTCTATTGTCAGGCTGGAGTGCAGTGGCATGATCTAGGCTCACTGCAACCTCAGCCTCCCAGGTTCAAGCGATTCTCCTGCCTCAGCCTCCTGAGTAGCTGGAATTACAGGCACAGGCAACCATGCCTGGCTAGTTTTTGTATTTTTAGTAGAGACAAGGTTTCACCATGTTGGTCAGGCTGGTCTTGAACTCCTGACCTCGTGATCCACTCAAGATCTCTGAACGTGCTGAGATTACAGCTGTGAGCACAGCATCCAGCCCACTTACATACTTTTAAAACACAATTATGTGACTAAATAGCAGTCCTTTTCTGCCTCACACCTTCCCATCCCATAGTAATAGTGAGAGAGTTGGGGGAAGTAGAAAAAGACATGAAAACTAACTGCAAAACTCTATACGGCTTACTTATGAATAGTATTTTATATTCATAATTACACAGAGAGTAAATGCTGACTTAACAAAAAATTATAATTTATAATTTTAGATACTAGGGTGGGCATGAAGGGCTTAATCCTAATCCTAATTTCTTAGACAAAAGTCAATAAATAATGTCTAAAATATTCATTTTAAAATGGTTGGTACTGGTGAAAAATCTCAAATGATGTAATAATATATTTTAAAAAATGGATAAACATAATGAATATTATAGAGCCTATACATTATAAAAAATCTGAATTATTCCTGCATTAACATGAGTAAAAATAAAAACATAGTTTTCAGGAAAACAACACTGCAGAAGATATAGTATTTTAAAATATGCAAAACAATATAAAATTGTTTTATGTATGAAAGCAACAAATCCATAATAATTAGTTCAAGGATATGAAGGAGGTAAAAGGAGTCATGAAAAGGCTGGCAGAGGACTTCTACTTTATTTGGAATACTTTATTTCTTAATTTGGGTGATACATATGCAAGTGTTCATTACGCTTTTACATGCCTGACATATTTCATAAAAGTATTTTTTAAATAAAATAAAGCAATCAGCAAGCAAGCCACAGACAAATGGTGATAAGAATACCTTATCAGAGTTAGCCATGAGGGAAATAAAATCTAACATGCACAATGCCTAGCATATATAAGACATTCAATAAATATTTTCCCTTTTTGGAATTTTTTAAAGGCCTAAATGCAAAGAAATAGCATGGGAATAATATACAGATATAGTTACTATGGGAGGTAAGTTTAACTTAATAAACGGAGGGGCATTTTTTTAAAAAAGACATTTACTAAGATGATCATCTACTTGAACTTCATATAAGTATAACATAAGTACTTTCTGGTTTTGGATACGACTTAGGTACTTCCTGATTTGAGATGCCAACAATCTTAAAACTCTAATAGCTTGAAACCCATTAATCTAGTCCCATCTTCCTTTCCCACAAGAAAGCATGAGAGATCTTTCCCAATATGTAGTCAAAAGCATGTTGAATCTCTGCCCAAAAGTAGCTGCAGCATTTAAAGTAATTAAGATTTATTTTATTTTTATGTAATTTATCTTACAAAAAATCTCTTTTGAAAAGAGACACAAACAGGGTTAAGAGTCATAAAATTTAGTTTTGCAGAAATTATGTTTTAGCACATAACCTCATCTTAGAATTTAATAGGAGAGTTATTCTCTTCATAATCAGGCCATTTTCTCTCTTCAAGGCAGCCTGAAATATTTATTTGTTCTACTGAATGTGACTTTTCTCATGCATTGTGAAATATTTGCTTTCAACCAGCATTAGCTCTCATACATTTTGTTGGTTCTATTTTCAAACATTAGAACATGGAGTGAGACAATTTTTCAAATATCTCCAATGTGACTGTTTTTAGTAGTTAATTTTAATAAAAATACATTAAGCTGTTTTCATCCATTGGAGTTGAAATAGTTTAATATCACTATTACATTGTCTTCATTAGGTTTTCCTATTGCTATTCAGTGTATTACAGTTGACACTTTGTGGTGTTTCTTGCATATTACTTTCCAAAGGCATCAATTCTCATCACTCGTGAACTTCTCTCTATGTACTTCTCTTTCTGAGGGAGGTGCTTACTCCTTCCTCCTTACATCTAGGTGGGTTCTTGTTATTGCCCTGACTGAATAGAGTACATTGAAATTAATGCTATGTGATGTCTGAGGCTAGGCCATAAAAGGCAAGCACTTGTTCCTGCTTCTCTTTTGTGGAAGTTGCTCTTGGGATCCCATCGCCATATTGTAATAAAGCCTAGGCCATAGAAAGAGATGATGCTAAAATTCCAGCCAACAGCCATCATCAATTGCCAGAAACATAAGAAAGCCTTCGAGATTCCAGCCCCAGCCATTATCTGAAAAAAACCACAACAGACACCTGAGAAGAACTGCCTAACTAAGCACAGTCAATTCCTCAAACCATAAGGAATTCAGTAACAATAATAATAACCAGTGATTGTTGTTGTTATTTCTCACTACCTTCAGGATGGTTGGTTATCAAGTCATGGCAGCCAGACCAGAGGATGCTGCTATAATAAACCCTAAATGATGTGGCATTGCCTTTGAGAAAGGATGGTCGACAGAAGCTGAAAGTCCTTGAGAACGTGAACAAAAGCCTGAAGAACCCTGAGGAAAATGTCTGTGAAGATTCAAAGGAAAATGAAGAAAATAAAATTGAATGATGGAGTATAAAAATCTCTAGTTACGTAACGGCAGAAATTTGAGCAACACTATTACTTGTGACAATATATATACCTATACAAAAAACTAATGAATTCTGTGATTTAGTTAAGATATTCAGGTAAAATGTTGCATTACATGTCTAACTTCTTCTAGCTGCCTATCCTATAAAGAAACAAAATAAATAAGGAAAGAATTGTTACATACAAGGAAACAAGGACTTGATGGGTTGGAAAATAAAACTGCTCCTCGTTTTTTAATCTCTCAGGTTGTACACAAATGCTAATATGTGTACATAAATGCTAATATGCTAAAATTAATAAGAAACCTCTAGGCAGACATTAAATCCAGGGTGCTGGAAAAAAATATTATTCAAAGATGAAGCCAAAGGTAAGATTGTAAACACCTTTGTTAAGACCTCAGTAAGGTCTAAGGCAGTATACTTCTTCAAATAGAAAAAGGGCTTTTTGAGAATCTCATAACCTACATCTCAAATCAAGCTTCTAAGACTAAGAGTACAGTTCCATAGCAGTTTCAAAACTGAACCAAGTGGGCAAGGGCTTGTATCAAAGAAAGATGGGGGTGTGGCTTTGTGGACTGAACTCCAATAAGACTTATGGAAATCCCACACATTTTTAAGAGCTGTCAAGAAAACACTATTGCCATGACCTAAAGTTACA
This sequence comes from Leontopithecus rosalia, assembly GCA_028533165.1. Taxonomy (NCBI): domain Eukaryota; kingdom Metazoa; phylum Chordata; class Mammalia; order Primates; family Cebidae; genus Leontopithecus; species Leontopithecus rosalia. Next base: position 93,513,896 of record CM052654.1, read on the forward strand.
GGTAGTATAGAAAGAAGAAAGTCTTTAAGTTCTTGAGCTACTCTAAGACAGAAGCCATCTGAGAAAACTCCTTAGCTTCAAGCATCAGCCATTTCTTACAAAAAAGACAGGATGGCTAACAGGGCAAAAGCAAGAAGCCAAAAGATGAAAACAAGAACAATGGAAAATCATTTTCAGGCAGGAGAACTGAGCCTGAGTCAATGAACTAGCAGCTTGTTTCCTGACTGTATTTCTCAATTGCTATGGATCAGTAGCTTCTATGGGCCTCCATTCCTTGCAGTTTCTAAACTTGAGTATTTATAACATTTATACTAAGCCTACCCCACCATCATTTGCTGGGTGCGGTGTTTAAGATAATTTGTCTCTAATTCCTTAGTGTTTAGATGAAAAGGAATTGTACACAAAGAACTGTCTTTGAAGAAATGTATCTGAGGATCCTCTGAACCTAAACCTGCTTTTGTTAATGGAATCATGAACTTTGAGCCAATGCAGCAATGGGATGAAACCTGGATATGTGTAGGTGGGGATACATGTATTTTTAACTGTTGAGGAATGTGAAATCTTGTGGACAGAGGAAGGAGGGTGGCAGATTTTATTTTCCAAAGGGGTTGTAGGAGTTCTACTAATTAGGTGACCTTGGCGATGGAACAATAGTGTATTACCTGGTTTAACCTTCAATTCAATCTCAGTGCCAAAGATTATATCTTAATGTAAAGGGAAAGAAAATACAGACAAGCTATCAGGAGACTGTGGTTCTACTCCTGGTCCAGTTTGTACCAGCTCTCTGACCTTAAACAAAGATACTTATTTTCACCTATGGTATTTATTTTGACCTAGCAAACCCTAAATTTCTTCAAAAGTGAAATGAAATACTCGAATTTGGTTAGAGAAGTTTAAACTAGAGCTTCTTGGCTTGCAGTGAATTGCATTGCAGTCACCACGGGAGTGGAGTTCCAGGGCCTGCACCTCATTTCAATCACAGCATCTTCCCTTTTATCTGTTTTACATTTTGGACTTCTGCATAAATTTTTATTTGAAGAAAGTATTAAAAAGCTTAAAAAAAGTAAAGCTTGAAAGCTGCTGTCTTTGATGACCCATATTGTTGCTTTCAACTATAAAATTCTGTAATTCCTTTGTTTTGCCCAATAGATAAACCATGTAATCCAATGATTTTTAGAAATGATGCTTTCTCCTCCTAACCTATTAAGGAAGGTTAAAGAAGTCAATCAATGTTACCTGCAGAGGATTTGTTGGATGAATAAATGGGTTTTCTAAAGTTATTCTCTGATTCTACTGCAGACAAATGAAAAAGCCACAAAAATTATGAATTTTTGAACGATTTCCAAGCAATGAAGACTTTAAAATAATATTTTTCAAAATACTATTTACTTTTATAAAATATTAGTAAGAATTCCTTGGACTTATTTGATCTTAATTGGCCTTTGGATTAGATAATTATCAAAGACTTCTTCCAGGGTTACTAGATTGTATAAAATCTCACAGTCTTAGATTGACTACAGAATGCAGTGTCAAATGATGATATGTATTGTGTCAGAATTTAAGGATATCTGTTGTCATAATGAAAAAGTAAGAGGTGTCAGCGACCTGGGAGAACTACTAAAAAATTGTCTGAAAAACAGTAAGCAACTACTTTTATTTAAGCTTTGTCTATGGCAGACTCCCATTTTTTATTATTTTTACTGCATTGTCTTAGCCATTGGTCACAATTGTAAGTGAATAAACCAACTCTTCCAAAGCACAGTGTAGTTTTGTGGCCTCCTCTACAATTTGTATTCTTTGTAGATTATTTATTTTATGTGATTGTGAGAGAAGCCTTTTTTTTCTGTGTTAGACATAATGTTTTTTATAATAGAAAATCATAACAGTGAAGTATTACAATTCAGGGTGTAAGCTTTATATGATGATACTTTCCAGTTTGTTTGGTTTGATTTTTGCTGTTTTATCCTAAGTGCCAAGGATAATACTTGAGAGAATATATGTACTTATTGAATACTTCTTGAATGAACAATAATAAGTAATATCTATAATTGTTTAGCCCTTATTATGTGCCATATGAGGCGCACACACACACACACACACACACACACACACACACACACACACAAAATCTAACCTTACCAAAAACTGGGCCATATATTTGGTATTATTATCCTCATCTTATTGTATTATATTGTATTTTTTTAATAACAAGAGGAGAAATTAGTTTGCCAAAGTCACACAGCTAGTCACAAGCACCAGAAAGCTAGGAAAAAAGAACAGCTACATTTTTATACAAGGTAGCGTGACCTAGAATGTTACAACAGTATACTATCTTAAGCCTTTGGGATAGTTAATTGTGTATGGTGACTTGACTGGACTCAGGGATGCCCACTGGTAAAATGTTATTTCTGGGTGTGTCTGTGAGGATGTTTCTAGAAAACATTAGCATTTGAATGGGAGACTGAGTAAAGCTTGCCTTCGCCAATGAGGATGAGCATCATACAATCCCTTGAGAGATCCAATAGAACCAAAAGGAGAAGGAAGGGAAAATTCACTCTCTCCTCTTGAGCTGATACATCCATCTTCTGCCCTGCCTTCAGACATCAGAACTCTTAGTCATAGGCCTTTGACTTAGACTGAATTATACCATCTGCTCTCCTGGCTCTGTTTATTTAGAGAACCCTGTCTCTAACAATGAACCAAAACCTTCATGTCATAAAACCATATCTTGTTAAGAAATTGATTGTGATTTGCTTGATAGAGAAAGAGTACTAATATAACATAAATACATATTAGGCTCCAGGGTGGGGAAAAATACTGGCTACAAGGCTACCAGGTTTTTAGTATATACAGAGTTCAATATTTCAAAGAATTTGCCAAGGAAAGAAATACCTCAAAGAAACATAATACAATAATCCTAAAGATAGAATAACTCCTAAGGAGAACTGTTGAGCAGATGACATTTACTTTTTTCCTTCCCTTCACACACTAGTCCTTGGTTACCTCCCCTTCGAAAGCTTTTTCACTGAAAGCTGACATCTTTTTCACCTACCTATACAATTCCCAGCACAACTACAACATTCACCTCTAAGAACGTATAGGTTAGATTAAATAATTATTTCTAATATGCCATTGAATATTTTAATTTCTAAAACAAATAAGAAATACCAAGCACCAGAAAGCTAAAAAAGCTGTTATTTGTGGAAGTATTTCTGATAGTGTGGCACTGTAGTTAGAGCATATTTTAGAGAATATGACTTTTCACGTAACCCTCACATCACATCTTGTTGGCTCTTGTCTATTCTCCCTATTTTCAGAGAAGGCCTTCCTCTGTGGTTCACAAGAAATTAATGATCAGTCACTTATAAAAAATACTTTGGTAAGAATGACATATTATATACAGCTCAATCTACCTTATTCTGACTTTCTGCCTGTAGGCAGAACCAAGGACTTACTAATAGTCCCCAAACACCAAGTCCTATTTGAATTGTAACTAAAATATATCTTCTCTCAAATGAGATTAGGTTTTTCTAGAATGGCCAGCCAATACCCATTCCAGCTACTCTCATAGACAGTGACTGGTTATGTTGAAAATATTTATTGTATTGTCAGTGGATTCCTAGAAAAGAAAACATGACAGCAATTTGTAATATCTGCATATCTATTTTTGCACAGCATTCAGAAGCCTCAAGTGAAACTAAAGTAATTTATAGACTAAACAAAATCTCAATAATATATGGAGATGGGAAAAGAAACTTCCATATTTAAGTTTAGTCTTTAATATAGTATGTTATTAAAGAAATACCATAAACAGTGGACAAGTGGGTAACATTTTTGTTCTTTGCAATAAACATGCCCAGGTGAGTTAAATTTCTTTTATTCTCATAGAATTGGCCTTTTGGCCTTTGCTAAATGGAATCTGTAATATTTCACCTTTATTTGCAACTGCTGTTATTTATCTCATGAAGAGCGTTATTTTATATAAAGCCCCTTTTCTACAAGTCCTACTGAAAGCAGAACAAGGCAAGATAATAGTTCCAAATTAAATTACAATATATTGTCCTGCAACAGAAGTTTGTATTAGAAAATCTCAAATCCTTTACAAATAGTAATTAAGTAGAAATGTCTAGCCAGAGCAATCAGGCAAGAAAAAGAAATAAAGGGTATTCAAATAGGAAAGAAGGAAGCCAAATTGTCTCTATTTGCAGACAACATGATTGCATATCTAGAAGATCCCATCTTCTCAGCCCCAAATCTCCTAAAACTGATAAGCAACTTCAGCAAAGTCTCAGGATACAAAATCAACGTGCAAAAATCAAAAGCATTCCTATACATGAATTATAGACTTAATGAGAGCCAAATCAAGAATGAACTGCTATTCATAATTTCTACAAAGAGAATAAAATACCTAGGAATACAACTAACAAGGAATGTAAAGGACCTCTTCAAGGAGAACTACAGACCACTGCTAAATGAAATAAGAGAGGACACAAACAGATGGAGAAACATTCCATGTTCATCGTTAGGAAGAATCAATATCGTGAAAATGGCCATACTACCCAAAGTAATTTATAGATTCAAGGCTATCTCCATCAAGCTACCAATGACCTTCTTCACAGAACTGGAAAAAACCACCTTAAACTTCACATGGAACCAAAAGAGACCCTGCATAGCCAAGTCAATTCTAAGCAAAAAGAACACAGCAGGAGGCATCACACTATAGGACTTCAAACTATACTACAATGTTACAGTAATCAAAACAGCATGGTACTGGTCAAAAAGAGAGATATAGACCAATGGAACAGAACAGAGGCCTCGGAGGCAACACAACATATCTACATCCATCCAATCTTTGACAAATCTGACAAAAACAAGCAACGGGGAAAGGAATCCCTGTTTAATAAATGGTGTTGGGAAAACTGGCTAGCCATGTGCAGAAAGCAGAAACTGGACCCCTTCCTGACACCATACACTAAAATTAATTCCAGATGGATTAAAGACTTAAACATAAGACCTAATACCATAAAAACCCTAGAAGAAAACCTGGGCATAATCATTCAGGACATAGGCATAGGCAAGGACTTCATGACCAAAACACCAAAAGCATTGGCAACAAAAGCCAAAATAGATAAATGGGACCTAATCAAACTCCACAGCTTCTGCATGGCAAAAGAAACAGTCATTCGAGTGAATCGGCAACCAACAGAATGGGAAAAAATGTTTGCAGTTTAACCATCTGACAAAGGGCTGATATCCAGAATCTACAAAGAACTAAAACAGATTTACAAGAATAAAACAAGCCCATTCAAAAGTGGGCAAAGGATATGAGCAGACACTTTACAAAAGAAGACATACATGAGGCCAACAAACATATGAAAAAATGCTCATCATCACTGGCCATTAGAGAAATGCAAATCAAAACTACATTGAGATACCATCTCACACCTGTTAGAATGGAGATCATTAAA
>CM052654.1:93519463-93536313 GCA_028533165.1 Leontopithecus rosalia
TGTGTCCTTTGTAGGGACAGGGATGAACCTGGAGACCATCATTCTCAGCAAACTGACACAAGAACAGAAAATGAAATACCTCATGTTCTCACTCATAGGCGGGTGATGAACAATGAGAACACATGGACACAGGGAGGGGAGCACTACACACTGGGGTCTGTTGGGGGGAATAGGGGAGGGACAGTGGAGGTTGGGGAGTTGGGGAGAGGTAGTATGGGGAGAAATGCCAGATATAGGCGAAGGGGAGGAAGGCAGCACATCACACTGCCATGTGTGTACCTATGCAACTATCTTGCATGTTCTTCACATGTACCCCAAAACCTAAAATGCAATTAAAAAAAAAGAAATGTCAAATACCCTCTGAGGGTTTTCATTGGGTATTTCTGTTGGTTATTTTCTGACTGCTGCTCTTTGGTGGAAGGAAGTTAAAAAACAGCCAGCAGCTACAGTACAACTTCTTTGCAAAGGTAGAGTATGTACCAAAGAGTCTTCACCCACATTGAGAAAAAACAAAACAAAAAGGAAAACAGTGTGCCAGCAGAGGAGCCTCAGAGAGCATGTCCAAGACTAACAGATATGTGTATAAAAGATAGCAACTGATGAGCATGCTGTTGCTCCTTATATAGAGAGCCAATGTGCTATTTTTTATGTAACATGCTGAGAAATTAAAAAGTTTATTTGTTTATTAATTGAATAATCCTTTTTATTTACACTTAGGCATATTTTATGTGACTATAAACCAAAAATAAAATCTTAAGCCCATCAATACACTGAATGAACCCTATTATGGCAAAAGAGACCCTAGAGAATCCTGAAAAACTGAATTATTGGTGGTCATGATGGGGAGGGAGGTCAGATACATCTTGTTATATCCCCTCCCTTTTGGAGTATAGGCACAACTCACCAGCATCAACATTGGAGAAAATTTTTGCAATCTATTCATTTGACAAAGGGCTAATATCCAGCATCTATGAAGAACTTTAACAAATTTACAAGAAAAAGCAAACAACCCCATCAAAAGTGGGCAAAGGATATGAACAGACACTTCTCAGAAGAAGAAATTTACACAGCCATCTAACACATGAAAAAAAGCTCGTCATCATTGCTTATTAGTGAAATGCAAATGAAAACCGTGAGCTACCATCTCATGGTAGTTAAAATGGTGATTATTAAAAAGTCAGGAAACAACAGATGCTGGAGAGGATGTGGAGAAATAGGAATGCCTTTACACTGTTGATGGGAGTGTAAATTAGTTCAACTATTGTGGAAGATGGTGTGGTGATTCCTCAGGGATCTAGAATCAGAAATACCATTTGACCCAGCAATCCCATTACTGGGTATATACCCAATGGATTATAAATCACTGTATTATAAAGACACATGCACACATATGTTTATTGCAGACTGTTCACAAAAGCAAAGACTTGGAACCAATCCAAATGCCTATTAATGATAGACTGAATAAAGAAAAAGTGGCACATATACACCATGGAATACTATGCATCCAAAAAAAAAAAGATGAGTTCATGTCCTGTGCAGGGACATGGGTGAAGCTAGAAACCATCATTCTCACCAAATTAACACAGGAACAGAAAACCAAACACCACACATTCTCACTCTTAAGTGAGTTAATACTCAGGTTGGGAGGCTAGGGAGGGATATAGCATTAGAAGAAATACCTAATGGAGATGACAGGTTGATGGGTGCTGCAAACCACCACGGCATGTGTATAACTATGTAACAAATCTGTACATTCTGCACATGTATTCCAGAACTTAAAGTATATAAAAAAAATAGATATCACAAGACTGACAAAACAGACTCTTTGTGGCCATATGTTACCAAATTCCACTTGAATCTTGGATAGCATCATATGACAAAGTAACAGACCCTGAAAGAAATAAAAATTCTTTACTCTAAAACATATTTTTTGACATCTTTTGAAACTGACCTGCAAAACTACCCCTTGGCAGGGGAAATTTTCACATGTTAATGAAGACAGGCCTTCCCTTGTTACATATTCCCCAGATTCAGGAGAGATTAAATGAGAGTTTGATATCTTTAGGTCTGAAATGAGATATTTACCATCTATTCTCTCTGAAGCCTGCTACCTCGAGGCTTCATCTCTGTTAACAAGAGACTTGGCCTCTACAAACCCCCTTATCTTAACTCAAATATTTCTTTCTGCTGACTTGAAGTTTTTGGACAAAGCTTAGTTTTTTCAACCAATTGCCTATCAGAAAAGATTTGAATCCATCTATGGCCTGTAAGTGCCACCCCTCCCTCAGCCCATCCCCCACTTTAAGATCTCCTGTCTTTTTAGGCTGAACCAGTATGTATATCTTCCATGTATTGATTTATGGTTTGACCTGCAATTCATGTCTCTCTAACAGGTATAAAAGCCAAGTGTAACCCAACCAGCTCAGGCACACTTTCTCAAGCTATCCAGAGACTATTTCCTGGGTCATGGTTAATCGTATTGGCTCAGAATAAACCTCTTTTTTTTTACTTTTTTTTTTTTGAGATGGAGTCTCACTCTATCACTCAGGCTAGAGTGCAGTGGCACTATCTCGGCTCAGTGCAACTTTTGCCTTCCAGGTTCAAGGAATTCTCCTGCCTCAGCCCCCCAAGTAGTTGAGATTACAGGCAAACACCACCACCACTAGCTAATTTTTGTATTTTTAGTAGAAACAGGGTTTCACCATATTAGTCAGGCTGCTCTCGAACTCCTGACCTCATAATCCACCCACCTCAGCCTCCCAAAGTGCTGGAATTACAGGTGTGAGCCACTGTGCCCAACCTGAATAAACCTTTAAATATTTTACTCTTTTTTTCCATCAATATGACTCAGAGGGAGAATGACATAATGGTACATGGTTGGGGATATTTGGAAAAAGTGTTTTGTACATATATACATATGCAATGGCCACAAATTTTAGCTCACAATCTCAAGTGCATAAGAGATATTATACTTATTTATTTATTGTTATTTTTATTTTTTGAGAAAGAGTTTTGCTCTTGTTGCCCAGGCTGGAGTGTAATGGTGTGACCTCTCCTCACTGCAACCCCTGCCACCTGGGTTCAAGTGATTGTCCTGCCTCAGCCTCCAAAGTAACTGGGATTATGCACCAGCACTAGGCATGCACCACCACACTCAGCTAATTTTTTATTTTTAGTACAGACAGGGTTTTACTATGTTGGTCAGGCTGGTCTCAAACTCCTAGACTTCAGGTGACCCACCCACCTTAACCTCCCAAAGTGCTGGGATTACAGGCAGGAGTCACTGCCCCTGGCCTTTATTTTTAATTAAATGAAAGCCAAATAAAAGCCACTCTTCTGCTAGGATGGAGACAAATTTATTTATCTGAATTCACTGGAAAACTAGACCTTTCCTTAAGGCTTCTCAAAAATGAAAGGAACTTTGATAATGAATGCTTCACAAAAGGAAGAAGTGTCTCTAATTTCAGCCATAAAAGGCTCCACCAATAATCTTACTGTCTGAGCCAATATGGGTCCAGATATTCAACAGCTGGGCTGCTCCTAGTCCATGCTTGATGAACTAACACTTTTGCTGAGGTTGAAAAGTTGGGACGACGTAGAGTTAAGCCATTTTTTTCTGAGTTCCCACTCCCTTCCTGGAGCTGCTAAAGGAAAACCCAATTTCCACTAGGAAAGCTCTAAGGGTCTCAGTCTCTTTCTCAGCCCCAGGGAGTTTCCAACACACTCTCAAATCAAAGGGCTCACCTTTCCTTTGTGGCTTACAGAAAGACAGATGTCTGAATATATTCTGGTTTTGACCCCTGCAGCATGATTTTCCTAAGAGGAAAATCCACATGTTTGATCAACTGTATGCTGTTGAGGGAAGGGAGTGAGAATACTACAGGTAGAAGAAAAAAAAAGATGATTAATATTCAAATATTTGAATCTTCTAAATAGGCATGTATCATACATCTGACTCCTAAACATATGCAGTGTTTGCCTAACTATGCAGATCCTATCTGGAGGGAATATTATGCAAATGAACTACATTCCACAAGGTTGCCCCACATTGTTCAGATATAGAAAGTATGTCAAATTATTCACATCAGTAGTGCAATGCTATTGAATCACTAACAAGAGTTCATTGCTAAGTCATTCAAAACTGTATACAGGAGCGTATCTGAGAGCACCTCTTGTTTCAGTGTTACAGGGAACTAAGGCATTTGTTTGCAGTTTGGAGGGTTTCACCCATAGGGTAACAACACAATACATTTTGAATGGAGAACAGATGATTACAAAGGCATTCTGATTTAATCACGTCACTTCAGTGTAACATTAAAGAGAGGTTCACAAGCCCCAAAGAGTGCTATGTTCATGATACTCTTCCAAAATGATTTCAAGCTTGACTTCAGAGATCTTGAATTTCATGACATTTGGATATAGAGCAGTTTGAAAAGAGTTACAATGCTTTATGGAGTCCTTTCTGCTTCTGTTTCCTCATCAGTGAAATGGCAATAAAATTAGTATGGAAATCACAGGATTATTGTGAGGATTGAAAGTATTAATACATATAAAGCATTTAGAACAGTCCTAAGACAAAATGGTGCTCAATAAATCATAACATTTTTAAATATTAGTATCCTTATCATTAGAATAAATATGTTGAACATAGCACAATTTTATTTTATACACTGAGAATGCTAGGTGAGAAGGTACACAGGGTCTCATGTTAGATACTCTGACATGAAATACCTCAGAAGCATGTCCTATCTAGTAAAGTAGTATAATGTGCTACAATGGGACCTTAATTTGTTCTTACTTAGAAGAATTTACGTAACAGACTTCAAAATAACCAAACACAATTCAGCATTCTTTTTCTGTTGAATTGGGAAATCTGGGTCCCATAGAAACATAGAACACTAACCAATTAAAAAACGGAGACTATCACATTTAGAGTAAAATCAGATTAATCATAAAACATAAAAGTACCTTAAAGTTTAAAGATAAACAAGCAGAGATATTGTTTTATCCCATTTTACCTACTTACACAAAAAGAAATAGAAGTTGATTTCTAGGTTACACTTCAACCCCCCTCCCAAGGCCCTTATTTTCTACACTGTGCCTTCTAGACGAGGGGTTAAGAAACTTCTTCATTACAGGATGAGATGGTAAACATTTTCATCTTTGCTGGTCAGTCCATCTCTGTTTTAACTACTCAACTTTGCCAGCATAACAAAAAAAGCAACTACAAATGTAATTGAATAAATGTGTCTGTGGTACAATAAAACCTTACTTATGAACCCTAAAATTTGAATTTCACATAATTTTTATGTTTTTTTAATTTATTTCAACCATTTAAAATGATAAAACCATTCCTAGTTCATAGGTTGTGCAAAAACATTAACAGGCCTGATTTGACTTTGGTTTACAGCTTGTCAATACCGGCTCTGGACCATTGACTACTTATTTGACCAGAAATTTAGTTACAATATGGAAGGAGACAAAGCCTCTCATGTAGGAGAAACTGAAAGCAAAGGCTTCTCATCTGTAATGCGTGTCAAAGTTGCTCTCAAAGAAGTCTGAATTTTCATTTCAGATACAGAAATATATATATACATATAGATGTGTATATATATATATATATATGTGTGTGTGTATGTAAATATTCTATCTATAGCTATCTCTATATAAGAACATATCCGTAGATATGTATATGTCTATATACATATGTATATATATTTTATATAAATCAACAACACTGAATTTTGTACTGCCTTTTTTTAGTGTACCCAGTCAATTGAAGTTAGTGATTTTCTATTCTCTATTTCACACAAACCATGGCAATTCAATTACATCCAACATGAGTATTAAACATGTATAAAGTAAGTTCTCAGTGAAGCTGTTGTACTTAAAATTTTCTCTTAAAAGTAGTTTATTCTATCTAACTTTAAGAAAATTCACATAAAAACTCAATTATTTAGCAAACTCTAAATTCAGAAGGACACAAACATTTGTATTAAAAAAGTCAACTGCCTAATCAAGCACTTTTTCCACCTTGCTCTCATTAACTCACCTTCTAAATGATAGGGTTTCTAATTCTGAGTATTCATTTAACATCTGAAAACTGATTGTTCATTATTGTGATTAATGCATTATTATAAGTAAATGATACATCAGTGTGTTGGCAATCTGAACAATTTCTGAACAGAGGGAAGATAAATATAGCTGATTTATCATTTTTTCTCATTTTAAGTTTGTGACCTTACCTAATAAACTCTAAATTCACTGGTTTTCACATTGTACTTTGTAATTCTGCCTTGGCAATAGCCAGTTTCAAATACTGGCATCATGATGCTTTAAATAGAAGTGAAGATACATTTAAAATAAAAGATTATGAAAACTATGTGGCTTAGATCATTAATAATTTCTACAGCTGTTTGTTCCCTAGAACCTACATGAGTGAGTGATATGTAACTTGAGCACTGACATTATAACATTATACAAGGCCAAGAACACAGGTTGTATTGCCATATGAAATGCTTAATATCTCTTACTTCCTGAGAACACAGTTTATAACTGATCTTGCCCACACTTTTCCAAATAAGACCTATTTTGATAAAAATCTAAGAACAGAGAAACTTGTATATAAAATTCACTGTACTTAAATCCCATGATTTAAAGAAAAATTCAGCATTCATTTTACAGTATAGTGGATGGACATTTATACCACATGCATGTGAAGATTTCAATAAACTCAGTATTACTTAAGAATAATTTAATTCTTTACCTTAAAAGTTTATTGAAAAGTTTATTAAGAATTTCATTAAAAAGTCGCTTTCCAAAATATCAATACCATCATAAAAAAACAAAAATCCCACCAATGTGTTTTATCCCCTCAGTCATTGTTAAGAACAATGAAGATTTTATTTAGTTTTCCTTATGCTCATGGAATTGTGTGCCTGTCACAGTACTTACTGGTACTGCATTTGAAAAAGAATCCAAGATAATGTCTAATATATGATAGATATGGAGCATTAAAACCACACCACAACCATAAAGAGTAAGTATTCTTAGCCCTTCTTCACATAAAAAACAAAAAAACAAAAAAAAACTGTATTTCTTTAAATTTTAGTGTCTGGTCAGAATTTACTCAACACAGCAGAAGGGCTAGAATTCAAACTAAAGACCCTCTGAGATGCTACACTCTATGCAGGGAGGGGCCATGTCTGTCTCTGTCCTGTTCTATTTCCAACTTAAATCACCATAAATATTTGTTAAATGATTTTATATATATTTTATACATATATATGCATACATCATATCACAATGCTTCTATGAAAAGACAAATAGCCTGCCTCTCCAACAAGTATCATTTCAAAGTAGGTCATATGTTGTCATTTATTTGCAATGTTGAACCCTTAATTACATGTAGTTTGATGAAACTTAGGGAAATGCACCTGTGCGTTGGCAGAAAAAAATCTTACGTTTTTTTCTTAGGAAATCATATGTAATTTTGTTTCCAACATGACAACTTTTGACTATGATAACATAAATATAGAATATGTTTTGTATCCTTACTATGTACTGAAACACTGTAAAATATTTCACATTCATTTACATATATCTCAAAACTTTCAGCCTGCATTAAAATTTTTGCTACAGTATCATTTCTTGTTACCTTTTGAAATGATTCATTTTTCTTTTTCAGTGAAGAATATAGAAACTAAGATTTTCTGCAATAATGAACCCCTCCTGCTCCTCTCTGGTTATGCTTCCTTAGCCATCCTTGTGTCACAGAAAGAGATTCTTGCACACTTGTTAATTCCACTCATTGGATTGTTCCCTTCATGTACCAGACCATGAAGCTGTAAAGTCAGTCTGGTTAGCACTAACCTCAGTGACATTTAATTTGACATCGCTACACCTCCCTCTTGATACACTGCCATGTATCGTTATCTTTTGTTTATAGCACTTCCACCTGTTTATCATCCATGTAGAAGAACTCATAACAGAGCCAACTGAATTAATTTGGCAAGTAAAATTATCTCTGGCATTGTATGAAATGTGGTGCTAACATTTCATGTATCAGCTCACTTCTGCTTCTGATAATTCAATTATTGTAACAGAAAGGTAAGAAATCAGATGTTTGTTTAATCTGTGCAAGAATATAAGATGCTCCCTAATATTAGTAAGTAGGGTGGACTCTGAATATATATACAGCTTTCTTAGCAGCCTTCGAAACAATCTTTATCAGCATAATTAATCACATTGCAAATAAAGCAGAATTATTTATTGTAGTGACTTAACGACTCATAAAATCAATGAAAAAACTAATAAACCAGAAATAAATAAAAAGTGGAAATGCATGAGTCCATGAGGAAAATGTGACATTTTGCTTTCCTATTTCTTTCTTACCAGCATTTTATAAACTGTACTCAGTAGTTGCTCTTTTTAAAATGTAATTTTTTTATTTTTATAAAGTATCTTTTTAGTTTTGTGGGTACATAGTAGATGCATATATTTATGAGGTAGATTAGATGTTTTGATACAGGCATGCAATGTGAATAAGAACACCATGAATTGTCCTTTACTTACAATAACTCCGTACACCCTCCAACCCTTGGTTCTGATGTGAGCCACTCTTCCCTTACTACAGCCATGTAACCTTTATTTTAATAAATATTTGAGATCTCACATTACACTAGAGATTTAGAGCTGTTCCTTCCATTGTTTATGTCATTAAACATTTGCTCTTCCCTGCTTTTTCCCTCTAGTAGATTTCTTACTATCAAAACCAGTTTGCCATTACTCTGCTTGCCTTTTCAACTACCTAGAAATGAAATATAATAACCAGGATAAGGAGTTTACTCCCTTTCATAGTTGTAATATTTGTAACTGCTTTGCCGATGGCAAAGTTTCATACCACGGAGAAGCCAAAAGAATTAGAGTTGGTTACTTGACATCAGCATGCTACCATGAAAAAGACTCCCAAACTCAACTTTCTTAATAGTTCACATAATACTTATTTTATCAAGGAAACTCGAGGTACTATGGAAGACCTTCACTCTAGCAAGTTATCTAGACTGTGATTAATCGAGGAAATGGTCTCTTTTGAGTTCTTCTCTGTCATGGTCTCTCTTCTTTCATCTTACTATTCTTCCTTCCTCAAAAACTTTCTTGACTTAGGCTTATGTTTGTCCATTTTCCTGGCTCTTCTCTAATCTCTCTACATGCCACTTTCATGCTCTTTTTCTAATTTCATTTCCTTTTTAAGTGCAAAACAATATGGACTCCAGCCTAAATGTGCATGTCTTTTTTTTTTTCTGTTTTATTTACCACACTGCACTCTTCAGATACAATAATAGTTTATCTCATTTAGACACAGGTCTCCACAATTCTACAAAACCCTCAGTGCAATTAAAAAAAAAAATCCTGTGTGTGTTTTCAGTCAAGGGAGCATCTGAAAACACCACACCCAGGAGAAATCTTAGAGTTTCTCATGTAAGTTCTGCCTCTTCATTTCTTCATTCAAGGTGGAAACACCCAGAAAATTAATTCATAGCTTAAAATTTTCCTTGGATACTTTCAAAAAACTAAAGGAAAGTGAGGGAAAAGAAGTTGCTTACATATTAAATTCCAAGTGTTTTATTTAAAATTTTTTACTTTTAAAAAATTTTTTGATATCTCACATTTATATTTACTTATGGGGTAGATGAGAAATTTTGTAACTTGTATAGAATGTATAATGATCAAATCAGGATAATTGGGGTATTAATCCATCACTCAAGTATTTATCATTTTTGGGGGTTAGGCACATTTCAGGTCTTCTATTAATTTGCAAAACATAATACATTAAACTATAGTCGTCCTACTCTGCTACCAAGCAATAGAACTTATTCCTTCTAACTGTATGTTTCTACCCATTAACAGCTCTCTCTTTATTTCACAACCCCATCCCTCCCCCACACATACTTACCTACCTCCCGGTTTCTGGTATCTATCATTCCACTCTCTGCCACCATGAGTCTGCTTTTTTAGCTCCCACATATGAGGAAGAACATGCAATGTTTGTTTCCTGTGCCTGGCTTATTTCAGTTAACATAATGGCACCTAGCTCTATCCGCATTACTGCAAATGACATAGTTTCATTTATTTTAATATCTAAATAGTATTCCACTGTGTATATGTATCACATTTTCTTTATCCATTTATCCCTTGATAGATACTTAGGATGATTCCATATTTTTGCTATTGTGAATAGGACTGAAATCATCATGGGAGTACATATATCCCTTTGATATATTAATTTATTTTCCTTTGAATAAATGCCAAAGGAAAAGTATTGCTGGATCATATAGTAGTTCTATTTTCAGTTTTATCAGAATTTTCATAATGTTTTACATAATGGCTGTATTAATTTTTATTCTCAAAAAGAGTATCAGACTTCTCTTCCTCCATAGCCTCATCAGTCCCTTTTTTTTTGTCTTATTTAAATAGCCATTTGAACTGATAACTCACTGTGGTTTTCATTTGTGTTTCCCTCATGGCTAGTTATGTTAAGCATTTCTTCATATACCTGTTAGCTATTTGTACAACTCCTTTTGAGAAACGACCATTCATGTCCTTTGCCTACTTTTAATGGGGTTTTGTTTGTTTTTTGTTGTTGTTGTTATTTTTGTTTTTGTTTTACTATTGAGTTGAGTTCTTTGGAAATCATGGATATTAGTCCCCTATTGGATGAGTAGTTTACAGAGATTTTCTCCCATTCAAGAGGCTGTTTCTTTACTTTGTTAATTGTTTCTTTTTCTGTGTGGAAGCTTTTTACTTTAATATCATCCCATTTGTCTATTTTCGTTTTGTTGTTGCCTGTGCCTTTGCTTACTCTAATGCCCTGAAGAGTTTTCCCTGTTTTCTTCTAGGTGTTCTATTGTTTCAGGTCCTATGTTTAAATAATTAATCCATCTTGAGTTGATTTTGTATATGGTGAGAGATAGGTATCTGGTTTCATTCTTCTGCATAAGGCTATCCAGTTTTCCCGGCACCAGTTATTATTATGTCCCTGACAGCTTTTTTGAAGATCAGTTGGCTGTAAATAGGTGAATCCTTTTCTGGGTTTTCTATTCTGTTCCACTGGTCTACACGTCTGTTTTTATACCAGTGTCATGCTGTTTTGGTTACCATAACCTGTAATAATAGATTTTGAAGTCAGGTAGTGTGATGACTTTCAGCTTTGTTCTTGCTCAGGATTGCTTGGGTTATTCTGTTCTTTTTTGATTCCATATAAATGTCAGGATTTGTTTTCTACTTTTGTGAAAAATGACTGATATTTTTAAAGAGATTGTATTGAATCCATAGATTGCTTTCAGCAGTATGGTCTTATTAATAATATTAATTCTTTTGATCCATGGGCATGTAATGCCCATTTGTTTGTATTCTCTTCAACTTCCTTCATTAGGGTTTTGTAGTTTTCTTTGTACACACTTTCATCTCCTTTGTTGAATTTACTTCTAGGTATTTTTTAACAACTATTATAAATAGCATTGCCTTCCTGCTTTTTGGGCTATTTCATTATTGGTGTATAGAAATACTACTGATTTTTGTATGGTTATTTAGTATCTTGCAACTTGACTAAAATTGTTTATCCAATGTTCTAAGAGTTTTTAGTGGAGTATTTAAGATTTTTCTAAATATGAGATCATCTTATCTACAAAGAGCAACAATTTCACTTCTCTATTCCAATTTGTATGCATTTTATCTCTTTCTCTTTCCTAATTGCTCTGGCTAAGACTTCCAGTGCTATGTTTCAGTTCTTAGAGGAAAGACTTTCAACATTTCTCCATTCAGTAGGATGTTGACTATGGGTTTGCATTATACAGTCTTTATTAGTTTGAGTTATTTTCTTTTTATGCTTAATTTGTTGAGACGTTTTATCATGAAGTAGTGTTGAAAGTTATTAAATGCTTCTGCATCTATTGAGATGACCATATGATTTTTTATCCTTCATTCTGTTGATGTGATGTATTAACAATAACTTGTATATATTGAACCATCTTTCATCTTTGGTGTAAATAATACTTGATCACAGTGTATTATATTTTTGATGTGCTGTTGCATTTGTTGAGCTAGTATTTTTTTTTTTTTTTAGAATTTTTGCACCTATGGGCATCTAGGATATTGGACTGCAAAATTTTCATGCTGTTATTGTGTCCTTGTCTGGTTTTGGTACCAAGGTAATGTGGGCCCCATAGAGTGAGTTACAGAGAGTTCCCTCTCCTTTGATTTTTTTGAATAGTTTGAGGGAATTGGTATTATTTCTTCTTTATATGTTTGGCAGAAATTGACAGTGAATACAAAGCCCTCAGCATTTCATTTTGGGGAGAGATTTTATTAATAATTTGATCTCACTTCTTAGTACTTGTTTATGGTTACTGTTTCTTCTTGACTCAAGCTTGGTAGTTTGTATGTTTCCAGTAATGTATCTAATACTTCTGTATTTTCCAGTTTTTCTTCTTGTTTTTTTATATTTTTTTATTTTTTTTAGACAGAGCCTCCCTCTGTTGCCAGGCTGGAGTGCAATGGTGCAATCTTGGCTCATCTCAATCTCCGCCTCCCAGGTGCAAGTGATTCTCCTGCCTCAGCCTCCTGAGTAGCTGTGATTACAGGTGTGCACCACCATGCCCAGCTAATTTTTGTATTTTCAGTAGAGATGGGGTTTCACCATTTGGCCAGAGTGGTCTTGATCTCCTAATCTCGTGATCCGCCCACCTCAGCCTCCCAAAGTGCTGGGATTACAGATGTCAGCCACTGCACCTGGCCTCCAGTTTGTTTTCTTATAGTTGTTCATAATAGATTCTAATAATCTTTTTATTTCCATCATATCAAGTGTAATGCCTCCTTTTTCATTCTGATTTTATTTGGGTTTTCTTTTGTCTTTTCATAAATAATCTAACTAGAAGTGTATCAATTTTGTTTATCTTTTGGAAGAAGCAATTTTTCATTTCATTAATCTTTTTGTTTGTTCTGAACTGTTTGTTGAACTGTTTGTTCAGACCTTTTTTATTTCAAATTCAATTTTTATTCTTTCTTTCTGCTAATTTTGGGTTTGGTTTGTTTTGGCTTTTCTTCTTTTTTGAGGTACAGTGTTAGATGGTTTATTTAAAATATTTCTCTTTTGGATATGGATGTTTATTACTATAAATTTTTATCTTAGCACTGCTTGCTATACCCCATAGGATTTAGTATGTTGTGTTTCCATTTTAATTTGTTTTAAGAATTTTTTTGATTTTCGTCTTAATTTATTTACTGACCCAAAAGTCATTCAGAAGCACATTGTTTAATTTCTATGTATTTGTATAGTTTCCAATGCACCTTTGGGTATGGATTTACTGTTTTAGTCTACTGTGGTCTGAGAAGATGCTCAATATGATTTTTACTCTATAAAATTTGCTGAGATTTCTTTCATCGCCTAACATATACTCTATCTTAAATAATATTCCATTTGCTGATGACAAAAATGAGTATTCCGTGTTTGGTAGATTAAGCATTCTGTAGATGACTTTTAGGTCCATTTGCTATAAAGTTTAGAACAAAAAATCCAATAGGATTTCTTTGTTAATTTTCTATCTAGATGATCTACCAAATATTGAGAGTGGAGTGCTGAAATCCTGCACTATCTTTGTATTAGAGTTTCTCTCTCTCTCTCTCTCTCTCTCTCTCTCTCTCTCTCTCTCTCTCTCTCTCTTTCTCTCGATCTACTAATATTTGCTTTGTGAATTTGGGTGTTCCAATGTTGGGAGCATATATATTTAGAATTGTTATACCTCTTGCTGGATTCATACTTTATCACTATATAATAATCTTGTCTTTTTTTACCTTGTTTGACTTAAAGTATGTCTTATATGATATATGTATATCTCTTCCTTCTCATTTTTGTTTTCCATCTGCATGAAATAAAATTATTTTCATCCCTTTACTTTTAGCCTACATACTTCTTTCCAGATAGAGTGTGTTTCTTGTAGCCAGTATATTCTTGGATTATATTTTCTTTACTCATCCATGATGTATCTTTCAAATGGAAAATTTAATTCAAGGATATTATTGCTTTGAGAGATATTTTTCTCATCATGTTAATTATTTTCTGGTTGTTTCGTATATTCTTTGTTGTTGTTTTCTTTTCGTTTTACTGTTTGTCATTGTAGTTTGGTGGTTTTCTCTAGTGGTACTATTTGTATTCTTTCTCTTGTTCATTTGCACGCTTGCTTTACCAGTGAGTTTTATGTATTCATGTGCTTTCATGGAGGACAACTTTTTCTTGAAGATGTATCTATGGTGCTAACTGGGTAGAGCACTGTGGCTTTGATTCTGGGTATATGCAGTAGTGTAGTCTCTGTATGATTCCTTTGGCTGTAAATAGCAACAGTGGTGTCTGTGATTTTCTTAGTGACTTAGTGTGTCTTACGGTGGCTGTACTTTTGCTGGGGACTGGGACTCCAAGTAGGCCAGTCTTCAGGCCACCATGGTGGGAGTGGTGAGCTAAGCATGCCTGTGTTATGGCTCCAGAGAGCTGTACATTGTCACCAGCAATTGTTCATGGGTCCAGGCAGGCTGATTCTTGGGCTTCCAGGTGGGTTGCTCAGATGCTGAGAATGGCAGCAGTGGGCCTGGTGTATGGATTCTCAAGCCTCTCGGTATTTGGTATGGCATGGACAATGGCAGTAGCAGTGATAGGACAACCCTCTAGGACCCAAGTGGTCCATGCTGTTTTTAACAACAGTTGGGTGAGCTCGTTTCCAGACCTGCATGTGGTACACACAGATGAATAACAGCTGTGGTGGTATGGGCAAGTTAAGTGGATCCAACTTCAGACACTCGAAAAAGTGCTTAGGTGCCACCAGTGGTGGACTGAACTGGGCAATTCCCAGGCCCTTCAGTGGTGTGCTAAGGTACTGGGTGTATGGAGCCACGTCACATTATGCTTTCAGGCCCTCTGGTGATGTGTAAGACACTGGCTGTGTTATTCAGGAGCAAGATGAGCCCCAGGCCACTGGCAAATTGCTCAGGTGAAAGTGGCAGTAGCTGCATTGTGGCCCTGCGCCTGGGGAGGGCAAAGTTTATTTCCTTGGGAGGAGCCATAGGCAGGCAGCAGGGAGGGTGTCGGTTTTGCCTGCACCTCAGCCCACAACAGATTGTAGCCACAGGGGTTGTGGGCAGTGGTATTTGTCCTCACGATGTACAAGAATGTGCATCTGCCTGTCTGCTCAGGGGGCAGGATTGCTTTTTATGGAGGCTTCTTTGACTTCAGTTGCAGGGCAGAACATAGTCTAGAGTAGGCTGGGCTCTCAAAATGGCATCATGCTACCACCACCCAGGACAAAGAAGATTGTGGAAACCCACATGAGCTCTCTATCTGGAGCAATGCTTTAGTGCAGTTTTTGATAGTCTCATGGCACATGAGGGTAAAGGGATTTCCCACGGCTAGGATTATAGAAATCCATGGCAGAAATGTATGCCACTGAGGGAGTTCTCTCACTACCCTTTCCCCACACTGGAGAGACTCTCCCAGCTCCCCATTGATCTCAGACAAGGAGGCTTCTTTGCTTCCTTACTTTCTTTGCTTTAATTGTTTCCTGTCATTTCTCTGTTGAATTCCAGTGTTCTGTTGTGGACGATCTATTTGAAATGTAATTATCTGCTCACTATTTTAGTTCTTAGTAGAAGAGGCAAGTAAGAGATGCTTCTAATCAGGCATCATGAAGCCCCTTTTTTTTCTTTCCCAAGTGTAGTTGCTGGAGCAAATAAAATGACTGACCACATTTTGTGAACCAGGCACGGCTAGATCATAGACTCAAATCTAAATAAAATCCCTCCTGAGATTCATGTTACCCTACAAGCCAAATTTGTAAAACTATGGAAAAACTGCACTTTGATCAAAACTAAAGAATTGTTACCCTTGAAGCTAAGGGGTAATATCATTTTAAATTATATTGACTATATATAATTACATCTAAATTATTTATGGTCAAAATAATGTGTTGTAAAAAATCTAACACAGTAGAAATTCAGTAGTAAAATGTACACAGAGCTCTAAAATTAATATATAAATATTAACTGGCATTTAAATTAGTATTGTAGTGGAAACTAAGATTGAGGACCTTTGACAGTGGCACTACAAGTTTCTGAATTTTACCCTCGGTTAGGGTGTTAGACTTCGCTGTAAAACTTCGCTGAAGTTTTGGATGTCCTGATTAGCCTTTCTGGACATCTTTTGAAGACATTCCATCATTTGGAAACTTAACACAGATAAAGATGCTCAACAGGTCTGTGTTGAATGTGGATATATTGCTTCTCAAACATACAACTTTATTTTTTGTTTTGCAATTCACCTTTTACTATCTGAAGTCTCAACGTCACCAATGAAACTACCAGGAATCCAACAAAAATAATATAATTAATACATTCCAAAATTTTATGACCTAACTTACTTGGAAAGGGCAAATAGAAGGAGAGGTGTTAGCACCCATGAGTTATCACTTTGCTGACACTAAAAAGGTGAGGTTTTATATATGCCATAAATTTAAATTAGGAGCTTATTTAAATGAACAGAAACAGAAGTTAGTGGTAGGGTACAATCAATGAACCAAACACTTAGCTTCCAAACCTATATTACTTTCTTCATGGCTATATTTTTCTATACTTCAGAGACTTTTTTTTTTAAAGAAAAAAAAGAAGAGAGGGAGAGGAAGAAAGAGGAAGAAAAAGAGGGAGAGAGAACAGGAATATTGCTTAATTCTAAGAATGGTTATTAATAATGGCTGATCAATATTTTGTGTATTGAAAGTGGAGAATGTATATTTTGTGTATTGAAAGTGGAG
>CM052654.1:93536813-93566120 GCA_028533165.1 Leontopithecus rosalia
CCTTCCTTCCTCCCTCCCTTCCTCCTTCCCTCCCTTCCTGCCTTCCTCCCTTCCTCCCCCCCCCCCAAAAAAAAAAGAAATAGCTAACTTCCCCCTAGGCATTACACCCTTTATTAGTTATCTCAAGTAGTCTAAGTGAATGATAAAGGCCTGGTATATGAGAATGAGCCCCCCATAAGTGAACATATCCCAGTGGAGGACGTGGAACTGTGATTGCATATACACATATACACAATAATTTCTTCTTTTGGAAAGGAGGCATTAAAAGAGGATAGGCAAAATTGAAAGCTTATTATTACGGTAGAATGTTATCTTCTGAATACTCCCCTATTTTAAAGAAATGTTACATTATTAACCCATTGTCCTAAGGCATCAAGTCTATGGTAACACAGAATTGTGGATATCTTCCTTTGGGGAGGAAATAAAAGCATCTCAGAAAAGTCCTTCCACCCTTAAAAACATTCCCTTCAAAATAATTGGTTCCCTTGTGACTTCCTGGGCCCAGGTATATAGACAGTTCTGCTCTTACAACAGAAGTCACTTAATTAGACCTTAATCATGTTATTTAACCACAACTGGCAGAATTTTAAAAACTGCCATTGTAGTGTCTACCTCAAATTATAACTACTCATGTTATTCAACGTAGCTCTGCAGATGAAATCAAATGAGCACCACATATGTACATGATAATGAAGAATGCCTCATATGTCCTTTTATCACAAATGTATAAGTCCTAGGAAACTGAGGTGCAAATGTCTGTCAGTCTAATCTCAGTTTCTTACTGAATTCAGCTCAGCCAGTAGATCTCACTCAGATAAGTAGTATAGTCACTTCAGCGGCAATAGATTAGACTGTTTTCCACTGGGAGGGTATTTTGGGGTTATAACATAATACCACAGACTGCGTGCCTTAAAGAACAGAAATGTGTGTCCTCAGAGTTTGGAATGATAGAAGTTTGCGATCAAATTGTCTGCAGGTCTGGTTTCTCCGAGGCTTCTCTCCATGGCTTGCAGATGGCTGCCCTCTCTATCTCTGTGCACATTCATCCCTGGTGTCTTTTTTTTTCCCCTGAGACAGAGTCTTGCTGTGTCACCCAGGCTGGAGTTCAGTGGCACAATCTTGGCTCACTGCAGCCTAGAGTGCAGGCTGGAGTGCAATGGTGTGATCTCCACTCACTGCAACCTCCACTTCCTGGGTTCAAGTGATTCTTCTGCCTCAGCCTCCCCAGTAGCTGGGATTACAGGCACACACCATGCCTGGCTAAGTTTTGTGTTTTCAGTAGAGACAGATTTTCACCATGTTGGACTGGCTAGTCTCGAACTCCTGGCCTCAAGTGATCTGCCCACCTCAGCCTCCCACAGTGTTGGGATTATAGGTGTGAGCCACTGCACCTCGTGATCCTTGGTTTATGTGTTTAATTCTTTATTCTTGTGAGAGCAACAGTCAGATAGGATTAGGGCCCATGTACATAACCTCATTTAACGTTAATCATTTCTTTAAAGGCCCTACGTCCAAATACATCCATATTCTGAGGTACTGGGAGTTAGGACTTCAAAATGTAAAATTCGGGGATATACAATTCAGTCCCCCACAGAGAGGTATGGCTTTTGCAGAAAATGCAAGATGTCGAAAATCTTAACAAACAAGGAGTCTAAGTGCTGAATTTCCTTACAGAGGTAAAAACAGTATTTCCTAATTTCTCTCACTTGCCAGATATCCTCCAAGCTTTCCAAGCTGAGGTTTGAAAATTACTCAACTTGTAGGTTAATTCAGTTTGTTTTCTTCCACATGTAAGTTTAAGATCCTTTACTAAGCTTCCCTGGAATAAGAGAAATAGAGTCCTAGATACCTGCTTTTGCTCAAAGCATCAATTATGTAAGACTGACAATTTTCAGCTTCCTAACAAGAGCATGTCTGGGACAAAAATAGTTTACCTTCAATCCAGCATTTAATCCAGATACATGCTTGAGTTATTAGGCTCTTCCCTTTCTCCCCTTTTTTTAGATCTGTTTCTTAAGGTCTGGAAACCATTCACAAACACACTGTTTTATTTGTCACAGTCACACTCTGCCTTCCACTGCTAATATTATCATCACTGTAAAATTTTTCTAGTAATGACTGAAAGATCTACAGTGACCTCCTCTCAGATATTTATGCATTTTTACTACTTTTTGTGTTTTTTAGAGACAGAGTCTTGCTCTATTGCCCAGGCTGGAGTGCAGTGGCATAATCTTGGCTCATTGTAACCTGTGTCTCCTGGGTTCAAGTGATTCTCCTGCCTCAGCCACCTGAGTAGCTGGGACCACAGGCACATGCCACTACACCTGCCTAATTTTTGTATTATTAGTAGAGACAGGGTTTCACCAAATTGGTCAGGCTGGTCTTGATCTCCTGACCTCATGATCCACCTGCCTCAGCCTCCCAAAGTGTTGGGATTACAGGCGTGAGCCACCTTGCCTGGTCTTACCACTTTCTATATCCTAGTCACCAACAGGGAGTTCTCAAATTGTACCTTTTGTTGACTCACCATCATAGCTTCCTGGATCTAGGCTCTTTCTTAGGAAGTCATTGAAGGCTCTTTGTCCTCAATGTTTTAATCTCCTAATCTTCATGTTACCTTGCAAGCCATTTGTGACTGCCCACATTTACACATTTATTTCCATCCAAATTAGAGGATTAAGTGTAGTAACTCATATTCTGCCCACCTAGATGACCTCCCATCACCACTGTCTGTGAATGAAAAAGAGGGTAGCAGAAGTACATGTTAGGATTTTACAGATGTGTCATGCTGACCTGGCAATGAATCCAACATGGTGTTTTCTCATCTCGGTTAGTTTACCACTACATCGTGTGATTTAATAGGGAAGTACCAGAGGAACAGCAGTGGGTGACATGGGGATTTGGGACATTCGCTTGTGCAGTTTATTTCTAGCTCTGCTCATGCCTCATACTGGATGTTCCACTTCCATCTTACAATGAATTGCTTCTGGACCTGCCCATTTAGATGTATGATTTAACTCAAAATGGGTAGTTGTGTCAGAGTTACTTGATACTTTATTACCAGGTACATTGTCTCTACCCAGGCCCAAATAGATGAAACGTTTTTTTTGCTACATAACCTTAGAGTTCTACCTTGTGATTCTTTTATTTACCCTTGCCATTAACTCCACACTGCATGGGCTCTTCAAAAAAAAAAAAAAAAGAAAAAAAAGAAAAACACTCTGGGATTACCACAGTGCATGCCCAAGTGTCAGGGCTGCTTATGTGAAACTACTGGTAAGCCATTTCCTTCTTGGGATTCCACTCAAAATTGGCAACTTTTCTTGATTTTGGTAAATGGGTTGGAGCAATATTCCCAAGTGTGAAATGCACTACCTTCATATATCCCGAAGAGTCCTTACGTATAATTTCTTTTTACTGGTGGGAATTTTGAGTACAGTAATTTTTCTCTTACTATGAAGTAGATGTCTTAGAAGACCTTAGACTATTGGACTCCTAAAAACTTCACTGATATGACAGACCATCCTCAGGAGCTCATATATCTTTCAAAATCTCCAATGTGCTCACCAGTTTTTGATCATCTGGTTTGGTTAACATGATGTCTTCAGTATAGTTAACCAATATGTCATTCTATAAAATATCCAGATAATTCCAATCCTTTTGAACTACATTTGGAAGGAGGGCAGGAGCCTAGGAACAAGACTAGAAACATGTATTCTTGCTTGTCTCATATAAATGTTTACTACTTATGGTACTCTTTTGAGAGAGATGGAAAAGAGTACATTCACCAGATCATTGGCAATATAGACTGCACATTATGTTGTATTTACATCCTCTAGAAAAGGTGTCTGGCATCAGGCTGCAGTTTAGCCTATTATTTGGTTGGGTTTGTATAGACTAATGTCATCCTCCATAATCCAACTTGTTCCTGCACAGGCGTGGTTGGTAAATTAAATAGATATGTTATAGTAAAGGCAACTTCCACATCCTTCCCATGGGGATGTGATATTGTTTCCTATTTAAAATCTTACTCAGGAGTAGAAGACAATTTTAAGGAACCCCATTTGATTTGACTTATTAGAATAGTTCTTTCTCCGTAGACCAAAGAACCAGTTTAAAGGTCTGGCCTATATCCAAAGATGTCCATTTCAATTATACCTTGATCACTGGAGCTAGTAAACACAGTGTGAGTTGGACCTCTGTTTAGACTCCTTTTTATTACCTGTCTTCCATACTTTTCCATTCTAACAAGGTGTCTATGATAATATCTTATATTCCCAGGTATTAATTGTCAACACTGCCCCTAATTCTGATGGTATCAAAATATCTAGGTATCCCCTTTCTCACGTGCCTGTGTATTGGAGTAAAAGTCTCCATGACTTTTTGGAGAAGGGCAGAATTGTTTTACAATGCACAAACATATTTGCCATATATGCAGGGTACTTTCTCGTGAATGATTGGCCTCTTCACCAGTTAATGGATTCCAAGTCTGAGAACTGGCTCAGGTATGGAAACTGGGCAAGTGATCATGACTTTATTTGAGCAGCTGTGCTCAGCCTCCTGATGATCAATCATTGACTGAGTCTGGTAATAGAGATGGATCGATAACCTTTTTAACTGCCCATCTATTATGCTCTTGGGAATGCAGTGTTCCATTAAACATCTCCATAGCTCTCTACAAGTGGGGCACTTCTGACTTCCACTCTGACCTACTGCCCAATACAATAATTGCACCTATCTTGCTTCTGATTGTTAAGCATCATCAAGTAGCCTCTATTTTTTGAAATCCAATCACTACCATTATTATAAGTAACCTAAGTCTACAGCCGCATAATCTGCTTCAACTCTTACTTACAAAAAAGTGTCACCAAGGAACCTAAAAATACCTGTTTTTCATTTTGTCAGAACTTTTCTTATTGCTTTGGTAAATGGAGCACCCTCATGGCCCTATGTCAGAAAAATTATTTTGTGAGTTTTTGACCATTTTATAGCATATTTATTCTATTATTAACAATTCCTTGAGGATTTTGATTCCTTCTCTATTTGTAACCACTTTCTGGCATTTATATCTCAAGCCATAGATTTTCCTAAATGTGCAACAAACAATATGGTAGTGTATTTGTGCCATCTCCCAGGGTCTTTTTTAGGATATTAGATGCTCAGGTTAGTGCTACTATACTAATATAATCTTTCAGATAAATTTCTACTCTTTCATCGTTATCCAGCATCCTGAGGATCCAGTTCCATATGTACTTTACTGGCTCCTGCTGGTGCATGATGGCTGGGTCCTGAACATCCTTCAGCATACAGTGCTTTCCTCCTCAGGAGGCTCAGTACTTGTAAGTACTCCTTAGCCTTCCGTAGAAGGCTCTGTTCTCCCTGGCCTGGTGTTGTGTGACTTGACCCTAGTTACTAGTCCATTGTTGAAAGAGGAAGTGAGAGTAGATCTTAATGAAAGGAAGAGGATGCATATACTTGTAAGGCAGACACTTCTGTATTAATTTTAAGCAAGTGAGAGGTGTTCTAGCCTTTTACAAAGATAAATGAACTACTTCTACCGCTCTGTAGATTCTGGGGATTAATGATTTTCAGGTGTATTATCTCAGATATTCCCATTCTGAAAATCCCACTCATTCCCAGGCTAGGCCATAACCTTAGCATAGCAGACATGCCATGGTTGAGAATCAAATCTCTTTTAGAGGTCTGACACTCTTACGATTATGTTCTAGGTTGGGCACGGTGGCTCATGCCTGTTACTCCATTACTTTGGGAGGCTGAGGCAGGTGGATTACCTTGAGGTCAGGAGTTTGAGACCAGCCTGGCCAACATGGTGAAACTTTGTCTCTACTAAAAACCCAAAAAATAGCCAGATGTGGTGGCATGCTGCTGTAATCCCAGATACTCAGGAGGCTGAGGCAAGGGAATCTCTTGAACCTGGGAGGCAGAGGTTACAGTGAGCGGAGATCACGCCATTGCACTCCAGCCTGGCCAACGAGTGAAACTCCATCTCCAAAAAAAAAAAAGTTATATTCTAGAACTGGTGTTCAGCTTTTTTGACCTTTGGTTGCAGGAGAGAATGTCTTTTTAAAAATTGGAAGGAGCCCACTGACTTTCATGGTTAGCTTTGTATTAAAGATCAATTACCTCGAGCCTTTTGGTATCTTTCTCCAATACATCAGTGATTCCATGTATCTATACCTATTATTTTCTTCCAAACTCTCTACCAACTCCAGTACTATACTTGTGAGTACCTTTCCAACACCTGATATCATCCTAGTTCACTACTAATGAATGTTCTGACACTGTATCATAAATGCATGTGCAAAGCTATTAGTGTTTCACTTAACACCAGTGATAGCATCATCATCGCCAGCCAGCCAGTGATCCAGACCCAAATTCCCATGCTTTCTAGGATAATTTCTCATGCCAGTTATCATGGATTCAGTTACCTGGAAAACATACTTAGAGAGTCTGAAATTTGTCTGCAGAGGGCTTTTTGGGGAGTAACTTCAGTAACATCAGTGAGCAGGCAGAGTGCAGGACTGGGTAGAAAGATGAGTTGAACTGAGAAGTCCTTGCAAAGGAGGCCTCATCTGATTCCATGGAGAGTACTGGAGCTGGGATGGCCCTTCAGAGTCTTTCTGAATTAAAGCAAGAGACAAGGCCTCAGAACCCATATCATAACCATCTGTTGCATGTAGAATACCCTTAGGGAAGAAAGAAACCTTCACTGAGTCAGCTTTATACAAAAGTGGAGTATTTCTATAGAGAAACACAGCTATGAGCCATCAGCAATGAACGTTCTGAGTACTTCAAGGAATGAGTGTCTGGGCCTTAAAGATCAATCGAGGTGGCCTGCAATGATGTCCATTGCCTTATTTGATAATTGCAAGAAATGAAAGAGAATGATAGGTGGAAAGTTAATAGGTTTCCAGAAAAAATGTTTAAGAGTTATCAGTTCTGAAAAAGTTAGGAGAGAGCAAGAGTACACTGAAATTTCTTCCTCATTCTCCTAATTGAAGAATTGGACCTTAACAGTGTAGAATTGGACCTTAACCTAGGGGAAAGTGAAATCCTAGAGAGTAGTTTGAGTGTCACCTTGAAATAACTAGGCATCAGTTCAAGGAAGAAGATAACAGACAAATCGCTGAGAAGATAGTGGAGATTCTTCTCATTAAGAAAAGAATAAATTTGTCAGAGACATGTCATGAGAGAAAAAAGCATAGGTAAATTTGCCTAACCTCTAGACTTGATCAATATTATCAATAATGCAGCCCAGTTTATTAAATATACTTTAAAAAACAAGGACAATCTTCTTGGGATCTGAAAAATAAAACTCAGGTAAAGACAAGTTATGTAATTATAGTCACACAGCAAATAAGGGTTAATATGAAAATTATACTACTTTGTTTGTGCTATACTCTTCAGTACAGAATGAAATACACTGCAGTTTGAGTGTAAATAGTAATTATAAAAAACAAGCATAAATGATTAAGGAGGCAAGAGATTGAGTCTGAGACCAGAGGCACATGTCAAAATGAGTCATGAGAAGGAACAGGGCTGAACAGACTGAGGTTTTTAAACTGAATGGCCTCAACCTTCCAAGTGTGTCTGCAAACCGTGAGAGGCTGTTGGGGTATACAACTGTTGACTTAGAGCTCTATGAGGAAACTTTTGAAAGATCTCTAAAATCGGAGGTTTTTTTTTAAGTCTAGTCTTTTATCACATGATCTTTGGATAATATTTCTGTTGTATGAGCTGAAGTAAATTTAAGCAGGAAACTTTACAGTTTCCTTTGTGATTACACAGCAGTAATTTCAGGACTGTTTTCCTTAGGAATCTGGATGGTAATTACTAAAACTCCAGAGCTAATTATGTCGTTATGCTAGTGGGACTGTAGCTATGGATGAGAAGCCTTTTCCATTAGCAGGCTTGATTTTAAGCATCGCAATTCTTTCAATCTGACTGTTCAGCTCCTACTTCCCACCCAGGAGGAGTAAAGGGAAGCAATAATTCCATTGAGATGTCCCTTTGGAGAGGGAGATGTTGTTTAAAAGAATGCTTAGTCAGAACCGAAAATCATTTTCTTTTTAAAAGAAACAGGCAACAAAGTCATATCTACATCATTTGAAACATGCTAAAAACATCCAGATGCTTTATTTAAAAATGGCAAACTGGGTTTCCAAAAGGATTGAGACCTCTTTAACAAGGCAAAGCCAAATAGACTATGAATAATTTATATTAAGTAAATAATCAAAAATGGCATTATTGTGAAGAGCTAATATCTGACAACTCACATGAGTAGGATCCTGTTTCTATAAGCTGTTAAGTGTGCAATGAGGTGTGAGCCTTCAGATATACAAGCATATAAATAAAGTTGGACAAGTGATGTATCTAAAGCATCTCACACTGAAACAAAGGCAGCTGTGTATTTCAACAATTGTAGTGTTTTAACAATACTGCATTTAGGTAAGCGAAATAGCAAATTTGTTTAAATAGAATGTCACAAATTCACATAAATAAGCATCTATTTAAATGGACTATTAGGTTTTTTTTCTTCTCCCTCAGTTGTTCTCTTCTAAAACAAGGAGGAGAAATTAAAGACATCTCAGGCAGCCCTGTAACAAAGAATGTAAATGGCCAAATGTCAAGACCTGCCAAATTAAAGCTGACACAGCAAAAGCAGTCACTACTTATCTTGTAACTTTATGGAAATAAGACACAGTCATATCTTTTGGAAAACGGGAAGCAGTTCCAATCTTGCCTCCAGGGCACACTTGCTTTGTGACCTTGGGCAAGGTTACTGATATTGCACTGTTTCTTAGTTCTCACATTTAAAATAGGGAAAAATAGGTTATAACATTGATAACAGGAAAAAAAAAATAACATCTTTAGTCATGGTTAGAACTATTTGCAGTCCAAAAATACTGAACAAAAATGTGATTTTGCTTTTATGTTGCAAAAAAAATTGCTTCTGTTATAGATAAGTATCTCAGGTAGTCTTTATTTATAGTATCAAGTTAATTATTTTTATGTCCAAGTAACTTATTTTTGCACATAGTAGTCTCCTAATAAAATATGTCCATTACCTGATTTATTCATCCAAGCAAAATGCCACCCAATCAGTTGGAATCCAAGGGCATTATATGGTATGAGAAAATCTGAATTTGAAGGCTATTCACCAGGTGACATTTGACCTTGCAGCATTTATATGTCTTATTGATAAGGCACTGATAAGTAGAGTTGATTTATGACCTAGCCATGTTTTAGAAAGAAATAAAAAAAATTATTAAAAGAAAGAAAAAAAACAATCAAAGATCAAAGTTTTGGGTGTGGGCGAATGTGGTAGATTAATTCTCAAGCAGTTATCCTAATTCATTTCACACTTATTATACTGAAAATATATTGAAAAAGTACTTTTACAACATCCATGACATACTTCAGTGGACAGTATCCTAAATGTAACCCGGAAGCTACAAATGGTGAAAAACATTCAAATCACTCATAGCTTTGTTATTTAAGCTTTGTGAAATTCAAATATTTATAAAAATGTAGTTAATGGATTTCTTTTCATCAGAATTACATATCTAATATTGTATTCTAAATTATAGTTCTCCATTACACTGAAATTTTAGCTCTATTTCATAATTATGAGTTGTTTTCCATGAACTCTATTTTTTTAAATGGCTAAGACAAATGTCTTTCTAGGAATTTGTATTTATTTTTGTTAATTTCAATATAAAGGAAACATTTTATAGAAAATTGTCATGTTAGTAGAAAAACTAAGAGAATTATGATTCAGGAACATTAGCAATCACTAAAAAATATCTTTTAGGCTTTAAGTAAGATGTAATTCTCATTTCTAATTTTCATAAAAAACAGAAAATGAAGAAATGCATTACTGACTTGTGAAGGAAGAAATCATAATCTTGGAGTTCAGGATGGCTAATTAATGACTGGTTAAATATATCAGGAATTTCAAGGATATAAACACTAAATATGGGCTTTATTGATCTGCATTCAAGTTCACTAATTCTTCTTCTGCCATTTCACATCTGGTGAAATTTTCATTTGCTAATTGTCATTCTTCACTCTAAACTGTCTGTTTGGTTTTTAGTTTCCATTTCTCTAGTGAGAGTCCATGCTTGTTTACCTGTTATTTGCACATTTATCTTTAATTCTTTGAACATATTTATAATATCTGTTTTGATACTTTTGCCTGATTAATCTGACATCTGAGCCCACTCGAAATCTGTTTCTATTGATTACATTTTATTTCTTGAGTATGGGTCACATTTTTCTATTTCTTTGCCATTCTAGTAATTTTTGGTTAAAAATTGGAAATTGTAGGTATTTTGTTGTAGCAAATCTATGTGGTAAAATTCTTACCGCTAACATCTGATCTCCTTGAAATAAATTATGCAAGTTATGAAAAGGGCATTGGGTATGAGACAGGACAACAAACTTAAAATTAAGGAGGCAATAAATTAAGATCTAGGGAATTGGGTGTAATTGGACAACTGTGCTGCTTCTGACAAGCAATGCAGTGCAGTATTAAAGAGCAGAAACTATAGTAATAAAACTCTTCAAATTTCTACTCCAGCATCTACAAGTCATGTCATCTAGGATTCCAAGTCTGACTTTTTTCATCCATAAAACCATGTAACACTTTTAAGCATATTTGAGTACTCAATACAGCTTGGCTTTTCCTACCATTATTATTATTTTTATTTCCATTGAAACACCACAGAAATACGAAGGAACAATTAAATGAGTAGATTTTTTTTAGTAAAATAAATATATAATCATGGTTCTTATATCAGTTCATTATCACAGCTATCCAAATCAAAGGTTATTCATTAGAATTGTGGACTGGAGGCTTTGTGGTTTGCTGGAAAGACCCAAGTAGATATTTTGTTAAGACACTTATAGTTATAGACATAGATTTATCTTTCCAGGTGAGACTGTGACCTTGTTGATACTGAGTTTGGCTCAGAAACTGGGCAAGCCTCAAATGAATAAATATTTATCTTTCTTTTAAAAATAATTATGGAAGCTCTGTGTTACAAACCAATTTCTTCTTATATTTGTCAAGATCCTGACTTACTCTAGGTGTCATTGGCAACCACTTCCCACCCATTAAGCACTGTGAGGATCAGTCAACAATGTACCAAGGAGTGATGCTTTTTATGGCCACTTGATTTTATCAAATTTGCTATCTTACTCTGTGTGTGTTCTCTTTTCACTAACATATAAGCCATGTGAAAAAAATGCACATTCTTGGTATTTTTTAGTTATTCAGTGATAAAATTTATACCATTAAATATATGTGAAATTTCCGTACTCATGACCCACTTGGCAGTAATATAGTATTCAGAGTAGCCTGTTGAGAGTCTGTAAATGTGTATCTCCAAATGTAAATGTTTATTTGTATAAATGCACATCTGTGGGCTTATATGACTGTGATCAAAACATTTCATTGTTCTGCTTTCCAGAATACACTAGGTATGATTTCAGTTTTTAGGTTAATCTCATGAAACTGTAAGTGCCTGCCATATAATTGGTAATTAACTCTACCTTCCTCTGATAAGCATTTAAGGCCACAATCATGATACATTTACTTATATAATTATGTCTCAATGTAGAAATGAAAGAATGTTTCTAAATTTACTTAAGCGAATAATATAATTGGCTGCAAACACTATGAAGCAAAGTCAAACACCCAAGTTAACAGGTATGTGAGAATTGAAGGAAAGTTAATGGGCAGAAATAAAACACCCTTTCGTAAGAAATAAGACACAAACTCAAGACAGTATTTGCTAGTAATTGTGCTACTTCTGGGAAGGATGGTTGCCAGTTAGCAGATGTTACTCCTTTTGTGCACAAAAGCAACTACTGTGAAGTTTTCAAATTATGTAACGTTATAAGGAAAGATAACTTAAAAAAATAATGTTGACGTCGTTGATGCTAAATGCAATATATATTTGCTCTAAGAATGGTAGTAAGAATGAATGCCAATTGAAAGATTCAGACATTACCCATAATATGCACTATACATGTAATATATGTGTGTATGTGTGTCTGTTTATGTAGACTCTAATGATAGCTTGGACACTAATGAATATAAAAATATAAAAACTTCTCTAATTCTTTCCTCATCCCCTCTCTACTTTAGTCATTGAATGTCTTACCATATTCTCTTAATCATAATAAAATCCTTCCCTGAGCAGTGGAATCCATATGAAGTATGGTTACCGAAGATAAAGTGGACATCAAAGTTATTGTTAAAAATAACATTTGAATAATGTTCCCATCATTTATTATCTGAGTAACATCAAATTTGTTACTGAACCCCCAAGCATCAGTTTCTTTATCAGTAAATTGGGATAAAAATACATGTCCATATATGTATAAAACATATACATACATATTTATATATGTATAAAACACATATTTATATAGAATACATGTTTATATGTATTTTTAATATCTATAAGATGGGAAATGTATGGAAAGTCCATGGATCAATGCCTGGAACCTATAAAGATTTCATTAATAGGTAGTTATTGTGGTCGATGTTTATTAGTCCAGAAAAGATTACCTCAGTGCTAAATTATTCTTTACTTCATGTTTTTGTTTTGTTTTCATCTGATTCAGAACACTTTTTAAATACAGTTTTTTCATTATTTTTAAGAATAAATACAATAATAGGCTCACAAAATTCAGTAAGTCCTTTTTGTTTGAGTAAAGGCAAATAATTTTGATGATTGAATCATAGAAATGGTCTTCTTGTCTTTTTCAGATGGTATGGATGATTTTAGATTCAAGTGACTTGCTCAAATCCACCTTTTTTTTGATAAACCAAAACAGTGAATTCCAGCTTATCTGATCCTTGACCATTGCTATTTCTACTCTTATACATAATTTTATATCCTGTATAAGCATATGATATTATATATGTACATCTATATTTTTATAGTTATAATTCAAGTGGCAAATGATGTTTTCTATACATAAATCTGCCTCAAATTAAAACACATTCTCACTACACTTTCTATTTACTGTAAAAATTCAAAAGTGTCTGTTTATTTTATATTTAGACCTTTTAAAACTGTATCCAAGACAGGGAAGCAGCTGATTCCACCTGTAAGACAAATTCCTTCGCCATCATTTCTCATCTACTGCCTTCTCACTCTGTAGTTATGGAAGGTTAATCTTATTATGGGGAAGTAAGAAAATTGCCATCTGTTCAGTGTTTTTTCCAAGAAAAAGCACAACCCTTTCTTTTCTCTTTATGATGGTTTTTGCTATCATTAATTTGTACTCACTCTTTTTAAGTTTAAACACCTAATTCTGCACATGTCAAGAAGGCAAGGCACCCATTATTTTAAAATAGTCTCTCAGAAGTTTTAAATGAATAACACTAAAATTTTACTCATTTAATATTAATTCAAGATTTATTCTCATATGAAAAGGATATACACTCACATGGAGAGTACATCTATGTGTGTACATCTATATCTTTACTCTGATAAGAGGTTACTATATTATTTTTTGAGCACAACTAGTCACTGGATCTACTTTTACAAACGTACATTCATGCATAAATTTTGCTTATCACAGGAATCCATGCAAAGGACAAATGCATTACAAACAATTGAAAGCAACAATATAAAAATCTGTTAGACCAAGGGGACAATTGTTCTTTCCTCAGACTTTCCTTTCACATGCCATCATTTTACCTCTAATTCCATGGTAAAAAGTGAGGGCTGACCAAAAAATCATTAGAATGGATAATAGTGGCAAGACCCAGAGTTGAACAGTTCTGGGTTCAAAGCACATCTTCATATGGATATTAGTGAACCCAAATAAGTCCCTTAAAAGTACTGAGCCTCAGTTTCTTGATCTGTAACAAGAGTTAAATTACATCTATTTCATAGAATTGTTGCGTGGATGAGTTCATTTTGATGTATATTGCTGAACACAATTTATAGAACATGGTTTATTCTCAATAAATATTAATTACTCTTATATTCTTCCTAAAATATATAATCACGCCTTCCTTAATGATGTTATATTGCAGACTAAATAATTTTACAATTCCTTTTTTCTTCACCTATAAAATAAATTTATCATGCAATAATGATTTTTACAGTGAATGTGTTCAAATGTGGGTTACTGGGTTAAAAAGTCAGTAGATAGTCAACTGTAATTTATTTAACTTAAATTAATATTAAATACTATGTTAATGAATACTTCACACAGGTTAGGGCTTCCAAATTATTTTAGACTTCTAATAAAAAAGTAACATGCATGTAGAAAAAAAGTAACAATGGAAGCTATAAATCTCTAAGAACAGGTTTTGTATCTTGCTTTGAATAGATTCCTGGTGCCTGGTTCAGTGTTTGACTTAAAGTAAATACTAAAATATACCTGTTGACTATGTTATTTTAACCACAGATGAGTGGATCATGACGAAGCATTTAGGAAGATAAATAAGGGAAGGGGGAAACTATTTCCAGAAGAAAAGCTAGAGAAATTTTTATAATAAAACTCATTCTTAAAATCATACATTTTAAGGAAGCAAAGGTTAAAGATCATCAAATCCAACCCGCTAATTTTCAATGACCTTTCATTTTAGTATTAATATAATTTCAAATTAGAGAAAAGATGACAAGAATTTATACCAATTCCCATATATTCCTTACTGAAATTACATTTTGTCTCATTTGCTTTATCATTGTTGATAAGAATAATGTGAAAATAAATTAGAGATATTACACTTCTTTACATCATGGTTCATTTGCATCTCCTGAGAAGAAGAGCATTATCTATGTATTATTATCAAAAGTGGGAAATTTAACATTCAAGCAACTATTACCTACTCTGTAGTCTGTGCTCAATTCCATCAACAGTTTCAATAGTGGTTTTATAGCTATTTCATTCCCACTTCTGGGTCCAATCCAAAATCATACATTACATTTAGTTATATTATTTCTTTAGTTTGTTTAATTTAGAAGAGATCCATCTTTGTTTCTAAACTGTATTCTTTTGTTTCTTTGCTTTTTAGAACTAGAAGTTGGTTATATAAGTCGATAACCTTAATTTGATTTTTCTCTGATGTTTCCCTTATAAAATTTAAATTATTGAATTGGCTGAAACCCCACAAAATGAAATCTCCTTCTCACTGTGTTATATCAGAAAGTACATGATGTCAGTTTGTTCCAATATTAGTTACATTAATTTTGATAATATTTTTACTCCTTTGTTTTGGAATCAATTGATAATTTTTAAACCTCATTTGCATATTATTTTTACTCTAAAGAATATAAGAACTTAAGCATGTTTATTTCTTTATTTCAATATGGATTCCTGGGTTCTTATTTTATTGAATAAGTTATAATGCATTACTATCCTTATTTAATTTGGTTTTCAAACTATTTTTATGTCTCTTTTATATGTTCCCATTATTCTTTGAGCATTGTTCTCTGTTTTTCTTTTTTTCTTTCCTGGTGCAGCAAAGTGTTCCAAGATAAATTACTTTACATGCCTTACCCCTGAAATCACCCTTTTATCTACTAGTAAAGAATGCCAACTCACTTATTTTTAAATGAACGATTAGGAGAGAAATACATGTGAAGGACACTTTTAAACAAAAAAAATTACAAATAATATATTTCACATTATAAGTTATACACACACACCTACATATACATGTATATCTTATTTTCTCTTCTTTCAAGCACATTTCTTTCTCTTCTCTTTCTCTCCTTTCTGACCCCTATTTCAACTCTTGTATTTTGGGAATAATAAGGTTAAACCTTTACCAAAGATAAACAAACAAGCTTTTGTTTTCCTCCTTGTACAAATCTCCAAGGGAATTGGTCTTTACATGCCTGGCTACCTGCTTAGCATTTTTATGTGTTTTAGAGGTGAGGGAGTAGAAAAATAATACACATGAATTAATGTACCAAGAAATTATCTTGCCCCAGCTCTTTCTCTTATATCAAGATATCATTTTTGCTCACTGTTTTGATAAATAAATATCCAACATGTTGCTGCATATTTGTATGCCATTAGAAACATCTGATTCAGCAGGGGTCAACTCTGTGTAAAATTGCTTTCCTGCTGCTCTGGGTTCTTTTTGTGAAAAAAGGCAGTGAGTAAATCAATTCATTCTAAGTCTCTATGAATTTAAAATGTTCACCCTTTTCAGGAAACGGATTTACACAATGAAAGAGGGTAATGCCCACCTTTAAGAAATGAAGCTCTAATTGTGGATATCTGGGAAAACATTGTTTGGAGAAAGCTCAGGACTATTAGAGAAACAAAACCTTTTTTAAAAGATTACAAGTCTTAACACATCCACCTATTTTTAAAGTGGGCCTCAGTCTCAAGGACTAAATAGCATTTCTGAAATGAGAATTGTTTAATTAACACAATTTAGGATAGATAATAATGCTCTATTGAGCTGTAAAGACAGAAGATAGAGGTTTGTGGACAGGAATTCAGCCTATCTGGAGGGTATTCCCAGAGCCATTGCTGAATGGTGAATGGGGATTCCCATTTGGACCATTTTTGCTTGCAGGTGCAAAATGAGTCTTCCCTTTGCACTACTGGTTTAGAACCTGGAATCTTGGCAAAGCATGAAACTCCTTCTGTTCATGTGGAAACAGAGCTGGGAATTAACATTCGTTTTGTAATTTCCTCAGGGATGAAGTAGGCTCAATTATCTGCCTGAAAGGTAGCTGTCTCTGGAAAAGCTAAAGATGATGATTTCTGCATTTCCTCACTTAATATGCAACAAGAAGTGGACATTGACCTTCAGAGAGTACAATTTTCATTTATTGGGTAATGAAGCAATTTGCTGTCAAATTGTTTCATCAGATACTATTAGTCACCTGGGATACAGTGGATAAGGATTTAAATTTTATTATTTTCAAGGGACAAGACTACTGAGACTGAGATTAATTTAGGAAGACACAGTAGAGCATGCATTTTCTGTAGATTGCTAAGAAAGAGTATTTTAATTATTTTGAGATGATGGGTTATAAAAGGTCTTGTGAGTTGATTTACTTTTGGTAAACTCTTTGGCTTGATAACAGGAGGTCAAATTCCAAATGATAATTTTGCCTCTATGGTGGCTGGACTGTCAGAGAAACCCTTGCAGAAGAAGCCTCTTCAAAAACAAGAATAACTCACATCCATTGAACAATGCTTCAACTTAGCCATTCAATTTGATTTCCACTCAGGGTTCAGCTCAGCTTAATTCATGGGCAGCACCTTAGAGTCAGATATCTTTACCTGAGTGGACTCAAAATTGGAGAAAATGTTGCTTCTACCTGAAATAATTCCCTTGAGTCTCTATTCATCTAGATGCAAGTTGATACTTTCTTCAAATGACAGTGAAACTCTTTATCGATTTCAATCTGAACACCAGCTACACTGTCTAAATCTATAATATCCAAAGCATTTAAATTTCTGCATAATAAGCAATGTGCATTAGCTATGTATTAGGATCTCACCTGAGAGTAAAACTTGTATTTTCGAATTCCATCAAAAATTAACTTCAAACTAATTAAGACAGAATCATGACCTGATTCTGTTTGCTGGATATTTTAATGTTTTCTCTAAATCTAACTATAGCATCAGAGTATTAACAAACTCAAATCTCGTTGGTTTAGATTCCTTCCAAAATGTTCTCCTTGGCCTAATATCAATATAAATTTTAGTAGGAGTGATATCAGAAAAGTTCTTACCATGAACATTTCTTCCGTAATTCTACTATTCCAAATGTTGCCATGGTTGTTGGTAAAGCTCTTCAAAATAAACTTTCATTATATTTTATGTAAGAAAAATGTCAAAATTATATTCTCATCAACTAGGATTAATTAGATCTATAAGTAGCCAAGTTTTTCATTTGCCTTCATTTTCAGAAAGCATGAGTGTAAATAAATATTTAATCACTCATATTTTAATGTATCTTTTTTCCATTCATTTATATTTTCTATTCAAGTTTTGGTATTGTATGTTTCTCTTGACTTTGTCATTATTTTTTTACCTAAAAAATTTTTAGAGATATGTAGGAGGTGGGTATTTTATAAAAATACATTCATCAAAATAACAGTAAGGAAAAACGACCATAATCTGTATTAAAAGCAAATTAATAGCAAGCATACAACTTAAGTGGTTTTTAGGCAATGGAAGTTGGAGAGAATGGGGTGGAAAAATTACTAAAATATCTGAGTCTATTTTTAGGTTTCCTGCTTCCCTCCTTTGTAAAATTTCACCATTTACCAACCTAAAATATTTATCAAGGAATAACTTCCAAGATGTGCTTAGGAGGTACTCTTCACAGTTTATTACCAGTGTTTTTCTGGTAACTAATATGGACGGCTCATGTTGTTTATAATGCAATAGTCACGAGTTCAGTTCTGGTATGGACCATTTATATTTGTTTTATTCCACCACCTTAAGCAGCCCCTATATTTTTAGCTAATATTTTGCAGATGTGCAAGTCAGATATTAGGTAATAAAACAATTAACTATTTAAATGTGCAGATCTACAAAATGCTGGATATAAAATAATCAAGTATTTTAATGCATAAATCTAAAAAAAATCAATATAAAAATAATATATTTTTATTTTAATGAGACAAAAATTTATGTTAGTGGTTAATTTTATCCAGAACTAGAATATCAATGTATGGTAAAAATTTAAAATTTAAGAGTAATGGAAAATATTTATCTGTAGTTCATATTGTTGGTTGACTGTAGAATCATATTTTTTGGAAGTATTTAACATGCTTAAAGGTACAATATTAACATTGTAACATTTTACCTCTAAGTAGCATTCTTTCAGGTAATCACCGCTTATTTTTTGCCACTAGACTTTATTGATTTTTATGTATCTACCTTCCTAGATTATAAGATTAACAGTATAGAATATTCAAAGTGTTATCATTTAAATTTCTTGAAGGAGAATATCACTTTGATCTCAGCAACATAATTGTTATTAAAAGTTTCACTTTAAGACACATTTATAAAAGACTGCCTCAAGAGTTTAGGATCCATCCTTTGAAATAACTATTATGTGAATCAAGTCAGGCAATCAGATAAGAATGTGTTTAGACTAGATTTCCCTGAACAGGGGATAAGCATATCAATCTATCAAATTGTTTATACCAATTAAACCATTGGGCTAGGTTGAGGAAAATTATAAGACATACAAGTATGAGAATAAAAGTGTTTCTGAATGACAAAGTAAAATATTCACCTCCAAAAATATTTGGTTTAAATTAAAGAATTCATATTTAAACATTCAAGAACAAAGTAGAGTAAAGTGTCTTCATAAGTCTTCTAGATATGCAATCATGTCATCTGCAAATAGAGACAATTGATTTACTTCTTTCCTATTTGAATACTCTTTATTTCTTTGTCTTGCCTGATTGCTCTGGCTAGAACTTCCAATACCATATTGAATAGGAGTGGTGAGAGAGGGCATCCTTGTCTGTTGCCTCATTTCAAAGGGAATGGTTCCAGTTTTTGCCCATTCAGTATGATATTGGCTGTTGGTTTGTCGTAAAGAGCTTTTATTATTTTGAGATACATTCCATCAATACCTAGTTTATTGAGGATTTTTAGCACAAAGTTCTGTTGAATTTTGTCATAGGCCTTCTCTGCATTGATTGAGATAATCATGCGGTTTTTGTTTTTGGTTCTGTTTATGTGGGGAATTATGTTTATAGACTTGCGTATGTTGAACCAGCCTTGCATCCCTGTGATGATGCCTACTTGATCATGGTGGATAAGCTTTTTGATGTGCTGTTGCAATTGGTTTGCCAGTATTTTATTGAAGATTTTTGCATCTATGTTCATCATGGTTATTGGTCTGAAGTTTTCTTTTCTTGCTGAGTCTCTGCCGGGTTTTGGTGTCAGGATGATGTTGGTCTCATAAAATGATTTGGAAAGGATTCTGTCTTTTTGGATGGTTTGGAATAGTTTCAGAAGGAATGGTACCAGCTCCTCTTTGTATGTCTGGTAGAATTTGGCTGTAAACCCATCTGAACCTAGGCTTTTTTTGGGTAGTAGGCTCTTAATTGCTGCCTCAACTTCAGACCTTGTTATTAGTCTATTCAGGGTTTCAACTTCTTCCTGGTTTATGCTTGGGAGGATGCAAGTGTCTAGGAATTTATCCATTTCTTCCAGGTTTACTAGTTTGTGTGCATAGAGTTGTTTGTGATAATCTCTGATGATGGTTTGTATTTCTGTGGAATCTGTGGTGATATCCCCTTTATCGTTTTTTTATTGCATCTATTTGATTATTCTCTCTTTTCTTTTTTATTAATCTGGCTAGTTGTCTATCTATTTTGTTGATCTTTTTGAAAAAACCAGCTCCTGGATTTATTGATTTTTGAAGGGTTTTTGTGTCTCTATCTCCTTCAGTTCTGCTCTGAAAAGACCCCATAATCTCAGCTCAAAATCTCCTGAAACTGATAAGCAACTTCAGCAAAGTCTCAGGATACAAAGTTAATGTGAAAAATCACAAGCATTCCTATACACCAATAACAGACAATGAAAGCCAAATCATGAATGAACTCCCATTCACAATTGCTACAAAGAGAATAAAATACCTAGGAATACAACTAACAAAGGATGTAGAGGACCTCTTCAAGAAGAACTACAAACCACTGCTCAATGAAATAAGAGTGGACACAAACAGATGGAGAAATGTTCCATTCTCATGTTTAGGAAGAATCAATATTATGAAAATGGCCATGCTGCCCAAAGTATGTTACAGATTCAACACTATCCCCATTAAGCTACCTATGACCCTTTTGACAGAACTGGAAAAAAACCACCTTAAACTTCACATGGAACCAAAAGAGAGCCCATATAGCCAAGTCAATTCTAAGCAAAAAGAAAAAAGCAGAAGGCATCACACTACTGGACTTCAAACTATACTACAAGGCAACAGTAAAGAAAACAGTATGGTATGGTACCAAAATAGAGATATAGATCAATGGACGAGACGGAGGCCTTGGAAGCAACACAACACATTTACAAACATCCAATCTTTGACAAACCTGACAAAAACAAGCAAAGGGGAAAGGAGTCCCTGTTTAATAAATGCTGTTGGGAAAACTGGCTAGCCATGTGCGGAAAGCAGAAACTGAACCCCTTCCTGACACCTTACACTAAAATTAACTCCACATGAATTAAAGACTTAAACATAAGACCTAACACCCTAAAAACCCTAGAAGAAAATCTAGGTAAAACAATTCAGGACATTGGAGTAGGCAAGGACTTCATGACCAAAACACCAAAAGCATTGGCAACAAAAGCCAAAATAGACAAATGGAACCTAATCAAACTCCACAGCATCTGAACGGCAAAAGAAACAACCATTAGAGTGAATCAGCAACTAACAGAATTGGAAAAAATTTTTGCAGTTTACCCATCTGACAAAGGGCTGATATCCAGAATCTACAAAGAACTAAAACAGATTTACAAGAAAAAAACAAACAAGCCCATTCAAAAGTGGGTGAAGGATATGAACAGACACTTTACAAAAGAAGACATACATGAGACAACAACATCTGAAAAAATGCTCATCATCACTGGTCATTAGAGAAATGCAAATCAAAACCACATTGAGATACCATCTCACACCAGTGAGAATGGCGTTCATTAAAAAATCTGGAGACAGTAGATGCTGAAGTGGATGTGGAGAAATAGGAAAACTTTTACACTGCTGGTGGGAGTGTAAATTAGTTCAATCATTGTGGAAGATACTGTGGCAATTCCTCAAATACCTAGAAATAGAAATTCCATTTGACACAGCAATCCCATTACTGGGTATATATCCAAAGGCTTATAAATCATTCTACTATAAGGACACATGCACACAAATGTTCATTGCAGCACTGTTTACAATAGGAAAGACCTGGAATCAACCCAAATGCCCATCGATGATAGACTGGCCAGGGAAAATGTGGCACATATACACCATGGAATATTATGCAGCCATCAAAAATGATGAGTTCGTGTCCTTTGTAGGGACATGGATGAATCTGGAAACCATCATTCTCAGCAAACTGACACAAGAACAGAAAATCAAACACTGCATGTTCTCACTCATAGGTGGGTACTGAACAATGAGAACACATGGACATAGGGAGGGCAGCATCATACACTGGGGTCTGTCAGGGGGAAAGAGGGGAGGGACAGTGGAGAGTGGGGAGTTGGGGATAAATAGCATGAGGTTAAATGTCTGATATAGGTGATGGGGAGGAAGGCAGCAAATCACACTGCCATGTATGTACCTATGCAACTATCTTGCATGTTCTTCACATGTACCCCAAAACCTAAAATGTAATTATAACAAAAGAGTCTTCATAAGTGTTAGGTATTTTTGTCAGCTTACTTTGATTTCAGTTTCCAATTTTTAAAAATATTTAGGTAATCTTTTATACCATCCGCAAATCCTAATTCTTATAGATTCATTAGGGTTGAACCAGTGGTTTTTCATGTTGTGGTTCTTTGCATATGCATTTTTCAGACATATTAAATGAACAAAAATTGTAAAGAAATAAAATATTTTCAGTAGTTA
Organism: Leontopithecus rosalia; assembly: GCA_028533165.1. NCBI lineage: Eukaryota > Metazoa > Chordata > Mammalia > Primates > Cebidae > Leontopithecus > Leontopithecus rosalia. Next base: position 93,559,426 of record CM052654.1, read on the forward strand.
GCATAAAGTAATGAAACTTTAGCAATCAGATGAAAGCAGACCTAGGTTTAAATGCTGTCTATACCAGCTTTGAGACATGGATAATTCATTAGACATTAGGTCTTAGTTTGTTTTTTAATCTCTAACGTGGAGAGAATATAATAAAATGTTATATGCTTAATATGATAATTAAGTGAGCTAAAGTAGGGATTTTTGTTGTTGTTGTTCATGCTCCATCACTACGGCTTATACCATATTATTCATGACATTCACTAGGAATCTTAGTCTCTCTTTTTACTCCTGTGACAGAATAAAAGAATACCTAGAACTAAACAATGTATAATACACAGAAATTTATTGCTTATACTTCTGGAGGCTGGGAATCCAAGACTGAGGGACCAACACTTGGTGAGGACCCACTTGCTGCATCATCCCATGGCAGAAGTACAAGTGAGGGCAAGAGGGCAAGAGGTGGACAAATTCACTTTTTTATAAGGCCACCAGTCTCACCAATAAGTGGGCAGCACTCATGGCCTAACACCTCTTCAAGGCCACATGTCTTAATACTGTTACATAGCAATTAGATTTCAACATTAGTTTTGGAGGGGATATTCAAACCACAGCTCTCGTAGGTATTGTTGTTAGGTACGTAAACAGACAGACCTAGAGAGATGGAGATAGAGATACATACATAGAGACATCTTGCAGTCACAGTATACATTAAGCAGTTAGTAGATGTTAGTTTCCACTTTCATTTAAGACATTGTTCCCTTCACAGAAGAGTTGTTTACCCTTATTTAAACATAGTTATTAATCACTGGAGAGAATAACTTCTGAACCTATAATGCTAGCAGTCAGAAATAAAAGACATCATGCATGTATCTGATGTACCAAATACTTGGAAGTTTGACATAAAAACTCAAAGCAACGCCTTTCTTACTGGGCGTCTTTATAACCTGTAATCTTAGTTTCAGGAAGGATAGCATGTTGTCTGCAGCAGTTAGGATGGAGAACAGGCAACTGATGTTGCTCTGTCATTAGGACATGAGGTTAGTCCTTTGGTGCTAAAAAGAAGAAAGATCTATGAACAAGCAATCAGATAATACTATTTATTTGTCTGTTTAGTCTTTCATTTATTCCTTAAATAACCAAACAGTGATCATTTAGGATGTACTAGGTATGGGTTTACATATAAATATAAGATTAAAAATTTTTCTGCCTTTCAGAAGCTCACAGTTTGATGGTTGGACTTGTCCTCTTTACAAATCCCTGAAGAATTCATCTTAATAAATGCCTTTTCTGCTTCAGAACAATCTCTGATATTTATTTTAACTTGATTTAGTCTTCATAAAAATGTTGGGATAGGGGAAAAGAGCATGTTTAGTTTGCTTAATAACTCTCTTCTACTGAGCATGTGTAAATGGATGAGGCCAATTAAATAGCCAAAACCTTTGAGTCAGTCTAGCTTCTCAGAGTTGCTGAGTTCCTCTTGTAGTGGAAAGTATCTCTGCCATAAAGTCATAAAGTGATACATTTTTATGAAATCCTCACTTTATTCACTATGTGGGAGAACTGACATTTCATTTAACATTAAATAATAAGTAATATTTAAAATGACATGATTGAATGTATCTGCTAGGGATGGCAGCCAGCCAGAAGATATATTTTTTTTGTATCCTTCACTCTGAGAACTAACAGTAAATGGGAAAAAATAACCTAACTTCCTAAAAACAGTATTTTCTCATAACCCATCAGTAAAAAGTAATACCTGGTTGTAATAATAATTAATACTCACAGAATTGCTATAATTAGGCTCTTGTACATATTAAAAATATTATGGAAAGAGGAAATTCTGTATTTTTCCCCTGGTCCCTGAAATTGGCCAAATTATTTATACTACTTGGAAACCAAGGGCATTTAAACACTTGTCTACTCTTTTAATGTGACACAAGAATGTTTGAAATGCTACCCCTGAAAGATACACAGTATTCCACGTCCTTAACATGTGCTGTGGAAGGTTCTCAGTCCTGGCAAGGCTGTGCTTCGTGTTTTAATCAGTTCAATCAATTCAGTATTAAAGTGGAGGGTTTTCTGTTGTTGTTTTAATCAATTTGTTCTGTACAGTTTACAACTAAAATGAATTCAGTATTCAGTTGGGATTCATTTTCAATTCAATTTCTTGACCAAATTGCATTTTTACATTAAATTATATTCTATGGATCTAAGTTGAGTGTGATTATAGTGATTAATAAGCCCATGTAACTTCATAAATAACCATAATTGTCCACAGTGATTGGTAAGGTAAATCCATTATAAAGGATCTAATTTGAGAAATTGGAAATAGGTGGGTGGGTGAGGTGCTTTTTTACATTCTTTTATTAGTGTTTCGTGGAAATAGCCATTAATTTAGAGGTACTACTATTTATTCACTTGTAAACTTGTTTCGCTTAGTGCAACCCTGCTGTTTTTTAATGAATGAGTGACAAACAGTATCAATTTTCAAGTGCTGATTAAGATAGCAAGATAATAATAATAATAATATAACCTTATTTTGCAGAAGAAATAACCCACCTAGATCATTACCATCTAGAGGAATACAAAAGCTCTGTCTCCCTGGTTCTGCTCAAACTTGAGTATTTTAGAGAAGAACAAAACTAAATGATGTTGTGTGTTTCAGTCTAAATGCCTTATGAATCCCATTCGTTTACACTGGAAATACTTAAGAACATGAAAGAACATGAAAAAAACTTAACATGAAAGAAATTTCATTATAGTACATTGGAATTAACTATTATTATAAAGTGAGCTTGTAAGAATGGATTACAAAGTTTATACTGTATCTGCAGAAAATTTATGTAAACGGTTTTTCTTTCACCACTAAACAATGCACAAGTAATTTCCTTTTAGTATAGTTTTGGGGTAATGTAAGTATCTGGGAAAAGAAAAAGAGTAACCCTTTATTCTCCAGTTTGCCTTTGTGTAGCCCTTTTCATATGTTTGCAGCCAAATTGTAGATACACAAAGTGGGGATGTGATACCCAGGCATTTAGGTTAGGACTTTACTTTTAAAGCATTCAGAATGTCAACCTGACAGCTATACTTTCTGGAGTTCTTGGAACTCATGCCTGACAAGAAGGTAAATGGCATCAGAGAAAGAACTGTAGGAGTTAGGATACTTTTGGTTGCAAGTAACAAAACAGACAAATGAAGTAAAATGATAACAATTGCAAAAACTTACGTTTGCTTACTATGGAAAAAGAATTGGTTGACAAAATTAGAATAGCTTCAGCCACAGTAAGTATTTTATCTTAATTCCTTTCAAGTTCTCTCAGCTTTGTCCTATGTTGCATTAGGTTCCTAGGGCTTTCCCAACACAGAACCACAAACTGGGTGGTATAAAACGTAAGAAATGCAGTTTTTCACAGTTCTGGAGGCTAGAAGTCTGAAATTGAGGTGTTATCATGGTCATGCTCCCTCTGAAGGATCTAGGGGAGAATCTGCTCCATGCCTTTCTCTTAGCATCTGGTATTGCCAGCAATCCTTGGCATTCCCAGCTCTTCCTCCAGCATCATGTAGCATTTGTACTGTGTCAGTCTCTGTGTCCCTTCTCTTCTTATGAGAACACTAGTCATATTGGATTAGGACACTGATTGATACGATATTGACCTCATCTTAACTTGGGTACATTTAAAAAATCCTATTTTCACATAAAGTCACATTCACTGGTACTGAGAGTTAACAACGCAGCATGACTCTTGAAAGTGTGTAATTCAACCCTAACATAATTACATTCATTCAGACTGAGTTCTCCAAAGGTTGTAATAGTTCTACGTGTCACATAAACACATTCTAAAAACCACACTCTGCCCCCTGCCCTTGCATTACCATCTAGAGGAAGACAAAACCTCTGTCTTCCTGGTTATGAGAACAAAGTCCTCAGCTTCACCGTGATTGGACAAACTAGGTTTCTTGCTCTATTCTAAGGCTGTCATTTTGGCCAAGGAAATTTGGTTTAGGTCTGCATTAACTGCTTATCTTTGAATGAATCATTTTGTTAAGAGGATTGAGGTTACTCTGTTTCCTTTAGATGATATATGTGTTTGTGGGAAAGGCAGGACAGCAGGCTCCTGCTACTTGTTCCAACCAAACCTCATGCCTGCTACACAAAGATGGAAGATGTTATAGCATGTACATACACAAATACTGCTATAATAACTATTGTGTCTACTCTAAGAAATAAGTCATGGAATTTTCTATAAATATTCCAAAGATTATGAAAAAGTCCTGTGTGTGTATGCATACCTATGTATACATTGTGTGTGTGTGTATGCGTCTGTGTTTAAGTGCACTTCTTGATTTGTCTTAAGGCAGTTGACTTTAATGCATACAGCCCCTATAATTGACAAATTTTCTTCTAAGGATTTAGGTCTCTCCATTGATCTTTCATTTCTAATTATATTAATTTAGTATATCTTGAGATTATGCAAATTCTGTATTAGCATAAAAGAATGTTTAGATGAGACATGAAGATAAAACATCGTTAGGTTTTAAATATATAGAGACCAGGTTTTTGAACTTTTCCTAAGTTTTCCATCTCAAAAATGTCATAATTTGTGTAAATAATTATTATAAAAACTAGAAAACAGTCACAATAAATTCATATAAGGACAAAATAATGAAAGATATAAATAATTTTTAAGCATATATAACTGCAGGATATTCTGTTTCTTTCACGTGTATTCAACAATCTAAAGTAGCTAAACATTTTTAGATCTGTGGATATCTTTAGAAAATTTGTTTTCATGACAATTTAGTGACCTAAATGCATATACTATTTGATTATCATGTTGTTTAAAAATTGACACTGCTATATCAAACTCAACTCAACTAAAAAATAAACTGATGGTTCTAAAATTAATAGTGACAACTTATATGCCCCAGATATACTCTTTTCTTATCTAGATGATAAACACTCCTTATTCCAGCTATATTACACCTACCTGATGTTTGTGGAGCCATGAACCATTCCATCTAACTAGCTACTCCTTAGAGGTTCACACAAATCTGTTCCCATTAACTGAGTGGATTGCTAACCTAGAGTTTGTTTTGATACCAAACCATATATATAAGTTTAATTTATTATTGTAATATTATAATTTACATAATTATTATTCAAATGAATTAAATATGACTGTGAAAAAAATTTGTCTCAACTACGTAGTCTACTAGTAACTTCTGTTCATTTAAGTTGTTTATTTTGAAAGGTTAAATAATCATAAGTTCCTAAAATCAGCCACTCTCAAAATAGATGTGGGAGACAACTGTAAAGAGTGAGTATTGTGTCCTCATGCCAACAGATTCTAGGTACAGATAGCTTGGAAGTGCCTTTAAATTCTAGTTCCATTTAAAAGCAATTGAAATGGAAAATCTTATGTGAACTAATGTAACTGTGATTATGCAAGAAATACAAAGCCAAACAGTAATCAGAAGATGAACATTCAGTGAAATGTCCCAGGCTTTATATGAAATGGTGGTAAATACATATGATTAAATGTACATTATGCTTGTTTCACTCCTAAAAATTATTCCCTGGCATGTAAACCTTTTTAATAAAATAACAAGAAATTATTATTACATCAAATAAGAGTTACTCACTTTCATTAAAACATATTCTCAAAACTTACTTATTTTGTTAAGTTTTAGGATAAATTAATTTTCTATTAAGGAGGGAGTTTTATACATAATTCTCAGGTATGCAGGAAATACAACTTCTTTATGATACTTGAACTAAATTTTTGTGACAGAGCATCTCAAGTAGAATAGCTTTATTTTCAGAGTTTTTTTCACCTTTTCCTAATTTTTTGTCTAAGGTCTGAAGACTGCCAATAAACGAAGTTGTTTCAGTAGAGGAAAGGGAGTCTCTTCTTCCACCTGAATCTAAGCCAGCACTTGCTTCACATAGAATCCTGCTGTATTATTTTCTTATTAGGTCTTGAAAGTTGTTTAATGAATTTTATTTCATTTGCTGGTTATAACAATTAATAAGATACTTTGTTTAAAGCACCTCACAAATTAGGGCCTGGCACAAATTAGGCCCTCATATATGTTGTTATGTTAGATGTTTTTATTATTGATATTAAAATGTAGAGAAACTGGAATCAATAGAAGGCATTGAAAATGAGGAATATAAGAAAAGTCTGTTAGTAAAGAAGCTAAGAACTTTGAAAAAAGGTTTGACGAAATGCTAAAAAAAATAGACAATATAGAGAGGAATATAAATGAACTAATGGAGTTGAAAAATACAACATGAGAACTTAGTGAAATATCCACAAGTTTGAATAGCCGAATTGATCAAGCAGAAGAAAGGATATCAGAGGTTGAAGACCAACTTAATGAAATAAAACGAGAAGATAAGAATAGAGAAAAAAGGTTAAAAAGGAAGGGTAAAGTCTCCAAGAAATATGGGACTATGTGAAAAGACCTAATCTACATTTGATAGGTGTACCTGAATGTGACAGAGAGAATGAATCCAAGCTGGAAAATACCCTTCAGGATATTATCCTGGAAAATTTTCCTAATCTAGCAAAGCAGATTCAACCCCAGGAAATACAGAGAACACCACAAAGATATTCCTCAAGAAGAGCAACCCCAAGGCACATAATCGTTAGATTCACTAGGGTTGAAGCAAAGGAGAGAATACTAAGGGCAGTCAGAGA
>CM052654.1:93567626-93622093 GCA_028533165.1 Leontopithecus rosalia
GGGTATTTTCCAGCTTGGATTCATTCTCTCCGTCGCATTCAGGTACACCTATGAAACATAAATTTGGTCTTTTCACATAGTCCCACATTTCTTGGAGACTTTGTTCATTCCTTTTTATTCTTTTTTCTCTAATCTTGTCTTCTTGTTCTATTTCTTCTTTCAAGCTCTTCCCTTCCTTTTTCTCTCTTTTTCTTCTCACTTATTCTGTGTCTCTTGTCACATGGCTTGCTCTTTGTCTTGCTATATTTCTCTATCTCAGTAGATAGCTAGCTATAGTTTTCTATAAAAAGATAGATAAAGGATACAAAAAGAGATTCCTTCTTCCATTGTATTTGTGGTGCCATGAGACGAAGGAAAGAAATGAGTTTATCTGATGATGACAGAATATAATCATGGAAAGAACATAAAGTCTTGATAATGCTAATTGCAAGGTAATATATCTTTTTACTGTTTACCCCAAGTGAGTTAATATTTTCTATTTCTTGAAACTAAGTCTTCTCAACTGTTATGTCTAATATACCATTGAGTCAGTTGTTCTTTCCCTCCATACAATGGACTGAATATGTGTGTCCCTCAAAAATGCATATGTTGGCCAGGTGCAGTGGTTTACCCAGCACTTTGGGAGGCCGAGGTGGGAGGATCACTTGAGGTCAGGAGATCAACACAAGCCTGGCCTACATGGTGAAATGCTGTCTCTTCTAAGAAGACAAAAATTAGCTGGGTGTGATGGCGTGTGCCCGTAATCCCAGCTACTCGGGAGACTGAGGCAGGACAATTGCTGGAACCTGGGAGGTGGAGGCTGCAGTGAGCCAGGATTGTGCCACTGCATTCCAGCCTGGGTGACAGAGTGAGACTTCATCTCAAAAAAAAATAAAATAAAAATAAATAAATAAATAAAATAATCATATTTTGGAATCCTAATCTCAATCTGATGGTATTTGGAGGTGGGGCATTTGGGGGACAATTAGGTCATGAGCGTAGAGCCCTCATATATGGAATTAGTGTTCCTCTAAGCAGAGGCCAGAGACTTAGCTTATGATGTGGGAGGATAAGTAGGGTGCAGAGGTCATGTTGACTTGTCCCCTTGTGTGAAGTCTTATGGACTCCTTTTGCATCCCTTGCTTCCTCATGCATCAGCACCTAACTCTCTTGCAAGACACGTGGTTCTACAGCAGACCAGGAAACCACTCAATGGTTACAAGTTCCTGATAGCCAATAAGGCCCAGGAAAGAGAACAAAAGTCCTTTATTCATGTTGTAGTTTCCCTAATCTCCAGCCAGTCAGCACCAAAAGCCCAAGAGCTATTAGCTACAAATTCCTGTGACAGGGGAGCTAGGGACTTTTTCAGGTTCCCAAATGTACAGCTACATTCAAGGTTTAGCATACAGTGATCTTGTCCTCATTTTAATAGTAAAAAACACACTCCTAGATGGAAATTTTGTATGCTAATGATACATGTAGAGCATGTAGATGCTGAGCACATGCACCAACCACAGGTCTGCCTTTGCACGCTTGACCTCACCAGTGTTTTAAGAATATGTATGTACTTCTCCCATAAAGGGAACTTCCCTTAAGACGATAGGGACTTTCTCTCCCTTTGTGTGCCCCTCTCTGCTTCTCAGAGTGTACTTTTGCTTTGCAAGAAACTTCTTTGCCTACTCTTCCTTTGAACTCACTCTCAAATTCTTTTGTGCAGCAAAGTTAAGAACCTGAACCAGCCCACCGAAAACAATGAAAAGTTGACAGCCTGCAACCTGGAAGAGGGTCCTCACTAGAACCTGACCATGCTGACACACTCATCTCAGACTTCCAGCCTCCAGAGGTATGAGAAATAAATTTCATATTTATAATTATACATATTAAATGTAACATTATAGTATATACAGCTGGAATAATTATCTTCAGAATAAGAATAATAATTGCCGTTGGATGGTGGAATCAGTTTTTTCTTAATCACACCCTTCCATATCATTAAATTTTCTATAGTAAACATGTATTATCATAAAAAATAAGTGCATAATGTATACATGTGTAAATTTTAGTAAACATGAATTATGAAGGCAAAATCCTGTCCTTTTTTGTTCAAGGTGTCAGTAGAAGTATTTCTATTTCCAGATCTGCCACTTGACTCTATAGCCCTTGTAAGTCAGTGCATCTCTTAGTTTACTCGTGTGCAAAGTAGATATACTACTACTCAGTTTTCATCTTAAATAGTTGTTATAAAAATTCTGTGAACATCAAAAGGTTGGGAAGTTTAAAAGCATGCTAAAAAATCTTCTTCAAATATTTTCTTCAATATTTGAAACATTTTATATGTATTTTACAGCTTTTAAATGTTCAGTGCCTTGAACATCAAAATATAGCTCATATATTATTAAAAGCTCAGAGGAACACAAAGTATTTTTTTACTATAAATTCTACCACAGAAAAGAATGTGTGTGTGTGTGTGTGTGTGTGTGTGCATGTGTGTGTGTGTGTTTTAAATTAAAAAGTCCCCGTGGAAAATAAGCTTCCCTTTGGAACTCTCCTGTAATATAAATTCACATTTTTGCTCAAAGGAACAATAACAGGAACATTAAATGTGCAGTCTAGTTCCCTAAGGAAAAGGAAATCCACATTTAAGAGCTTTTATCACAGCCTCTAATTCACTATCTAGTTTGTCAAAAGGGATATATTTATCAGCACAGTGGAAGAGTACCAGGAAATTGCATAAGAGTAACTAATTGTCTGTCTTTCCTTCCTTCTTGGAAATAAAAGTGTTATTAAAGTTCATGAACACACATGAAGTCTTTTTGTCTTGTGTTTCCAAATTCGTTTGTTTGCTTTCATTGCTCCTACATTGTCAATATACAAAGAAACTGTTGTCTGAAGAGGAAAACACTCAACGTGGTTGAGTAGACTAATTTTCTAGCATTCCCAAGATCCCGCATGATTCAATTGCTGAATACCTTCTCTCTTTCTCTTTTAAAGTTTTAATTATCAAATCAAAAGTTATCAGTTTGGATCCCGGGGATGAAGCCAACTTGATCTTGGTGGAGAAGCTTTTTGATGTGCTGTTGGATTCGGTTTGCCAGTATTTTACTGAGGATTTTCACATCGATGTTCATCAGGGATATTGGCCTGAATTTTTCTTTTTTTGTTGTGTCTCTGCTAGGTTTTGGCATCAGGATGATGCTGGCCTCATAAAATGAGTTAGGGAGGAGTCCCTCTTTTCCTATGGTTTGGAATAGTTTCAGAAGTATGTACCAGCTCCTCTTTGTATCTCTGGTAGACTTCGGCTGTGAAACCATCTGGTCCTGGACTTTCTTTGGTTGGTAGGCTATTAATTGCTTCCCCAATTACAGAAATTGTTATTGGTCTACTCAGGGATTTGACTTCTTCCTGGTTCAGTCTTGGGAGGGTGTAAGTGTCCAGGAATTTATCAATTTTTTTCTAGATTTTCTGGTTTATTTGTGTAGCAGTATTTATAGTATTCTCTGATGGTATTTTGTATTTCTGTGGGATCGATGGTGATATCACCTTTGTCATTTTTTATTGCATCTAGTTAATAATTCTCTCTTTTCTTCTTTATTAGTATGGCTAGGGGTCTATCTATTTTGTTGACTTTTTCAACATATGCAAATCAATAAACAATCCATCACATAAACAGAACCAAAGACAAAAACCACATGACAATCTCAATAGATGCAGAGAAGGCCTTCGATAAAATTCGACAGCCCTTCATGCTAAAAACTCTCAATAAACTAGGTATTGATGGAATGTACCTCAAAATAATAAAAGTTATTTATGACAAACCCATAGCCACTATCATACTGAATGGGCAAAAGCTGGAAGCTTTCCCTCTGAAAACCGGCACAAGACAAGGATGCCCTCTCTCACCATTCCTATTCAACATAGTATTGAAAGTCCTGGCCAGAGCAATTGGCAACAGAAAGAAGTAAAGGGTATTCAGTTAGGAAAGGAGAAAGTCAAATTGTTTCTATGTGCAGATGATATAATTGTATATTTAGAAGACCCAATCCTCTCAGCCTAAAATCTCCTTAAGCTGATAAGGATCTTCAGCAAAGTCTCAGGATACAAAATCGATGTGAAAAAAAATCACAAGCATTCCTATACAGCCCAACAGACAAACAGAGAGCCAAAGCATAAGTGAACTCCCATTCACAATTGCTACAAATAGAATTAAAGACCTAAGAATACAACTTAAAAGGAATGTGAAGAGCCTCTTCAAGGACAGCCATAAACCACTGCTCAAGGAAATAAGAGAGGATAAAAACAAATGAAAAAATCATTCCATGTTCATGGTTAGGAATAATCAGTATCATGAAAACGGCCATACTGTCCAAAGTAGTTTAAAGATTCCATGCCATCCCCAACAAGCTACCATTAACTTTCTTCAAAGAATTTGAAAAAAACTACTTTAAATTTCTTATGGAACCAAAAAATAGCCTGCATAGCCAAAACAGTCCTAAGCAAAAAAAGCTAGAGGCATCATACTACCTGACTTCAAAATATACTATAAGGCTACAATAATCAAAACATATGGTACTGGAACCAAAAAAGAGATGTAGACCAATGGAACAAAACAGAGGCCCCAGAAATAACACCACACACCTACAACCATTTAATCTTTGTCAAACCTGACAAAAACAAACAATGGGGAAAGGATTCCCTATTTAATAAATGATGTTGAGAAAACTGGCTAGCCATATGCAGAAAGCTAAAACAGGATCCCTTCCTTACACCTTATAAGAAAATTAACTCAAGATGGATCACAGACTTAAAGTTAAGACCAAAACCCATAAAAACCCTAGAAGTAAACCGAGGCAATACCATTCAGGACATAGGCATGAGCAAAGTCTTCATGGCTAAAACATCAAAAGCAATGGCAATAAAAGCCAAAATTGACAAATGGAATCTAATTAAACTAAGAGCTTCTGCAGAGCAAGAGAAACTATCATCAGAATTAACAGGCAACCTACAAAATGGGAGAAAATTTTCACAATCTACCCATCTGACAAAGGGCTAATATACAGAATTGACAAAGAACTAAAACAAATTTACAAGAAAAAAAAACTATCAAAAATGGGCAAAAGATATGAACAGAGACTTCACAAAAGGAGAAACTTTTCAAATGTTTCATATGCAGCCAACAAACATATGGAAAAAAAAGCTCATCATCACTGGTCACTAGAGAAATGCAAATCAAAAGCACAATGAGATAATGTCTCACACAAGTTAGAAGAGCAATCATCAAAAATTCAGGAGATAACAGATGCTGGAGATGATGTGGAGAAATAGGAATGCTTTTACACTATTAGTGAGAGGGCAAATTAGTGCAATCATTGTGGAATACAGTATGGTGATTCCTCAAGGATACAGAAATAGAAGTATCAGTTGACCCAGCAATCCCATTACTGGGTATAAACTCAAAGGAGTAGAAATCATTCTATTATAAAGACATATGTATACGTATGTTTATTATGGCAGTGTTCACAATCGCAAAGACCTAGAATCAACCCAAATGCCCATCAATGATAGACTGGATAAAGAAAATGTGGCACATATACACCAGGTAATCCTATGCAGCCATAAAAAAAGATGAGTTCATGTCCTTTGCAGGGATATGAATGATGCTGGAAACCATCATTCTCAGCAAACTGACACAAGAACAGAAAAGCGAACACCACGTGTTCTCACTCATAAGTAGGAGTTTAACAATGAGAATACATGGATACAGGGAGGGGAACATCACACTCTGGAGCTTCTCAAGGGGTGAAGGACTAGGGGAGGGATAACATTAGGAGAAATACTTAATAGAGATGGCAGGGTGATGGATGCAGCAAACCACCATGTTACGTTTATACCTATGTAACAAATCTGCACGTTCTGCACATGTACCCAAGAACTTAAAGTATACTAATAATTTAAAAAGTAAATTACATTAATTTTTTTAAAAACGCAGCCTTAAAAAAGATGAGTTCATGTTGGTGCATGGATGAAGCTGGAAACCATCATTTTCAGCAAACTGACACAAGAATAGAAAACCAAACACCACATGTTCTCACTCATAAGTGGGTGTTGAACAATGAGATCACATGGGCAGAGAGAGGGAAGCCTCACACACCTGGTCCTTTTGTGGGGTGGGAGGACTAGGGGAGCGATAGTTGGGGGGCAGGACTGGGGAGGGATAATATTAAGAGAAATACCTAAGGTAGATGACAGGGGGGATGGCTGCAGCCAACCACCATGGTATGTGCATATCTATATAACAATTCTGCTCAATCTGCACATGTACCCCAGAACTTAAAGTTTAATTAAAAGAATAAAAGGAAAGGAGAATATTAATTAAATTTATGCAATAAAATCAACAAGTTTCAGGGATTCATGGTTCAGGCATCCCCTAGAAATGGGAATAAAGTTAGAAAAAAATAGTTATCAGCTTGGAAAACAGATTCTAGAGTCCTATGACAATAATATTGTTATTTACTGTAGAAACCCTATATAATCCTCTTGTGAGATTACTATAGTGTATTAATATGCTCAATTTTCCTGATTGAAAAGGCTTATTTCTTCTTTTTCTTCAGTCCTCCCTGGCCCTTAATTGATAACCAACCTGCTGAGTGGGCATAGAACTGGAAGAGGCTAGGAACAAGACAGACCCCAGGTGAAATCTAATTTTCTGAAAATGTCTGGTGCTCTTTCCTAATGTTCACATCTTTTTTTCTTGTGTCCCATGTTCCAGGGATTAGCTCACTGCAATACGATAGTCAGATGATCTGATAAACTCAACTCTAACAGTCAATTGACAACTGTTAAAGAGTAATGGTACTCTTTCCATGGATTTGAGTTCATTTGAACTGTGTGTTTTGGATACAAAATTTTAGGCTAAAAGAGCCATTATTATGGGAATTTCAAATACCTTCTCACACTTGTAATGGATTGTGATTGGGAAATTGATTAATAAAATATGATTGAGGGGTAGGATTCTTCTCTCCTTTTTTATATACGAGTATGACATTCTGACTGGATATAAGTTAAACATTTCTCTCTGGGAATCTGTGATCTAATGTCATTACAGTGAAAAAGCTCCCTAGAGAACTGGAGACAGTAGCAGTTGCATAGTCAACAGATCAAAGAGAGAACCCGTTGCAGGGTTGCAAAATATGGCTAGTTGCCAGATTAGAAAATGTTGAGTCAAGCACAATATTACAGAGTTTAGATAAAGGGTGAAGTTCTCAGATCTTGTTGTCTGTATATAAGATAATTCAGATACATGGATGGAAAGGAGGCATTCAAGCTGGAATGATGTGATCCTTCCAAACATGTAGGGTGGCCTGGGTAGAGGCCCAAAGAAGATGGAGCAAAGATAACTTTAATATGTGGGTATGAACTAAATGTACAGGAAGGAGACTAACAGGAGAAGAGAGAAAGACAATTGGGAAAGAGCATTGGGATTAACCATGTTCATGGAAACGTTGAAAAAGAGACTTGCATGAATTGAATTGGGGGCACAGATTTGGTATTTGGTGACAAAGGTAGCAACAATTCTTACTGCCCCAAAACTTCCTGAGTGAACCAAGTTTGTGTTGGTGGCATCCATCTACCTTTCTGGTATTGCCTCAGTTCTCTGCTTCTCTTCTTTCTTAAAAAAAAAAGGTGATGCCTAGAAAGATGCTACTCAAATAATTCACCATAATGTCAAAATTTCTATTAAGGTTAATGGGTTATCCTTGCAAAAATAATTTGCATGTTATCCTAAAATGAAAACTTAATTCCAATTTCTAATTATTAAATGCCAGTCATATGTTTTTAGATCAGCAAGAGCATGCTGCATTGAGGTTGTACTACATACATGTCATACTACATACATCCCATGCATCTGACATTGAGGTTGTACTACATACATGTCATACTACATACATCCCATGCATCTGACTTTCTTTGGGGACAGACTGAGCTCCCTGTAAGGTAGGTTAATTTTCATGATGAACTAGAAATTTTGCATGTTAGTTAGAAAAACTGATTATAGTCCCTATATTCTGTATTGGAAAAGAAATTGTCATAAATAATGTAACAATAAAAACAAAAAGAAATAATATCTCCCAGATGTTTTTTTCTTCCTAACCATTAATAGATTATGTTAAAAGTGCTAAATGTATATAGATTGATATACTGATATTCTCACCATTGTCAAGAAGTTGAAAGGTGACTTCCATAAACCTTCTGAGTTTTAGAGACCTATGAAGATTTTTGAGTATTTGTGTTCTAATTTCTAATTCCTATTCTAACTTTTGTCCAATGGAACAAATCTTAAATCTTCTTTTCTGGGACCCTACTTAACACCTTTGCAAGTTTTTGTTCATCTACAGCTACTGAGAGCTACAGAACTTGTTCAATTTGATTTTTTAAAGCATCCAGAAATGCCACTATTGCACAGATCCTCCTTCTCAGCAAAGGGTTTTGCAGTCATTATTCCTTTCTTTGAGTCTTCCACACATGGATTAAAACATAAAAATAAAAATTATTCCCCTTTGATAGGTTTGAGAATACCTGAGTCTGAACGTGCAAAAATTAGTCCTAGAAAAAGTAGAGAGTTTTTTTTTTTTCTGGGCTACACTCTTTTGCAAAAAATCAACCATGAAAGAAAAATAGCTATGGGAAGAATGCATCACATTCCCAGAAGAAAATGGAATTATTTAGCCTACAGAAAAGGAAGCATGCCAGGGACAGGTCATTTCTTCTATGGTCAGGAATCATTTCAAATGCGTGAACAAAAAGGACTCAATGGGAAAACTACTAGGTGATAAATGTTAGTTTATTGTAAAGGGTATCTATATAAAGTGATTGTCCCAGTCATTGTAGATGGCACAAATTTCCCCAGCATGAAGAATGCTCCTTGTCACTGGAAAAGTTTCCATTTTCACACATGATTCAAGAATTAGGTGGGGATAGTAAAAGATTACTAGGTCCCTTTCAACCTACAAATTTTGTCTATAGTGGTTTTTCTAATTTACCTTCTCCATGCATTTCATTTTTCTTTTTTATTTAATGTTTATTTTCCTCTCAATCCTTTTGTTCTCCATGTTATTGTAATGTAATCTGGAAATGTATATTCACGATAAGGAATCAGTCACCTAAATTGTTACCTTTCTCAGGAATACTTGCTACTCAAAAGAATGTAGGAGGAAGAAAACAATGCTTGAATAAAGTAAATAAATTTCTAACCATAAGAATCAAGTATCAGTATCAACGCAGTTAAGAGAAAGCTTTAAGCAGAATGTGCTTCTCAGCATCCCCTCACAGAAAACATAGTTGTGTTTATTTCCTTGATACAAATATGAAATTAAACTCTACACAATTTGGATGTGTTTTTAGTAAAGTAACAAAATTTACTCTTTAAAAAACATTTTCAAAAGCTTCATTTTGTTATCAAATAAACCATTTCTAGTTCAATTATGTTAAATTAAATTAAATGGGATTGCCAGCATAATAATCAGCAAGTTCAGTGCAATATGATAAGGCAGAAAAGGATACAAATAGAAGCTGAGATAATCTAGGTCCCAGTTCTGGCTTTCACATCACCTTAGGCAAATCACTTAACTTCTTTGGGAGGCTGTTATCCAGCGTTTACAATGAGGGAGTTTAAATAAATAAGCACTAAGATCCTTTGCAGCTCCAAAGAATACCCTAGGCCAGAAGTTAAGAAAGCTTCGACAAGCACACAGATGCCTAAACAGCTGGCAAAATTTGGGACTTTGCCTCCTGGACCATTATGTGGCACCTTTCCATCCATCCAAGCCATAAAGAATTTTCTGCTTCCCATAGACAAAAAAGAGAATTACTGAGAGAACATCAAGATACCTGGTGACAAAGCCTTCTGGGCATAACTGTTCCCAGTTACAGGGTTTACCCAAACAGAGCTATGACAAAAAAATGTATTGGCCACTTTAGGACGCATTGCTAAAGAGATCACAAAAAGCATATCAGCACAACAAAATTCTCTAAATTCCTTAGCTTAAATGGTTTCATTGAAATTCTTATGTTTTATATAGCTAATTGCTAGAAGTCTAACTAAAACCAAGATTACAGTAGCTCAATGCATAAAATTTAATTTGGCTTTGGCTTTTTTGGCTCCTATATTACTTAAAAAGGTTGTAAAGGCTGATAAGTGCTTGCCCACCTCTATTTACATCTGGCCTAAAATGCTTTCCAGGTGATATGTCTTTTGGCTCTAAGTATTCTGGCTACAGAGGTCCCACTGAGGAACAGACGGGCAAATGGAAGGTAACCATACCTCCTTGGCAACAATATGGTACAAAATAAAAGTTTGACCATCAAGACTCCCTCTGGTAAATGTCAGCCAAAAGGAGGAAATGAGAAATAAAAATAAAATTCTAAGCTCCCACAACCAGCTGAATGGAAATCTTAAAACTGAGTTCCTGGCCATGATGGGAGGTCAGACATGCCACATTATAACCCCACCTTCACTAAGCTCCAATAGGCTTTCTTTCTTAAAGAAAAGGTTAAACAGAATCCAGTCATTTATAACGACTCCACCATTGATATCAACCAACCATCTGACTGGCGCTCTTCCCTTTTGTGGTTTTGACACAAAGGTCAACCAGCATTCATTCCTAGTAGGAGACCCCTGACCATGGAGTAGCTCTGTTTAGTCTATGGAGGAGGAACAGTGAGAGTTTTCTTGTCCTTTGCTTCATGTTTTGTCGACAGAGGGCTGAAAACTCCACCCTCATATCATGCTGGTGCCACCATTTTTTGAACATGGGACCCATGAAGTGGCATTTAGTTCAATTGGACATCCACGTGATTCTTTAATAAATACACATAACTCCTCCTTACAAAAAAAAAAAGAAAGAAAGAAAAGAAAAATCCTTCTCTTCTGGACTGTTAGCTAGTTGTTGCCACTAAAATAATTCTATTTTGCACTATAGAAAATATACTCAATTAGAACCAGGTCAAATAAATTTATATTTTTGTAAATGAAATTCATTTCTGAGGCATAATCATAGAAACGTGGACAGCAATGATTTCCACTTACATTCTCACAAATAAAGATGTCAGCTCCTGTATTTAACCCATTTCTTGAAACTACCGTAAGTTAGATGGCTTTACAATGGCCCACAATCACCAGGCTCCCTGGCCAGGGTTCTGACTCTACTGAATCCTCTGAGAGCATGGTAACTGTTCACATAAAGGCATGTCTTTAACTTTTTGACTTATCTTTAATGTTTTGATCCCTGCTTTGGCAGCATACCTCTTATTTGATTTTACTGAAATCCTTAAAATAAGATGGCAATGGATTGATGATGCTAGCATAACTTATATATTTATGTTTCAATCCCAAAGTCATTTGTGAAGCATTTGTTCCATAAAACAAAACAAATTATAGGCAACAACTAGAAGAAAAGCATATGCTGAACCAATATGTCAAGAGCAATGTGGTTAAAATGGTTAAAGGTTCTATTCTCTTTTCCCCATATATTTATTATGCAGTGATAAAATAATAAGGTAAAGAAAAAGGAGCATAAATATTACCTTGATGGGAACCTCTTAAGTCAAAATATTAGAGCAGAGGTTGGCAGACATTTATTTAAAGAGCCAAATAGTAAATATTTTACAGGCCACATGGTCTTGGCCACAATTATTCAACTCTTCCAATGTTGCATGTTAGGCAATACATCAGTGTGGATGTGTTCTAATAAAACTTTATTAACAAAAACAGTCAGTAGGTGATACTTGATTCAGCTATAGTTTTCCCACACCTGTATCAGAGTATGCTTATTAGTTGTATGTTAAAGTAAAGTATAGTATGTTGAGTAAAGTTATAGTAGAACAGTATTTGAGTTACAGAACCAGATAAGATATATAGAATAATGATTGATTTATCAAAACCAGTTTGCCTAACATAAAATTTGCGAGTCCATTGCTTGCAAACCATTCCTGTATCCAGAAATTAAGAGATGCCTATAGTAAATTAATCAAGTCATGAAACCTAATGAAAAAATGCTTGTGGCTTCAAAAGAAATATATTTTAATAATCAACCTAGTCAAAAGACATGTAGAAAAACTTCATCAACTTCATAAATGTATGTGACATTGAATTCAAGAATGTTGTCTAATATAAGATCACCTTCCTTTTTACTTCTCCAATGTACAGTATACAATGTTAAAGAGCAGACATACATCTTAGGTACCCCAGAAAGTAACACTGCATTCTAGTAATTTATACTTCGAAACATAGATAAAGCTTGTAAACTGTTAGTCTGTGAGAATGTAATAGCTATTTTCTAAACAAAAGATGGGCTGATTCCAAGGTGAAAGAGACAAGTTTGGTGGGAGAAGAGATGAGGCTGAACTAAATAGCAAGAAGATTATAGGAGGAGAGAACACAGAGTAGAGTCCTGTTCCAAGGTAATTTATATATTATGGGTTTATTATGTTGCTTTTTTATTTTTAAGCAGATCTAAATTCTACTGGTGACATACTTCTGGTGTCTAAGAATTGGAGGTTTTGGGCTTTATATCTGATCATGACTCACCTTCTCAGGAGCTCAATATTTTTTGCTTCTAGTGAAAACATTATTTTCTCAAAATCTGACTCATAGTCACAGAGACCTTGGAAAGAAGGTTATTTGTTTGAGGGTAAATATTTCTAATATCAACATTTTGTATTGATAATGGTAAGACTGAAATAACTGATAAAATAGCAGTATTTCCTATTCACTATAGTCATAAAGGCAACTTTTGGTCTTTAGGATTAAAATTTCTTTAGGATTGAAAGTTTTCGGCAACCCTTTTCTCACCTTATGACCTTGACTAATAGAGGATTGAATCACTGATGATTGCTATATGCCATGATAATTACTGTGCTACTCCAGCTTCTCAAAAGGACTTGGTTATTCCACTCTATCATTGAAGGCTGCGCTTAGTAAAGTGTCATCAACATTAACCCAAGGGAAGAAATATATAGTTGATTGGTTACAGCTGCATAAAAACAAGTCATAGACTAGCAGACTGAAATTCTACTTCATTCTGTTGGCCCCAAATTGGGGAGAATTTGAGCAAACGCTTAACTCTTTCACATATTTTTCTATAAAATAATGGAAACATTAATTACCTTGCTTACCTGATGGAGTCAAAATAATAGAAATGTTCTTTAAATTATTTAAAATGTACAAGGTACACATATATATTTTATAACAATCTTTGTTAATTTTGTCAAAATTAAATATTATAAAAATACGTAAAATAAAACAAAATATATGATAAAAATAAAAATTATATTTTCTACTTGTCTTAGCTTATGTTTTCAAAAAAAGCAGAGATTGAGACAAGTGGTTGGATTTATTTGGGGAAAAGATTCATAAAAAGAGAAGAGAAAATCAAGGCAAGAAGACCATTTTAGACTGGTTATCACTAACAGCAATTGGTGTTCAATCCTATTGAAACTTTGGAGCTGTGGAGTCCTAGCCTCAGAATGGTTAATCTCTGAGTTCAAAGAAGAGAATGTGGCCAGGCATTGTGGTTCACACCTGTAATCCCAGTACTTTGGGAGGCCAAGGCAGGTGCATCACCTGAGGTCAGCAGTTGAAAACCAGCCTTGCCAACATGCTGAAACCCTGTATCTACTCCATATACAAAATTTAGCCAGGCCTGGTGGTGTGCACCTATAATCCCAGCTACGTGAGAGGCTGAGGCAGGAGAATCACTTGAACCTGGGAGTTGAGGTTGCAGTGAGCCAAGATCATGTCATTGCTCACCAGCCTGGGCAATGAGAATGAAACGCCAGCCCAAAAAATAAATAAATAAGAGAATGTTTATCTTTTGGCTGCTGCTTTTGATTGGTCTAGGCTTTTCCAAGAAGATATATGACCTCCTTACCACACTTAGTTTGTACGTGCATGAGTGACCAAAATTACTTCAGACTCCCATGATGAGTATCAGAGAAGTACCAGGAAGGAAGAGCCGGATACTGAAGTAAGGTGTTTCTCAATTCCACGTTCATGAAGCTAGCTGCTACAAAGTGGCTAATAGATAAAAATGAGCTAAGAGAACATAAGTCAGAACATAAAAGGCCCTCGGTATACCATTTGAAAGTAAATTAAACACTTATTATTCTACTTTTGATATTACTAAGTTTTTAAAGAAATTTAATCCTTTCCAAATCCTTAACATTGTATTTTCTTCTACCTTCTTAAGACTTTGTTCAAAACATTGAATGAAGATTGTTAAATTCTGGCGTACATAGCTAGAGGAGGAAAAATGCTCTCCCATGAATTTTACAAAAAAGTAGGAAACAAATGATATATTCTTATCAGATAATTTTGAAACAGTGAAATATATAAAAATATAAACATTAAAATAAAATGTTGGATTTTTGAACATCAAAGGTCAACACTAAAATAAGTATAGCAAATGTATTTCTACAGTTTTAAAAAAGTAACGACAATCCTTCTTCATAAGACAATAATTATTCATTGTAGTATACGAAATAACTAAATAACTTCTAAAGTAAACTAAATTTTAATAACAGAAAGATAACTTTCTGGCGATGAGAATGTAACTATGAAGTTTGTTGGTGAGGAAAGTTGAAAAGTCTTCTTTATCTGGAGATACTAAAGCAGTCCTATACACAATAGAGTAATAGGTTAAAACAGTGATTCTAAGTCTGCTGGTCATTTCTGATTTTCTCTTATCTTCATTCTCTGCTTCTTGCTCTATATTGTAAGGGACTCTTTGCTGTGAGGTAACATTTTCAGGCTTCCTTAACAACTGGCTTCTGAATAGATTCAACCACTAGATGACACAAGGGATTCGAAGGAGTGGGAAAGGAATATCAAAGGAAATTTCTTCCTCTGTGGTTCTTCACTTCATGATTTTAGCTCCTTCAAGGTGATTCCAATTCTGGGAGCTGTTTCTCTCCAACCCAAGGAAAGAAACTGGCTTCCGGCCACTGCTAATTCCTAGGTGACCTCACCGTCCTCGTGCTTGGCTTTCGGTTTTCCCAACATCTTGTAAAGTAATCCCTGTTGTTAGCCCTTCTTTATTGTTCTATCTGTTTCCCAACATCTTGTAAAGTAATCCCTGTTGTTAGCTCTTCTCTATTGTTCTATCTGGCATACATTGGCCTGTTTTTCTTTTTTTTTTAATCAATCACTAAAATAT
Source organism: Leontopithecus rosalia (assembly GCA_028533165.1). Classification (NCBI taxonomy): domain Eukaryota; kingdom Metazoa; phylum Chordata; class Mammalia; order Primates; family Cebidae; genus Leontopithecus; species Leontopithecus rosalia. The sequence continues at coordinate 93,582,815 of CM052654.1, forward strand.
TTTTAAATTTCAAAATAATAATACAATATATTACATATTAGCATAAGTAATATTCTTTTTTAATTGAATTTTAGGTTTTGGGGTACTTGTGAAGAACATGCAAGATAGTTGCATAGGTACACACGTAGCAGTGTGATTTGCTGCCTTCCTCCCCTTCACCTATATCTGGCATTTCTCCCCATACTATCTCTCCCCAACTCCCCACCCCCTGCTGTCCCTCCCCCATTCCCCCCAACAGCATTGGTTTTTCTTACTAAACTCTGACTGATACAGTACTTCAACCTTGCAATAACAGTTTATGTCACATTCTTCTTAATGATGCCTCATTTAGTCAGTGAATTTCAGGTAAATTTCAGTGTAAAGCTGCAGGAGGTAATATGCTTCTAGGGATTACAGCAGACTGTGTGTTTTGGGAGGTGGAATATGCATGTATATTTTTAAAAAGAATTATCAAGTGATTTTGATACCCCTAATTGGCACATGCCCTTCAATCCTATGAGTGACATTCTTTGCATTAGATGATATTTTAGGCCTCTTCAAGATGTTTTATTCTACAGTCATAATGCTTTCTTCCTATATGAGCATCCTTTAATTCTAACAACTAAACATGTTTCTAGTTCTTCCCTAAGAAGAAAAAAAAATAGACAAGAAATCCATATATACAGAAATGTGGTACATCTCTAGGACAGGAAGATCTGAATTATCTAGCACTATTCAGAGGCTTGCAGTTGAGGTGATAAAATCCACCTGCTGACCTAAATGAAGAATCGATGTAGTCCTTCACACATAGGCCAAAAGGAAGATAAGCAACATATAGTATGCTGACAGTGAATTTTAGTACTGAGGAGAAATGTAGGGTCTGGCTCAGGGTTAGCACAGAGGGAGAAATCTGACTTGAGCTAGCACTTCATTTACAGTTCAAATAAAACAAGTGCTCCCTACAGAGTGAAGTATGGTTTCCATAATCCCAAAATACCTAGGAGTTAAAAAGGTAGAAACCATCTGAATATTTGTTCTCAACACCAGACATAATAATAAACAAAGTATTGGAAAAAATGGGGAGCAGGATGGCAATTTTTTTTCTTACCAAATAGAAATTAGAAAAGAGCAAAAATGAAATGAGACTCTGGAGTCTGAGGGTCTGCATTTGATTCCAAATTCCACCATTTCCTAGTTGTGTGATCTTGGGCAACTTAACCTCTTTAGCCTCAGTTTGCACATCTATAATACTGGATAATAATAATGATAGTTCCTGCATACCATTCTGAGAGAACTGAATGAAATAATCTATATAAATTGTCACAGAGTGTATGCTCAAGGAGAATTAATTGGTTGCATTATTTTTAGCATTTTGATTTTTTTTCAGAATTTCTCTAAAAATAACAGGAAAGAAAGGCTACTAAGAGGAATGTGTTGCATTTTTGTACAAAATGGTTTGCTCCCTTGATAATGATGACATCTGTGTGAGCAGTTACCCCATCTGAAAATGGTAACAGGGTCACTTTTTCATCAAATAAAATGTTTCTGCTGGGTGATGCAGTGGCTAATCTTCTGGAATAACACAATCTTGTTGTTTTTTTTTAATCATGAATTTTTTCCTTACTTCTCCGCTTCCATTTCTCCCTTTTCAGGCAGTTGTCCACAATTTTGTAACAGGTAGGGAATCTACTTCTTCCATGTTTCCAGGTTTGGACATGGTTCTATTTTTTTTCTTCAGGAGCTCATGAGACCCACACTTAAGCCAATCAATATGCATTTTTGCCTGAATGCAATTGTTACATTAATATGACTTTATCTATTGTCCTGTTAATGGACATTTAGGTTGTTTCCAACTTTTTATAATGTATTCTAGTTCTTCTTCTCCCACTAGCTCACTGTGAGAAATTCTGCAAGCCAAGTCTTCTTAGCCTTCATTTTATCAACTATCAGGTATGACATGTGGATTAAATGTTCTCCAAATTTTCATTCTGTGCTAAAATCCTATGCTCTTATTCCCTACATAGTGACATATCACATAAAATAGGCAGCCCCTATCAATGCTTTCCTGTTCAGCTTTTTCATCTTCTTGGCCTCTATGAGCCACCTAAGATCAGAGTGCCCAGGGAATGCTGTGCAGTGCACTGTTTGACTTCCCCAGGCTCCAACATGCTCATATTGTGGTCCATATTTTCTAGCCACGTGTCTTCCCTTCGTCCTCATTTGCCGCTATAGCAACATCTGTGCTGTCTGTTGCAGACTTCACCTTAGGGAAATATTCACCACTATAGGAAGACAGGCTTTACCTTGCAGATCTTTTTGGCTATTTGGGAAAACAAACATTCTTCCAGATGGGTTGTTAGCAGAGTATTTCAGAATTGATTCTATGTTGGCCATTTTCCAGGAATCCCTACAAAGCAGCTGCAAAGGAACAGGCACAGAAAAATCTGACCCCATAACCTACCTATGCTAGATCTTAGTCTGGACATAAATGTTCTTCCTCTTCCATTAACCATTTGTTTTAGCAAGGCCGCCTCACCTAATACCAAAAACATATTTGAGATAGAGAGACAGAGGACTCAAAAGAAACAAAAGCTGCCTTGTCAGTCAAAATTCCTCTATCAGCGAAAAAATATTAGTGTATTTACTACTACTGGCAAGAATTTGATGCAAAGATTTTTCTTTTCAATAAAGCAGTTTAGTTTTTCAAACCATAAGAAATGTGAAAGTTCACTTTAATAACATGAACAATCTTGACTAGAGTAAGATGTTATCATAAATAAATACCCAAAGTCCCCAATCAATTACTGTTAGTTATTAAAACTGACAGTTATTAAAAATAGGTTTTGAAGTATAGTTATTCAAAACAACTGTTAAGAAGTGGAATTTATGCTATTCTGAATATCAGGATTCTGGTTCCCTTTCTGCCATAAATGGTGATGGGTTTATTCAAAACAACTGTTAAGAAGTGGAAGTTATGCTATTCTGAGTATCAGGATTCTAGTTCCCTTTCTGCCATAAATGGTAATGGATAGGTTTAAGTTTAAGTTTTGACACAATAAAACATAATGGTTTCCTACTCCTTGTCATATGATTCCGGCATGAGATAGTTCCCTCTTTTCTTTTCTACTGTGCTGTATGAATGATAACTTGTGTGAGGAAGGAGGTCAGATTAGCCAGACTTATAATTATAACATGCTGATGATGGCAGTGGAAAAATGGTTCCTTAACTTTCAGTTGCAAATAAAGTTATAAGATCATATAGTATCAGGTGGTCTTACAGTTCTAGAACTGAGAACCTTTTTAGATACATCAGACTAAGAGTTAAATAGAGTGTTTTGATCAAATATCAAGATAAGACCACACTTACGTTAGGTGACAATTATACATAGTAATGAGAATTTTATCAAATCACATATTAAAGGCTTTTTTTAAAGAATTATTTTAAGTGGATTTCATATCTAAATATATGCTAGGAAGTAGTAGACAAGAGTAGACTTTCTAAAACCGTTGCATATCAAAATAATAAAGAAAAACAGTTGATTAATAGTTCCCATTTTGATTTTAGGTAAGGATACTTTACACTGAAACCTGCTGATTTAAACCTCTGAATGAAGATATCTAATAGTTTACCAGGTTTAATTTTATTTTTCCTTCCTTCCTTCTTTGCATTTTTCTTTCCTTTTTGTTTCTTCTTCCTTCTTTCTATGATAATCAATCATCTTTAAAGTAAATCCATAATTCTGAACATTTAAAGTTAGAATCATATCAGAATGATACATGTAAAGGCAATTATCCATATAATGTAGTCAAATTAACTGTCTGGTGGTTCTAATGTTCTTGGAAATGTTGTTGAGGGAGTGGCTTGATCATTAATAGAAAGAAATGTAGCACATATTAAGAAAGTGAAACTTTGAGCAATAACAATAATTAAAATAAAGATAATGCCATTAAATATCAGATGTAAGTAGTTTCAAAAACATCACCTTATTCACACAAACTTCTCAGGTAGGTATAATTCAATCCAAATTGCAAATGAGAAATTTCTGGGCATCACTTACTGCCTACCCCTTGTGTTTCCAGACGCAGAGGCCCACATTAGAGTAACCTGCTGAGCACTAACAGCCTTACTCCTGGGAAAGTAATGATTCTGTTCATAAGTCATGGAGAAAGAATTGATTGTGCCCATTTAAGCTTCTTTCTCCCAACTTTCTTATGGAATCTGATTGTCTGTAGATAGGGCAGATTCTTATCAGCAGTTTTGGTGATGGAGACATTTTGCTTAAAGGCATCATTTTCAAGGTTGCAGACTTGGAGCTGAAGATTTTCTTATGACCAGACCAGTCTGTCTAGTCCAGCCATGACAGGTGGTGGTTGGGGCTGAGGAATCACAACCACTGTCCGCTTGCACGTTAGCTACATCTTACAAAACCTTTATTAGTAACGAAGGGCTTTTTTGATCTCCATAGGCATGATACCTATGTCTAACTTACATTCACATAGAAAAATGAAAGATGAGATTTACTGACATTCTTATCCCTCAAATTCTTAAAATTGGGTCTCAGAGAAAGGATTATTCTAGGTCACATAAAAGTAAATGGCAGAACAATTACAGCAATGGAGACTGTAACATCTTTTATAGAGATTCTAGGAAGAGAAAGATTGACCTGGGCCACGTTCAGTGGTTATTTAGTGGTGACCAACAATGTCCAAGGTGTAATGTTGATGTTTCAGTGTCTCCTGGGAGTAAGGAAAAGGTTGAAGGGAGGAAGTGGAGCAGTGAATGCATTTATCTAATATATACGTTACATATGGAAACCTTATTCATTACATATATTATTTATTTTGAAATCAGGAAACTTGCCATTTTACAAATGACTTTTTAAAAATCCCCTGGACTGGAACAATTAATTGAAGATTGTTGGAAGAAGGAAGATTTGGTGGCCCTCAAATGCTCCTTGTTTTCAGGATTTATTTATATTTTATATGTGCTATTAAGAGTTGCTTAAATTTGCGTTTAGGGAAGCCCGGCAAACATCAGGATTCACTTAGACAATATTTCCATCTTCAAAAAGTAACAATCCAGGTATAAGAATGAATTCCTCTTACATCTTTAAGCATTTTTAAAAATTCAGCAAGAGGTGATTATAGATACGAAAGAATCAGGGCCTCTCTGTTTATCTTTTTAAGGTTCGTTATGTTTTCATTTATGATAACTTAGTTTTAAATATATGCTTGCAACTTTTATTTTATTTTTTTTTTGAGATGGAGTTTCGCTCTTGTTACCCGGGCTGGAGTGCAATGGTGCTATCTCGGCTCACTGCAACCTCCACCTCCTGGGTTCAGGCAATTCTCCTGCCTCAGCCTCCTGAGTAGCTGGGATTACAGGCACATGCCACCATGCCCAGCTAATTTTTTGTATCTTTAGTAGAGACGGGGTTTCACCATGTTGACCTGGATGGTCTCGATCTTTTGACCTCGTGATCCACCCTCCTCGGCCTCCCAAAGTGCTGGGATTACAGGCTTGAGCCACCGCGCCCGGCCAGCAACTTTCTAACAATTACATATCTGTAGAGTGTATCATTGACATTTTCCATCTTACTCTTGCACTATGGAAATGTGAACACCAGTTAAATGATATTCTCAGATACAAATTTTGTTATATACCCAAAATCTCTGCTCTTAATGGAGTTCTGCTGCCTTCTCTATATCATTTCCCCACTACTGCATTCTACCCACATCTGCTCATGTCTACTCACAGCTTCAGTCAGTCACCCTAGAGAATGTTCATAGCTTGGGAAAGTCTATGATTAGAAGGGTTGAAAGTGAGAAGCTCCCAAAATGCCTGAAAAGTTTCCTTTTCCTCATGCCTGATTTCTAGAGTTTTGATATCTTTATCTCTTTGTGATGACCAGCACTCTAAAGTAACTTCTAAACATCTATGTTAAAAGGCAGTATGAAAAAGACTACTAAGTTATTAAAACAGATTTGGCATTTTGAATGGATCAATTCTTTAGCAAAATTAAACTATAGTATGGGCCGAGCATGGCGGCTCATACCTCTAATCCCAGCACTTTGGGAGGCCGAGGTGGGTGGATCACCTGAAGTCAGGAGTTCAAGACCAGTCTGGGCAACGTGGAGAAACCCTGTCTCTACTAAAAATACAAAAATTAGCCAGGTATGGTGGAAGGTATCTGTAATCCTAGCTACTTGGGATGGGGAGGCAAGAGAATTGCCTGAACACAGGAAGTGGAGGTTGCAGTGAGTTGAGATCACACCATTGCACTCCAGACTGGGCAACAGATTGAGACTTTGTCTTAAAAACAAAACAAACAAACAAACAAACAAAAAACTATAGTATGTTGAATAAACATGATTAAAATAGACAAGGAAAGGTTATCTTTGTATCTGCATCTATGCCCTAAGAGTGGTCATTGTCTACTGATTTCAGTCTAACCAATCTATACTGCCTTTTAACCCACACTTTTCTCTGATATGTGTTGTACCAGAGAGAGAGAGAGAGAGAGAGATCATCTCTTATTTATACACAAAATCTCAAATGCAATATCTATATTGAGAATGAAAGGAACACTTCCCACCTCCTTTCAAATCTCTCTTTTTGATCTAAGCATTTCCATTGCTATCACTGCAGGGCTAAGGAAATAAAATGTAAGACTTAATCAGGAAGGCTTTCCCCACCACTTGGCCTATGAGTTGAAGGCAGACCAGAAGACAGAGATAGTAAGAGAGGATTTAATGGAAAGGAACATCTTGATTGTTTTCTTGCCTTTTTCTCCCTTCTATAGTTCTCATTTTATACATTATAGTTTATCCCTGAATTTCAGGGGTTTTGGTGGAAGAAAAAGGATAAAGCTTTGTAGCAGATCAAGGAAACCAGAATGAATAGGTTTGCAGTATGCAAAGATTGGAGAAGGCAACAGAGAGTATCCCTTGCTATATTTAACATTTTACTTTATAGTTTAAATTCTTTGAAAATTAGAGTCATAACTAATATATAATTTGTAATTAATATGTTAATGATATAGTGCAAAGAGAGGGAAGGAAAAAGCCTCTTCCCTGCAAATGCAAAACCATATGATACCAGACTTGATTTTTTTAAAAAAATGGAATATGCTTAAGTATCTTTTGTTTAATTCTGAGAATGAAATTAGAAAGTAAAGTTATTATCAGAGAAAAGAAAGAGCTATGAAGGCTGGGAGAATCTTGCCATTATCCCAAGCAAATTAATGCAGAAAGAGGAAGCATAATACCACATGTTCTCATTTACAAGTGGAAGCCAAACATTGAGTACACGTGAACACAGAGAGGAGGAACAATAGACACTGGGTCTTACTCAAGAGCAGAGGGTGGGAGAAGAGTGAAGACTGAAAAACTACCTGTGAGGTACTATGCCCACTACCTGGGTAACAAAATCATTTGTATACAAAACCCCAGTGACATGCAGTTTACTCACGTAACAAACCTACACAGGTACCTCCTGAACCTTAAATAAAATTTGGAAGAAAATAGTGAATCTTGCAGAACAGATGAAGAAGAGGACCATGACTACAGACACAAGGTTTAAAATAAGATGCTAGGATGGATGACTAAAAGTAATTTTAAGCTCAATAAAATAATAAGTGTCTTAAGAAAACATAAACTGTCAAGAAGCAATCATAAACCTGAATAAACCATTATAGAAAAAGCCTTAAGGTTATTAATTTTCTGAAGTAGAGGAGACAGGTTTAGATTGTTTTCTAGGCAAATTGATTCATTTGTTTATTAAGGAGTATTAATTGAATTCCTAATAGATGCCAGGCATGACTCTCAAGAACTTTTAAGGAAAGGCAGTTCTCATACTTTACAAATATAAACATGGTTGCAGAGAACCACTTCCTGTTTGTCAAAAGTATTTGCTTCCTCCAGGTAACATCAGTTACATTTCATGTTTCTCAATACAGGTATGCACCCAATCACTGTTTCACTCTTACCAAACTCACATCTAGCGGATTATTTGCAAAAATGTTCCTAGCAATTTTATCCATCCTCCTTTTTGCTCTCCTTTGCATTATGACTATCTCAGTTTTTGAATTTAGGCTGGTCTGTGATTAGCTCTGTCTGACAGGATATGATGAAGTGATGTTTTATGGCTTCCTTGCTCAGCCTTTAACTGGTCTTGCAGCTACTGCTCTCCACTCCACACGGCTACCACCACTGAAGAACCCTACATTAGGAGACACTTGGCCCAGATAATTAAGACCAGTTCAGATCATAGAGCCCCAGGATTTGAACCACAGGATAACTGCAGCCACAGGTGTAAGCCCAGTTACCACTACTTAGGATATAGACAACCCCTCTTACCAGAGATGGGGCTACATTACTGATCCATAGAGTCACAATCAAATGAATGTTTGCCATCTTAAGTTACTAAATTTGGGGGTGGTTTGACATAGCAAGACATAGCTGAGAGAGAATGTGGATTTTGAAATGGGGTGCTACCTTAACAAAATCTAAAATCTGTGGCATTGACCTTGGGATCAGGTAGCAGGTAAATGCAGGAAGAGTGACATGAAGGCTTCTCTAGGAGGTCTGAAGAAGTTCAAAGTCTGTGGAACAATGATCAAATTGCTTCCTAGAGTAACTTGGAAGTTTTATTTTGCAGTCAGTTGGTCAACTGTATGCTTTGGGCATTCATGCATTTTTGGTAATATTAAGCTTACTATAGTATTGGAATGCCTTTTGGTGCTTGCACATACATTGCTCCTATGAGAGATATCTTTAATTAAAAGTTATGTTTCTTCCTTGCGAGAATTTGTAGTTACATTGAGAGGTTTGGATGAAAGACAATTTTATTTTATTTCATTGTTGTATCCTAATTTTAAACCCTTTTGCATTCATTCTCATTTGGTATTCACAATAAAAAGCAAGAGTATGCAGTGAGAAGGACAGGTCTCATAAGCACATGTTGTTAATGAAGAAGCTGACACACCAAGGGTGTAAAGGATTTGACCAAGATCCAATAGCAGAGCAGATTCAAAGATAATGCCAGCTCCTGATCTTCCTTTCTGGTGCTGTTTACACAGTGATACTTTAACACTGTAAGAAATGCCTATCAATTCTTGTATCACTTTAAAGATGCATTCTTATTGTCTCCAGGCATCCTCTACTTTTGAGTTTCTATTTGCCTCATATAGTTTAGGTTATTAACTTCTAAAGGATAGGGGATATATTTTGAAAATTCATATCTCAGACATTAGGAACCTTAGTAAATTACTTTTGATGGTTACTTTCCACCAGGCAAGACTTTTTAAATCCCAAGCTCATGTTTTCTTCTAGAAAAAGAATAAAGTTTATATACCATTACACCATTTCTTCTTACATGCCAGAAGTCTGGTGAGGTAAATAGGAAGGAAGGAAGGAAGGAAGGAAGGAAGGAAGGAAGGAAGGAAGGAAGGAAGGAAGGAAGGAAGGAGAAAAAGGCATAGAAGAAGGAGACAAGAAGGGAGCAGAAAATAGGAGAGAAGAAAAAACAGGGAGAGAGGGAAAGAAGGGAAGACAGAAAAAGAGGAAGTGAGGAAGAAGCACAAAGGGAGGGAGGGAGGAACGGAGAGAGGGAAAGAAGGAGGAAGGGAAGGAGGGAAGGAGGGAAGGAAGAGAGAGAGGAAGAGAACAAAACCATCAACAAAATTAAAATACTATGTGAACTAAGCCTTGAATATTTTAGTATCAAATGATCCTTGGATTTCATTAACATGTGGTTCCATTTATTAAATGTAATTATAGCTATGCAGATAAAACATGTTGATTCAGCTGTATGTATCCAAGGTCTATGCTAATGTCTTTCCAAATCCAAGTGACAAAGCCAGTTTCTAAATGGCTTCTTTTTTTTTTCAAATTCCACAAACAAATATTTAACTTGCTTTGACTATTTCGACTAACTTTGTACCATATAAAGAAATAATCATATATTATGTTTTAAGATCAAAATGTGATAAATCTTCCAAAATTATTTTAGAAGAATAAATTTTTTTTATATTTCATTATTCAGAAATCTAACAGCTTCTTTTAACCTCTTTCTTTCACTAAAAACAGGTGCGGTGGAGGGGTCCAGAAACGGATAGCAAACATTTAAACAAATAAAAGTATATATTTCCAATCCACAGAACAAGTATATTAAATAATGCTTTTTTCCAAAATAATTATTCAAAAAGCACCACTTAGTGACAAATTTGTCTGTATTTTAAAATGAAAATGGAATTAGTCATTTGTGACTTCCGGTTAATTTTTAAAGTCTTTTCTTAGATCACAATTAAATTCAGAGTAATAGAAGGTATAAAAACAATTTCTGTAAAGCATCAGTATTAATAATAATGATGATGTACCATTATAATAACAGCTACTATTTGTTGAGGATTTAGCATGCACTAGAAATTGTGCTTATTTATTTATAGGTATTTAGCTTGCAGTGACAATAGAGTCACTGAAATCACTGATCCCATGGAAGCAATCAGATATATAATGATTAAAATTGTATGAAGTTCTTTCACACTCTTCCTCCTTGATTATCTCAACAATACTATGTGGTTGGCAGAGCAAATAGTATTTGTTGTAATTTACGCTGCGCATCAGAGATATTAAATGATGATCTCAGATTCAGATTCAAATAACAGTTCTTGAACACCAAAACATGTCATATGTTTTCCTAATTGCTTATACATGTCCTTTAGCATCCTGATAGTAGTCCCACGGAATAAATTCAACGAAGTTTGTAACTTTCCCAATGTGCCATGACTCAAAAACGTACACATCCATTTTTTCACTTAGAACTTATGGTTGTAGGTCTACAAAAAGACTTCGCCAATCATTATGTTGTCAGTAACGATCAGAGCTGGATATTTGCATAGGTGCAGAATATACTAAAACTTCACTTTCTCGGGACATGTGCGCTCTGATTAAGAACCATTTAATAGTGATGAATGTGTCATGAAAAAACCTGAACTCTAAACCTTGTAAATACAATTTAGTTTAAGTATGTGAGTGATTGCCAATGTGTTTACTTCTTTACCTCCAGAAAATTTAGTCCATCCTGATGCAAACTCTTTGGGACCGGGAGGCATTGGACACTGAGTCAAGGGACACTCCAAAGTGAGCAGCCGTACTTCTTGAACTGTCACTAGCTACATGACTACTAATTTGCTCATTGTTACTTTGGTGCATTAACTGATACTTTTTTGGCTTGAAATAGTTAATTATTCTCCTGATTGCCCAATTTACTCCTTGAGAATAGTCTTCACTCAGAGAAGCTGGCTGAATACAAAATACAATGTGCCAGATGCTTTAACTTTCCTCACTGAAGACACCTAAAGATCTGCAAAAGAGCAATTTATCCCTTTTCTCTCTTACCCTGAGGGAATTACAGGACATGGAGTAATTGGATTTGAATCCATACAATATTGTTATTGTTCCTTCAGCTGGCTTTTGAGGGGTCAGAGGAGCCATAGGACAGTAAACACACTTAAAAATAGAATGTTAAAAGCAAAGCCTATTTTACTTGATCTGAAGTTAATGAAACTATTTTGAAAGTGAATGGCTTATATTTTTGACTTATTAAAGAGAATACAGGAAGCAGCTTATAATCTTTATTAGAAACTTCAAGTTCATAATTCTAACAGAAAACGGTAATTGATAATTAAAGTCATCTCAGATTAGTCTAGCATGTAGATCTATTTTTTCTAACAAAAAATGGCCTATGCGCAAGTCACTTGATAATTTCCTTGGTTCAGCCTGTTCTCACCCATCCAACGAATCTTTGGTCAGTTACATTTTTCCTTTGCTCTTTTAAAGAAAATGTAGTTAGAACAGGAAAAACCAAAAACCATGTTTATAGAAAATTTTTTTAAATTTTTTTAAATTTTTTTTTAAAAAATTTATAGAATTTTTTTTAAATTTTACTTTGTTAGACAGGAAGAAATACGGAGACAGATATTTTTGAAATGTCAAACTGGAATTTCTGGCCCATGTGTTGAATTATATGGCTACCAAAGTGGTTAATAGGGCCTTGGACTTTACTACTAGAATTATAGGATTCCTATGAAATCAAGAGTCCTTTTATAAGGAATAAGTATTTTGGGGCAACAACAGCAAATTATAGATTGCTTAGAGGACAATGGGTAGAATGGTGAAGGAATGGGAAACCAGTCCATATGAAAAAAAACTGAAAGAACTCATAAGCCTGGCAGCTCAAGTGAAATTAGGACCAAGAAAATAAAATGAACAGTTTCAGAAACAGCTTCTTTTACAGCATAGGAGAAAGAAAGTTGAAAGATTTATTGGTAGGGTAGGAATAAAATTTTAAAAAATCATCACAGAAAATTGAGATAAGAAAAGGAAGCAAAAGTGAAACAGTCCACAGTTTGAGGGCAGTAGAGGTAAAAGAGCATGCAGAATGTAACTAATTCATTGTTTTGGTAATGAAAAGCTCAGTGAATTTTTAGCAAAATGGTGGAAATAGTAACCAAATAGAAAGTGATCAAGTAATACTTGGTAAAGAAGAAATAAATCAGGAAGTACATAACTTATTTCAAGATTTTTACTGCAACTTGGAATGTTCACCTTTTAAAAATTCATTACAAATTTGCCAAAAAAGCAAAAGGCACTTTGTCATAGTGTTTTGACCTGAAAGGCAAAAATATTGCATTGCAACCTAAAGTAATTTCTTCTTGTTATTTTCCACCATGAATGTGAAAAACTTTTTAGAACAATAGCTCCTTTGTAATCTGAGATATACCAAGTGGATGTACACACAGCACATATTTGGAAACATCTGTTACTGTGCTTGCCCAGGTAATTATACTAAGGAGGCCAAATTGTTCAAGAGCCCATCATTCTATGAATAAAAGAATAGTCAAATGTAACTCCCTGTGTCAGTTACCAGACAAATGTTGTGCTTGATATCTGCTGTCTCCCTCATATGCTGGCCACAGTGGATGAGTGAGAACCAGCTTTTCATTGACATTGTTGAACTCAGAGAACACAGAATGATTTCATTGTAGTAACTAAAATTGACAAAATGTTTGAAGGTATTTAATGTCTTAATTGTACAGATGAAGAAACATGGGTTTCACAATGTTATATGAGATTTCTGAGGTCATTTTCCACGTTCGCAGAAAAGCTAGGAGTACAACCCACATCATTGTATTTTAAATTCCACAACCATCTGGAAACTGTTCCTTTTAGCTGCCTTTTCTCTCTCGGTTTCTACAATCAAATCAACATTTAAAAACCACAAGTTAATGTATGATTTGGCATAAGCATAAGGATGAGAAGGGGTAGGGATGTGTTTGAGATAAAATGGAATTGAAAACAGTCAAAGCACGGGGAATAATGTCATAAGTATAAACAAGAGCATACACATATGATTCAAAGAGCTGAAACATGCAAAACCATACCCATTAAAATGAAACTTGAGAAATAATTAGAGGGAAAACACTCCACATCTATGCCTGAAGATGTATTTATGTGCTTCCATTATGTACTTAGCCCTGAACTAGGTGTTTTAGAGGATTCATGAGAAATACAAATCATGGCCCCTGTCTTCAAGGTGAAATATTATTCACTTAAATAATTATAAACAGGTCTTACATAGCACTTATTAAAACTCAGTCACTGTTGTACTGCTTTTGGCATACTGTCATTCACAAGTCTGTGACATAGAGAGGTACTATTATCTCCATTTTAGAGATGAGGAAACAAGGTTAAAAAAAGGAGTTCTATGTTAGTTTCCTAGGACTACTATACAAAGTGCCACAGAAAGAATGGCTTAAAACAGAAAATATAATTTCACAGTTGTCGTGAGCACAGGTCTAAAATCAAGGTGTCAGAAGGGACATGCTTTCTCTAAAATCTGTGGAGGAGAATTTTTCCGTGCCCCTTCCTAGCTTCTCATGGTGACCTTCAATCCTTGATGCTCTTTGGCTTATAGATCAGTCACTCCAATCTCTGCCTCTGTTGTCACATAACATTCTCCCTGTGTGACTCTGTCTTCTTATAAAGACACAAAACATATAGGATTAAAGTCCCACCCTATTCTCTACTCCAGTATGACCTAATCTTACCTAATTACATCTCCAAGGATGCTACCTTCAAATAAGTTTACATTCTGATATACTAAGGTTAGAACTTCAACATTTCTTTTTGGGGGACACAGTTCACCCATAACCTCTACCTTGTCCAAGTTTACTCAGATACTCAGAGGAGAAGCCAACACAGTCTTTCCAAAGACAATGCCTTCGGCTACTATGCCATTACATAATTAACTACTATGACTAGGATCTTCTGACTGCATTGTAATACTTCAAGGATACTGAGGAATTGGGGATACAGTGAGGTGATGGAGATCCATAGAGACCATGAACAACTAGTTTAGTTAGAGCAGAGGGATGCCAAAAGCTCCTTCAGGAGGTGAGTACATGAGAGACATAGAGACTGGATTAAAACTACTGAAATAAAAAAGAAAAGGCAATGGAAAAAAGTACTATGTTTAGAATCCTATGATTGGAAAAGTTCCATGAAAGGAAAAATTACTTTAGTGGTAGGCAAAAATGAGCCTATCTAATTTACCTGTATGTTTGCAATGTGTTTCAACCTGCAACACAACCATACCTGCAATATAATTTATTCTAGATAGTTAACTTTTTCTTTTAATGGAAGAAGGGTTTGGAAATGATTATCAAAGTAGGAGTGACATTATAATTTGAAAATTGATACATCTGAAATCTAGTAATAGTAATAAACAGGGAATCTGAGCTAACCTTGCCACTGAGAACAACCAAAAAATTGTACATAAAATAAAAGTCAGCTAAAAGACATTGGTAAGGCATAATGATAGTAAAAAATTAGTAAGCTATGATCAGGGAGAAGACAGAAATTCACATAGGTGAACCTGACATTGTGGCTTATTTTTCCTCTAGTAGTCATTTTGCAATTCCAGAGAGGAAAAAAAAAACGTAAAAGACTGAGCAAGAATGCATCATGTTTATGGGGACAATTAGTTTAGGACTCAACAAGTTTTGGGAGCTGGGTGAAACCTCTGTATGTATGGTAGGGATTTCTAAGGCTGAACATTAAAAGGAAGGGGTAAAGTGGGAATGAACTAACTCCCATATGAACTACAGCATATCATTGCATCATCTCAGTTCCTGGAATACTGTTAACAAATTTCTACATTGCTAGTGTCCACAGAAGTCTGCCTGAAAAAAACTAAGGCAATTTCTGGAGAAAGATGGCATTAGCCTAGTTCACAAATTATTTCTCTATGTAATATTTCAAAGACATTCTTCAGGACAAAATAAAAAGTAACTGGACGTACGAACACACAAAATATCATAAAGTTAATGGTAGAAATACACAATAAAACAGAAACACATGCTCTAGATTTGGAGTAAATCAGACATAGATTTTAAAATAATGATACTTATAGCATTAAAAGAGGTAAAAAATGATGGTGAGAATTAAGACACACAATTAGGAAAAGTGAAAAAGGAATTAGCACGCCAAAGCCCTTGAAATTTTAGAATTTCTAAGCATGAAAAGGCAAATTAAGATCTCAATGGATTAAACACAGTCAACACAGAGAATAGAGGTCTGGAAAAGAGATCAGAATATACTAACTAAAATAATTCAGAGGCGAGAAAATCGGAATAACGATTAAGAATCCAATAAGAAAGAAGAATGAGACAGAAGTAACAGAATTTTTTAACACCAAAGAAAAATAGGAGGCATTAAACTTAAGAAATCCCATGACAATTGGGTAGGATTAAAAGAAACAAATTAAAGACACAAACAAACAAAAAATATAAGTACATCCTAGTAAAACTGGTAAAATCTAAAGCCAAAGAGAAAAATCTAAAACAATTGGACTTCTACTAACTTTCCATTCTATCAATGGAAGTCAGAGATCGCTTAATATCTTCTAAATGCTGAAAAATAACTATCACCCTGGAATTCAAAAACCAAGAAAAATACATTTTAAGAAAGAATATGCAATAAGAGTACTTTTAGATAAGCAATAATTGAGAGAATTTATTACCAATAAACCCAAACTAAAAAATACAAAAGGTTATTTTAAGTGGTAAAAAAAATCTTTCATATAGACAGAATGTATGAACAACAATGAAAAAAGAAATTATGTGGTTAAATCTAAATAAATATTGACTGTAGAAAATATATATTCATGGCTGAATACAACAAAGATGATGAGAAGCAGCTGCGGTTTGTGGCACTCAGGGAGGGGAATGAAAAGAAGCAAGTAAACTCAACACTTTCAACTGAAATATCCATGTTTTCACACTGGGACTGACTAGACAAACAACTCAACCCAAGATATGAAAGAAAAATGGGGGAAGCAGGGACAATGGCCCACCTGGGAGTTGCATGGAGCCAAAGAAACCCTCACCCCTAGGCAAAAGAAGTGGTCAGTAATTTGAGACCCTGCCCAGGAAACCACATTTTTCCCATGAATTTTTACCAGTGGATCAGAAAACCCCTCTTAAGCCAAGGTCCTTAGGGCCTTGAATCTGATACACAAAGCTGTGTGGAGTCTCAGCAGAGCTGCCACTCAGGCACACACAAAAACCCAGTAGTTTTACACACTCTGACTTTGGGATCCCCAGCAAGGCAGGAAATTCATCTGTACATATCCATAGAAGGGGGCTGAAGCCAGGGAGTAGGCAGCATCATTCTGCAGGAATCATTTCCATTGTACCTCACAAGTTAAGACCAACTGGTTTGGAATCTCAGCCAGCCAACTGCAGCAAGTCTGCTAGGGTCTGCCTGAGACGGATCCCAGTTCCTGGGGAAAGAGGTAGCCACCATCTCTACCGTTCAGTAGATTCAGCTGTTCCAGCCTGCTGATTGTGGAGAATACAAATGGTCCAGATAAGGAAGGGTCCCCCACAATGCAACACAGCTGCCTTGCCAGATTGTGGCCAGACTGCTTCTTAAGCAGGACCCCAGACTATTCCTCCTCACTGGGTGGCACCTCTCTGCAGAGACTTCAGCCACTCCAGCAAGGGTTCCATGGACAGAACTCTGATGTCTCCCTTAGATGGAGCTTCTGGTGGGGAGGGGCAGCCGCCATCTCTGCAGTTCAGTAGGCTTAGCCATTCCATCCTGCCACTTGTGGAAAATATGACAGTCCAAACAAGGAAGGGTCCCTCACAATGCAGCATAGCTGCCTTGCTAGGTTGTGGCCCACTGCTTTTATAAGCAGGAGCCAAATTCACTTTTCTCACTAGGCAGGTCCTCCCTGCAGCAGCTTCAGCCACTCCAGTCAGGGTTCTACAGATAGAGCTATGATCTCTCCCAGAAATGGAGTTCCTGGAGGGAGGGTGACTGTCATCTCTGTGGTTTGGTCAACTCAGCCACTCTAGCCTGCCAGCTATGGAGAATACAAGTGGTCCAAAGGAGGAAGGGTCTCCCCACAATGTAGCACACTTGCTCTACCAAAAATCAGCCAGACTGATCCTTTGAGCAGTTTCCTGATCTTGTTCCTCCTGACTGAATGAGACCTCTCAATGGTGGTCCCTGGTCTGCTTCTAAAGGCATGTGTGGTCTAGCAAAAGGTCAGTACCCTCCCCCACCGGGACAGAACTTTCAGAGGAAGTAGCTGGCTGCCATGTTTGCTGTTCTACAGCCAGCCTTCACTAGTGATACCTCCAGATACGGGGGGAAACACGGCAACTGATACCTGGAATGGACCCCTAGCAAATTGCAGCAGCCCTAGGGAAGAGTGGCCTGACTGTTAAAAGAAAAATAAACTAACAGAAGACAATAACATCAATGTTAAAAGACCTCCAAAAACCTCATTCAAAAGTGAGCAAGCTTAAAGATTGAATGTAAATAAACCCACAAAGATGACAAATAATCAATGCAAAAATGCTGAACACTCAAAGAAGCAGAGGGCCTCTTCTCCTCCAAATGACCACAATACCTCTCCAGCAATGGCACAGAACTGGACTGAGCCTGAAATGGCTGAACAGACAGAAGTAGGCTTCAGGAGGTAGGTAATAACAATCTTCACTGAGCTAAAGAAGTATGCTGTAACCCAATGCAAACAAGCTAAGAATAATGATGAAACAATACAGAAGCTGATAACCAGAATAGTCAGTTTAGATAGGAACATAACTGACCTGACGGAAAAGTGCAATACAAGAACTTCACCTGCATTATAAGTATCAACAGCAAAATAGACGAAATAGAAGAAAGAGTCTCAGAGCTTAAAGACTATCTTTTTGAAATAAGATAGGCAGATAAGAACAAAGAAAAAAAGCATAAAAAGATATGAACAAACCTCTAATAAATATGAGATTATATACAGAGACCAAACCTACAACTGA
Organism: Leontopithecus rosalia; assembly: GCA_028533165.1. Lineage (NCBI taxonomy): Eukaryota > Metazoa > Chordata > Mammalia > Primates > Cebidae > Leontopithecus > Leontopithecus rosalia. The sequence goes on from CM052654.1 coordinate 93,601,186, forward strand.
TTGGAGGACCTAAAAGAGACAGGGAGAATAGACCCAAATAGGAAAATATACTTCAGGATGTCATCCAGGAGAATGTCTCCACCCTAGCAAGACAAGCCAACATTCAAATTCAAAAAATCCAGAGAACCCTTGTAAGATACTTCACAAGAAGATCAACCCCAAGATACATAATCATCAGATTCTCCAAGGTTGAAGTAAAAGAAAAACCATTAAGGGCACCCAGAGAGATAGGCCAGATTACCTACAAAGAGAATGCCATCAGACTAATAGCAAACCTCTCAGCAAAACCCTTACAAGCCAGAAGAGATTGAGGGCCAATATTCAACATTCCTAAAGAAAAGAATTTTCAACCCAGAATCTCATATCCAGCCAAAATAAGCTCCATAAGTGAAGGAGAAATAAAACCCTTTTCAGAAAAGTGAATTCCAAGGGAATTTATCACCACCAGGCCTAGCTTTCCAGGGCTCCTAAGGAAGCACTAAATATGGAAAGAAACAACTGTTACCAACCACTACAAAAACACACTGAAATACACAGACCACGGACACTATGAAGAATTAATATAAACAAGTCTGCAAAATAACCACATAGCATCAGGATGGCAGGATCAAATTCAAATACAACAATACTAACATTAAATTTAAATTACCAAAATGCCCCAATTAAAAGACACAGAATGCCGAGCTTCATAAAAAGTGAAGACTCATCAGTGTGCTGTCTTTAAGAGACGCATCTCAAGTGCAAAGACACATGTAGGCTCAATATAAAGGGATGTAGGAAAATTTATCAAGCAAATGGAAATCAGAAAACAAAGCAGAAGTTGAAATCTTAGTTTCTGACAAAACATAATTTAAAACAACAAAGATCAAAAAAGATGAAGGGTACAGGATTCAACTCAAGAAGAAGAGCTAACTAACCTAAATATATGTGCACCCAATGCAGAAGCACCCAGATTCATAGAGCTAGTTCTTAGAGACCTACAATGAGACTTAGACTCCCACACTAATAGCGAGAGAATTTAACACCCCACTATCAATACTGACAGATCATGAAGACAGAACGTTAACAAAGATATTCAAGATCTGAACTCAGCTCTGGATCATGTAGATCTGATAGATATTTAAAGAATTCTCCCCACAAATTCAACAGAATACATGTTCTTCTCACTGCCTCATGGTACTTACTCTAAAATTGATCACATAATCAGAAGTAAAACATTCCTCAGCAAGTACAAAAGAACTGAAATCATAAGAGCCTCTAGACTACAGGGCAGTCAAATTAGAACTCAAGATTAAGTAATTCACTCAAAACCACACAACTACATGGAAATTGAACAAACTGCTACTGAATGACTCTTGGGTAAATAATGAAATTAAGTCAGAAATCAAGAAGTTCTTTGAAACTAATGAAAATAAAGAGACAATGTACCAGAATCTCTGGGATGCAGCTGAAGCAGTGTTAAGAGTGAAATTTATAATACTAACTGCTCACATCAAAAACTTAGAAAGATTTCAAGTTAATCTAATATCTCAACTAAAATAACTAGAAAACTAAGAGCAAACAAACCCCAATGCTATCAGAAGACAAGAAATAACCAAAATCAGAGCTGAATTGAAGGAAACAGAGATACAAAAACCCTTCAAAAATCAATGAATCCAGGAGCTGGGTTTTTTTGAAAATATTAATAAAATGGATAGATACCACTAGCTAGACTAATAAAGAAGAAAAGAGAGACGAAAATAAACACAATCAGAAATGATAAGGAAGATATCACCACCAACCCTACAGAAAACAACCAACCATCAGAGAATACTATAAATAACTCTATGCACAGAAGCTAGAAAATCTAGAAGAAATGAATACATTCCTAGATACATATACCCCACCCAAGAATGAATTAGGAAGAAATTGAATACCTGAATAGACCAAAAGCAAGATTTGAGGCAAGCCTACCAACCAAAAAAAGCCCAGGACCAAACAGATTCGTAGCTGAATTCTACTGGAGATACAAAGACGAACTGGTACCATTTCTACTGAAACGATTCCAAAAAAATTAAAAAGGAGGGACTCCTTCCTAACTTACTCTATAATGCCAGCATCATCCTGATATCAAAACCTGTAGGTAATACAACAACAATAACAACGACAACACTTCAGGCCAATATTCTTGATTGAGATCAATGAAAAAATTCTCAATAAAATACTCACAAATCGAATCCAGCAGCACCTCAAAATGGTTATCCCCCATGATTAAGCTGACTTCCTCCCCAGGATGGAAGGTTGGTATAACATATGCAAATCAATAAATGATGTTTATCACAGAAACAGAATTAAAAACAAAAAATCCATGATTGTCTCAATCGATGCAGAAAGACCTTTGATAAAATTCCACAGTCCTTCATGTTAAAAAAAAAACCTCTCAATAAACTAGATATTGAAAGAACAGATCTCAAAATAATGAGAGCCATGAATGACATATCACAGTCAATATTATACTGAATGAGCAAAATCTGGAGCCATTGTCCTTGAAAATCAGCACAAAACAAGGATGCCCTCTTTTCATCACTCCTAATCAACATAGTATTCAAAGGTCTGGCCAGGGTGCTCAGGCTAGAGAAAGAAATAAAATGTATTCAAACATAAGAGAAGAAGTCAAATATCTTTGCTTGCAGTTGACATGATCCTATATCTAGAAAACTCTATTGCCTCAGCCCAAAAGCTTCTTATACTTAAAGCTTCCTAAGTTGATAAGCAAATTCAGCAAAAGCTCAGGATACAAAAATCAATGTGTGAAAATTGCTAGCATATCTATACACCAACAACAGGCAAGCAGAAGGCCAAATCATGAACGAACTTCCATTTACGATTACTACAGAAAGAATAAAATACTGAGGAATACAGCTTACAAGATAAGTGAAGGACCTCTTCAAAGAGAGCGACAAACCATTGCCCAAAGAAATTAGAGAGGATACAAACAAATTGGAGAAACAATCCATGCTCATAAATAGTAAGAATCAATATTGGGAAAATGGCCATACTGCCCAAAGTAACTTATAGATTAAATGCTATTCCTATTAAACTACCAATGATATTCTTCACAGAATTACAAAAAAAAAACAATTTAAAAATGTATATGGAACCAAAAAAGGGCCCATATAGCCAAGACAATCCTAAGCAAAAAAAACAAAGCTGGAACCATCACACTACCTGACTTTAAACAAGGCTACAACAACCAAAACAGCAGGGTACTGGTACAAGAATAGACACATAGACCAATGGAACAGACTGGAGAACTCAAAAATAAGATCAAACCGCTGCAATTATCTGATCTTCAAGAAACTTGACAAAAACAAGCAATGGAAAAGGAATCTCTATTTAATAAATAGTTCTAGAAGTGCTGGCTAGTCATATGCAGAAAATTAAAACTGGATCCTTTTCTTACACAAAAATTAACTCCAGATGGATCAAAGACTTAAATGTGAAACCCAAAACTATAAAAATCCTAGAAGAAAATCTAGGCAATATCATTCAGGACATGGACATGAGCAAATATTTCATGACAAAAAATGCCAAAAGCAATTACAGCAAAAGAAAAAATTGACAAATGAGATCTAATTAAACTAAAGAGCTTCTGCACAGCAAAATAAAGTATCATCAGAGTAAACAGACAACCAACAGTATGAGAGAAAAATTTGCAATTTATCCATCTGACAAAGGTCTAACATCCAGAGTCTACAAAGATCTTCAACAAATTTACAAGAAAAAAATCAAACAGCCCAATTAAAAAGTGGGAAAAGTATATGAACAGATACTTCTGAAAAAAAATATACATGTGGCCAACAAACATATGGCAGGTGCCTGTAATCCCAGCTAATCAGGAGGCTGAGGCAGGAGAATTGCTTGAACCAGAGAGGAGGTTGCAGTGAGTCTGGATCATGCCATTGCACTCCAGCCTGGGTGACAGAGCGAGACTCCAGCTCAAAGAAAAAAAGAAAAAAGAAATGTGATTGGATAAAAAGGCTGTTATGTAATGTTGATGGACTGAATGGAGGAAACCTAGCAAGGCTTTTCTGTTCACCTTCCTTTTTGCCTCTCTGTGTAGCACTATTTTTTTTCTCTCAGGCATAGGGCAAGGCCCCTTTGGAATGAGGGTCTTATAACCTACTAACAGACAAGGGTATGTCAGAGAATTTCTTTATAGCTGGCTCCTAGAGAGAAAAGCAGTGAAAGGTTAGAGTCATATTTTAAGTTTTATGACTGGCTTTGTGGGCGGGGTGAGGGGTGGGTTCTGGTCCCTATGAACTACCTTGGGGAAAGGTTGATTCTACTTTCTATGGCTTGCCTTAGGGGAGAAAGAAGAGTGAGAGACAGGAGGGCAGGAGAAAGTCAGAGAAAGACTTTGTTTCTGAGGCTGCTTCTGAGGATTTTACTTTGAAATATCATTTTATGGGCCCCAGCATAACTAATAAAGCTATGGGTATAATCTTTACAGTAATAGAAGGAAAAGGAATAAAAATTTAATTTAAAAAAATTAATAAAAACAAAAAAGCTACAAAGAGAAGAAACATAAATAATTATGGTTTATTAAAATCCAAATGCATCAATATTTACATTAAATATGAATGAATTAAATAGAATATTTAAAAGACAAAGATTTTTCAAATATGGTTAAAAGGAAGCTATGAAAGTGCCCCCTGATCTCTACAGATGGGGATTCAACCAAAGGTACAATTTGAGAACTTCCTCTTGGTCACTAGGATATAAAAAGTGATAAGGCTGGGTGTAGCAGCTCATGCCTGTAATCACAGCACCTTGGGAGGCCAAGGTGGGTGGATCACCTGAGGTTAGGAGTTCGAGACCAGCCTGGCCAACATGGTGAAACCCCGTACCTACTGAAAGTACAAAAATTAGCTGGGCATGGTAACTTGTGCCTATAATCCCAGCCATTTTGGAGGCTGGAGCAGGAGAATCACTGAACCCGGGAGGTGGAGCCTGCAATGAATCAAGATAGTGCCACTGCACTGTGGCTTGGGCTACAGAGCAAGACTCCATCTCAAAAAAAAAAAAGAAAAGAAAAGAAAAGAAATTAAAACTCCTCTCTATAGTCATTACAACAAGATCATATTACTCTGTATGCAAATGTTAAAAGTAAAAAGATACAAAATATTTGTCATAAGAAAAATAACAAGAAAAAAGCTGATAAAGCCATAATATAAATTAGATGGTAAGACAGAAAGGATTTTAATGATAAGTCACCAAGATTCAGATTCATATAAGCACTAAATTTTCAGAACTTAAAAATACTCACATAACATTTTAAAAAATTGTTCCAGTGATAAAGTGATCATGGTATAATTAAATTAGAAACTTCTAACCAAAAAGAAAAGCAGAGACTCTTCTACTTTAAAAAGTTAAGACATCTACTTTTTACTAATATATTAATGCAAGGTAAAATTATGAGAAAAATCAGGAAATACATAATAATAAAAATGATAATATTACATATCAAAACTTGTGACATGCAGTTAAAGCTATACTTAGATGGAGTATCTTTTTAATCTATATGCATATGTTAGCAAATAAGATAAACAGAAACTGAATGATTTATTTAAAGGATTTAAGAAAAGAAGATTGAATTATAAGAAAGAAGGAAGGAAATAATAGAACAGAAAATTAATGCAACAGAGTACAATCTTAGAGATGACAACAAATGTTAAAGTTGATTATTTGATAAGATTAATAAAACTGTTAAATTTGAGTAAGGATGATTAAAGACTGATCAAAAGTGAAGGAGATATTATTTTAAAAAACCTTTATGCAAATACGGCATTTTTTATGAAACACATAAAATTATATAAAGACCCAAGTTACCAATACTGACAATTGGAAAAAATAGAAAATAAGATAGACCTAAGCTATTAAATAAATTGAATTCATAATATAAAATCTCCAAAACAAAACCCTAGCCCTGCCTGGCTTCAGTATTAAATTCTACTAAACATTTAAAATGGAAATGTGACCAATATTACACATAATCTTACAAAGTCTAGAACACTTTCTAACCTTTCTTAAAATGTAATATAACCTTTGTAACAAACAGGACAAGGACATTACAAAAAGGAAACAGTACATTAATTTTACATACAAACAGATAAAAGCCCAAAGAAGAAAATAAAAGGTTAAATACATTTTAAAATGCAGACACACACAAACACACAAACACATTTGTGTGTGTATATGTGTATTATATATATATATATATATATTAAGGAATTATCCATCATGAACAAATTTGGTGTATTCTAGGAATGGAAATTGGTTTAACATTTGAAAATCAATAAATGTAATATATTATAAAGGAACAAATCTGTGATGATCTCAACAATTCATATAAAACATAGATAATATTCAATACCCATTTATAGTTAAACAGTCTGAGAAAATAAAGAATGTAGAACTTTTCTAGTTAACTTTCACTTTAAGTTCAGATATACAGGTCCAGGTTTGTTCTATGGCAAACTTGTGTGATGAGGATTTGTTGTACAGATTATTTCATTACCCATGTATTAAGCCTAGAACCCATGAATTTTTTTCCCTAATCCTCTTCTCCCTCCTTTCATCCTCTGATAGGAGGAAAGTAGAACTTTCTAAAACTAACAAATCGCATCTAAATAAAACATAACTAGCAAAGCATTGGGTTGAAAGTGTTTAGATCACAATAATTGATAGATGTTTTTTATGTTTATTCAACATTATACTGGAGGTCTTAGCTAGAAGAATAAGGCAAAACATTTAAGAACTGAAAAGGAAGAAAAGAAATTGTCATATTTGCATATGCTTATTTATATACGTGGAAGATGCAGAATAATCTACAAAACAATTGTTAGACGATGTGATGCAGCAAGTGCGCAAGATACTAAGTTAATATACAAATTTAATTATATTTCCATATAAAAGCAAAAATATATTTAGATAATAATGTAAAATGATACCATTTACAGTACCATCAAAAATATCAACTAAGAATAAATGTTAAAAAAATGTTTAAGACCTTTATATAGAAAACTACAAAACACTAGTTAGATAAAAATTTAAGATGACTCTATTAAGTGGTATAATATGACTCCATAATATAAAGTTATAATTTCTTTCCTACCTAACCTACACATTTAGTTATATCCCAACACAAAATTCAAGAGATTGTATTATTTATTTATATATTTATTTATTTATGTTCATTTTTGTGAAACCTGACAATCTGATTCAGAAATTTACGCATCAAGGAAAGACCAGTAATAACCGAGACATCAGTAAACTTGAGTGGGCATATTCAAAAGAGAGCATCAAAAGTGCCAATAAATATATGAAAAATTTCTCAACTTCATTACTCATAAGAATACACAAATTAAAATCCCAGATACTACTATGTATGACCACATCAGGGTGGCTAAAATTAAGAATAAGACTGATGCCACCAAGTTTTGGCAAAAAAGTTAATTAGAAATCTCTCATACTCTATTGGTGGGAGTGTACATTTTCATAAATCTGGAAATCAGTTTGACATTATCTACTAAAGTTGAAGATTTGCATATGCTTTGACTGAGTGATTTCAGTCCTCAGTGTATACATAACAGAAATGTATGCATGCATGTATGCTATTTGTTTAGCAAAGGTAACAAACTAAATGTCTACAATGGAAGAAAGCATAATTAGATTGTGATATGTTGCTATACTAGACAAAGCAAACTAGACTTTACACAGACACCTAAAATAACAGAGATACATTTACAAACCTATCATTGAGAAGCAAAAATACGGTGTTCACATTCTAAAGAAAAGCAGGAAAGTGAACATAATGTTCAGATGGTGCTTTCTTGGAAGCAAGTACAGTGATTGGGAGGGGTCTTCTGGAGGTGCTGTCAATTTTCTACTTTCTGACCTGAATAATGATTCTTTATTTTTGCACTGTTTTATTGCATTTATTTAATACATACCACATAAGTGTTTTGATATACTTATCCTGTGTACACTATACCTAATGTGTATTCCTTTATTACTCAACCCTCTCCACCCTTTCCCCTGAGTCCCCAAAGTCCATTGTACCTTCTTATTCCTTTGCATCCTTGTAACTTAGCTCCCACAGATATACGATGTTTGGTTTTCCATTACTGAGTTACTTTCCTTAGAATAATCATCTCCAATTCCATCTAGGCTGCTGCAAATGCCATTATTTTGTTCCTTTTTAAAACTGAGTAGTATTCCATGGTATGTGTGTATATACATATATATGTATACTTATAAAAAACACATTTTCAGTATCCACTCATTGATTGATGGGCATTTGAGCTGGTTCCATATTTTTGTAATTGTGAATTGTGCTGCTATAAACATGCGTGTTCAAGTATCTTTTTCACATAAGCACTTCTTTTCCTCTGGTTAGATACTCAGTAGTGGGATTGCTGGATCAAATGATAGACCTACTTTTAGTTCTGTAAGGAATCTCCATATTGTTTTCTATAGAGGTTGTACTAGTTTACATTTCCACCAGCAGTGTAAAAGTGTTCCTCTTTCAATACATCGACATCAACATATATATATATTTTTTTTAATTTTTTGATTAAGGCCATTCTTGCAGGAATAAGGTGCTACCACATGATAGTTTTGAGTTGCTTTTCCCTGATAATTCGTGATGTTGAGTATTTTTTCATGTTTGTTGGCCATTTGCATATCCTCTTTTGAGAATTGTCTGTTGATGTACTTAGCTGACTTTTTGATGGGATTGTTTTTTTCTTGATGATTTGTGTGATCTTCTAGATTCTGGAGATTAGTTCTTTGTCAGATACATAGTTTGCACGTATTTTCTCTCATTCTATGGGTTGTTGGTTAACTCTGCTGATTATTTCTTTTGCTGCGCAGCTTTTTACTTTCATTAAGTTCCATCTATTTATCTTTGTTTTGGTTTCATTTGCTTTTATGTTCTTGGTAATAAACTCTTTGCCTAAGCCAATGTCTAGAAGGATTTTTCCAATATTATCTTCCAGAATTTTTATGGTTTAAGGTCTTAGGTTTAAGTCTTCTATCCATCTTGAGTTGATTTTTGTATAAGGTGAGAAATGAGGATTCAGTTTCATTCTTCTACATGTGGCTTGCCAATTATCCCCGCACCATTTGTTGAATAGAGTGTACTTGCCTTACTTTATGTTTTTGTTTACTTTGTCAAAGATCAGATTGGTGTAAAAATTTTGGTTTATCTCTGGGTACTCTATTTTGTTCCACTGGTTTATGTGCCCATTTTTATACGAGTATCATGCTGTTTGAATATAGTGTGAAGTTCGGTAATGTGATACCTCCAGATTTGTTCTTTTTGCTTAGTCTTGCTTTGGCTCTGCAAGCTCTTTTTTGGCTCCATATAAACTTTAGAATTGTGTTTTCTAGTTCTGTGATGAATAATAGTGGTATTTTGGATGGGAATTGCAATGAATTTTTAGATTGCTTTTGGCAATATGGTCATTTCAACAATATTGACTCTACCCATCCATGAGCATGGGATATGTTTCCATTTGTTTGTGTTGTCTATGATTTCTTTCAGCTGTGTTTTGTAGTTTACACTGTAGAGTTCTTTCACCTCCTTTGTTAGGTATATTCCTAAGGTTTTTTTGTTTGTCTGTTTTGTTTGTTTATCTGGCTATTGTGAAAGGGTTTTAATATTTTATTTCATTCTCAACTTGGTGATTGTTGGTGTATAGCAGTGCTATTGATTTGTGTGCATTAATTTTATGTCCTGAAACTTTACTGAATTCACTTATCAGTTCTAGGAGCTTTTTGGATGAGACTCTAAGGTTTTCTAGGTATACAATCATATCATCAGCAAACATCAACAGATTGACTTCCACTTTACTGATTTGGATGCCCTTTATTTCTTCATCTTGCCTGATAGCTCTGGGAAGGACTTCTAGTACCATGTTGAATAGAAGTGAGGAAAGTAGGCATCCTTATCTTGTTTCAGTTCTCAGGGGAAATGCCTTCAACTTCTCCCTATTCAATATAATGTTGGATGTGGGTTTGTCATAGATGGCTTTTATTACCTTAAGGTATATCCCTTCTGTGCTGATTTTGCTGAGGGTTTTAATCATAAAGTGTTGCTGGATTTTGTCAAATGCTTTTTCTGCATCTATTGAGATGATCATATGATTTTTATTTTTAGTTTTGTTTATACAGTGTATCACATTTATTGACTCACATATGTTAAATCATCCTCACATCCCTTCTATGAAACCCATTTGATTATGGTGGATTTTTTTTGATAAGCAGTTGGATTAGGTTAGCTAGAATTTGGTTGAGGATTTTTGCATCTATGTTCATTAAGAATATTGATCTGTGGTTTTCTTTATGTCCTTTCCTGGTTTTAGTATTAGGGTGGTACTGTCTTTGTGGGGAGATTTAGGGAGGATTCCCTCTTTAGCTTTTGGAGTACTGTCAATAGGATTGCCACCCATTTTTCTTTGAATCTAATAGAATTCATCTGTCAATCATTCTGGTCCTGGATTTTTCTGGGCAATTTTTAAATTACCATTTCGATCTCACTGCTTGCTATTGGTTGGTTCAGGATTCTATTTCTTCCTGGTTTAATGTAGGAAGAGTATGTTTCCAGGTATTTATCTGTCTTCTCTAGGTTTTCTCGTTTGTTTGCATAAAGGTGTCCTTGAATGATCTTTTGTATTCCTGTGATTTCGGTGGTAATATCTATCTCCTATTTTGCTTCTCATTGAGCTTATTTGGGTCTTCTCTGTATTTTTCTGGGTTAATATTGCTAATGGTCTATCGACTTTGTTTATCTTTTCAAAAGAACTAGCTTTTTGTTATATTAATCTTTTGTATTATTTTTGTTTGTTTCCATTTCCTTTAGTTATGCTCTATCTTTTTATTTATTTTATTCTGCTGTATTTGGGTTTGGTTTGCTCTTGTTTCTCTATTTCCTTGAGGCCTTAGCTGAGATTGCCTATTTGTGCTCTTTTGGACTTTTTGATGTAGGCATTTAATACTATGAACTTTCCTTTTAACACTGCTTTTACTGTATCCCATAGATTTAGAAAGGTTGTTTCGCTATTATCATAAAATTCAAAAAACTTTTTAATTTCCATCATAATTACATTGTTGATCCAATGATCATTCAAGGGCAGGTTGTTTAATTTTCTTATATTTGCATGGTTTTAGGATTCCTTTTAGAGTTGATTTTCAGTTCTATTCCTGTGGTCTGAGAGAATACATGATATGATTTTGATTTTCTTTAATTTAAAAAGTGCACCCAGCCTGCATTTTTCATTTCTCTAAGTGTGTCTCTCATTTCCAGAAGTTGTGATTGGTTTTTGATCTATGCTATCTGATTTAGTGAAGATTTTTCCTTTCTCTGCATCACGTTTTTGATTTAGACTTGTTTTATTATATGGCTTATCTTGGAAAATGTTCCATGTTCTCGTGAGTAAACAGTATATTCTGCCATTATTGGGTAGGATGTTTGGTAAATATCTCTTAAGTCCATTTGTTCTTGGGTACAGTTTAAGTCCATTGTTTTTGTTGACTTTCTGTCTTGATAATCCATCTAGTGCTGTCAGTGGAGCACTGATGTACCCCACTAATATTGCATTGACAACTATCTCATTTCTTAGGTCTAGTAGTAATTGTTTTATAAATTTAAGAGCTCCAGTGTTAAGTGCATATATATTTAGGACTGTGATGTTTTCCTTTTGTACTAATCCTTTCATCACAATATGTCTCTGTTTGTCTTTTAAACAGTTGTTGCTTTGAAGCCTGTTTTGTCTGATTTAAGAATAGCTACTCCTGCTTGTTTTGGGTTTCCATTTCCATAAAATACATTTTCCCACCCTTTTACCTTATGTTTATATGATTCCTTATGTGTTAGGTGAGTCTCTGGAAGACAGGAGAAACATGGTTGGTGAATTCATATCCACTGTGCCACTTTATTTGTCTTTTACGTGGAGCATTTAGGCTATGAATATTTAATGTTAGTATTCAGATGTGAGATATTGTTCTATTTGTTGAGCTAGTTGTTTTCTGAATATCATTTTTTTAATTGTGTTATTGTTTTACAGGTCCTGGAAGTTTTATGCTTTAAGAAGCTTCTATTTAGGTGTATTTGGATAATTTGTTTCAAGATTTGAGCCCCTTTTAGCAGTTCTTGTAGTGCTGGCTTGGGAGTGGTGAATTCTGTCAGCATTTGTTTGTTTGAAAAAGACTGTGTCTTTTCTTCATTTATGAAGTTTAGTTTCCTGGATACAAAATTCTTGACTGATAAATATTTTGTTTAAGGAGGCTGAAAATAGGGCCCCAATGTCTTCTAGCTTGTAGGATTCCTGCTAAGAAATATGCTGTTAATCTGACAGGTTTTCCTTTATACATTTCCTGATGCCTTGCCTTACGGCTCTTAAAGATTCTTTCCTCTGACATGCCTTAGATAACATGGTAACTACGTGCCTAGGCAATGATCATTTTGCCATGAATTTCCTGGAGTTCTCTGGGCTTCTTACGTCTTGTATTTGAAGGTCTAGGTCTTTAGCAAGGCAAGGAAAGTTTTCCTTGATTACTCTCTCAAATATATTTTCCAAACTTGTAGATTTCTCTTCTTCCTTGAGAATGCCAATTATTCTTGTTTGGTAATTTAACATAATGACAAACTTCCTGGAAGGTTTGTTAATTGTTTTTGTTGTTGTTGTTCCTTTTACTTTGTCCTTGCTGGGTTGGGTTAACTCAAAAGCCTCATCTTCAAGCTCTGAAGTTCTTTACTCTACTTGTTCAATTTTATTGCTGAAACTTTCCAGTGCATTTTTCATTTCTCCTTTTGTTGTTTTTTTGCTTTTTTTGAGATAGCATCTTACTCTGTCATTCAGGCTGGAGGGCAATGGCATGATCTCAGCTCACTGCAACCTCTGCCTCCCAGGTTCAAGTGATTCTCCTGTCTCAAGAGAATCCCAAGTAGCTGGGATTACAGGCATCCACCACCAAGTCAGGCTAATTTTTTGTATTTTTAGTAGAGACAGGGTTTCACTGTGTTCCCCAGGCTGGTCTTGAACTCCTGAGCTCAGGCAATCCACCTACCTCGGCCTCCCGAAGTGCTAGGATTACAGGTGTGAGCCACTACACCTGGCCTGCATTTTTCATTTCTCTAAGTGTGTCTCTCATTTCCAGAAGTTGTGATTGGTTTTTTAGCTATGCTATCTGTTTCCCTGAAGACTTTTCCTTTCATATCCTGCATCACATTTTTTATTTCTTTAAGTGGGACTTCACCTTTGTCTAGCACCTTCCTGATTAGCTTAATAACCAACCTTCTGAATTCTGTTTCTAGCAATTTAGAGATATTTTGTTCTGGTTTGGATCCACTGCTGTTGATCCTTTGGGGATGTTACAGAACCTTGCTTTATCATATTACCCGAATTGTTTTTCTGGGGCTCAAGCACTGTTGATCAGATTCTTTTGTCCCATAGGGTGTTCCCTTGATGTAGTGCTCCCCAACTTCCCCTAGCAATGGGGCTTCCTGAGAGTCAAACTGCAGGGATTGTTATTTCTCCTCTGAGTCTAACCACCCAGCAGAGCTACCGGGCTTCAAGCTGGTACTGATGGGTTTCTGCAGAGTCCTGCATTGTGATCCATCTTCAAGTCTGTCAGTTGTGGATATCAGCACCTGCTCTGGTGGAGGTAGCAGGGGAATGAAGTAGACTCTTCGAGAGTCCTTGGTTGTAGTTTTGTTTAGTGTGCTGGTTTTGTGTCAGTTGCCCTCTGGCTCGGAGTAGGTGGTATTTTCAAGTCAGCTACAGCTGTGGTGTATCAGGAGGATACAAGCTTGCCCTAAGGTCACCTGGATAAGTATTTTGGATTCTCAGGTGGTGGGTAGGGCTATCGAGCTCCCAAGAGATTATGTCCTTTGTCTTCAGCAAAGAGGGCAGGTAGAGAAAGACCATCAGGTTGGGGCAGGCCTTGCTGTGGCTACTGTGGGTCATGGGGTCTTAGCTCAGACTCTCCTTGTGCAGGTCTAGTGTGGCCACTCTAGGGTTTGGGGTGATTTTCTCAGGCCAGTGGAGTTATGTTCCCAATGGGATAACGGCTTCCTTGGCAGCTTCGTAAAGGTCGCTAAGGAAGTGGGAGAAAGCCCCCAGTGACAGGCCTTACCCAGCTCCCATGCAACCTGAAAGGCCCGTCTCACTTCCACTATGCCCCCAAAAACAGCACTGAGTTTATTTCCAGGCATCTGGTGAGCATGGCTGAGAACTTATCCCAGGCTACAAGCCTCCTTGCTGAGAAAGCAAGCAGGGTTTTCAGGTTTCAGCCTCCCTGCCTGCCATGGCTTCTGTGGCTTCTGTTCTGGTATGTGCACTCCCTGTTCACCTCCCTCTCCCAATATCTGTCCAGGAAACTTAGTAACTTTGTTACAAAGTTATGCTGTAAGTTTTCTTCACCCTGCGGTCTTTCCCGGGTTCCACTGGTAGCCCACCCCCAAAGAATCCTGTGAGACAAAGTCAGAAATGGCTTCCCTGGGGGCTAGGAGTGCCCACAGGGCTATTTCCACTGCTTTCCCTACCCGTGTATTTTGTTCAGCTCTCTAAATTCATCTCTACTTCCGGTAAGGTCTAGTTCTTCTCCTGGAATCTGGACCTTCAGTTTCCCCAGTGAAGATGTGTGTTCAGGGGTAGACATCCCCCTATCACACCTTGGGCATTCAGTTTTACAGCTGCCTCAAGGAGTGAGACTGCTTCCTTCAAATGGTCTGTGGATTCTCTTAGCTTTCCTGGTATGTTCCTGAGGTATTTCTTGGAGCAAAAGTTCAGAATATGTGTCTCCACATGCTGCCCTGTTCACCTGCCCAGTAGTCCTACCTCCTATCTGCAATTTTCTTGGCATTCTCACTATTACTCATGTATTAGTGTTCATTACAGGATAAATTTGAATAGCATGGCACTACCTATTACATTATAAGAATTCAATATTAGGTATTGATTCGTAGAGTTGTTGTTACAAATCTTAGGTTCTGTATAGTCATTTGCTGAAAACTGACCAATTCTTTAATCACAGACAAGTCATTTTTTACTGTCTGGATTTTACTATTTTTCTTTTTATTTGACAGAGTCAAGGAGAATAAATAAGGTTACTTCTGATAAGCTCTAAAAGGTTTTGATCTTGATATGGTTCCAATACCTTCTTTTTATTTTTCTACTGACTCTAGTCCACATTTCTTTCTTTCTTTTTTTAGACAGAATCTCACTCTTTCACCCAGGCTAGAGTACAGTGGTGTGATCTTGGCTCACTGCAATCTCTGTTTCCCAGGTTCAAGAAATTCTCCTGCCTCAGCCTCCCCAGTAGCTGTGACTACTGGTGCACGCTGCCACGGCTGGCTAATTTTTTGTATTTTAGTAGAGACAGGGTTTCGTCTTATTGCCCAGGCTGGTCTTGAACTCCTGAGCTCAAGAAATACGCCCACCTCAGCCTTTCAAAGTGCTAGGATTATAGGGAGCCACCATGCCAGCCTAGTTCACATATTTTTATTCATTTCTTTACTCTTGTATAATGTAAGCTTGCACATGGTTTATTTACCTCAGGTACTTGCTCAGTTGTCTGTGTTACTCAAATCAATGTAATACAAACTCCACAACAGACCTGACATCGAATAGGGCCTTAATAAATTGTTATTTAATTATTTTTCCAGCCTGAAGTGCCTAGGTAATAGAGACCACGTTATTTTAATTTAGTTTTAGTGTAGTGTAATACTCACATATATAAATGAATAATAGTGACAATGCATTTAAAGTTTTACTTCATTTCATAAAAAGGCCTATAAATTCAATCGCATAAGAAATTATTAGATATCATGTAATATGTTATATTTCATAATGTTCTTTATTGCCAGATGTAGAAACCACATAGACAGAATAGCAGTGTATTTCAGGTTATAAAATCAGCCTTCATTTTATTTAGCTGATCCCTTCCTCTACCTTATCCTCTACTCCAGTAGTCCCCAACTTTTGGGTACCCGGGGCCAGTTTTATAAAAGACAGTTTTTCTGTAGACTGGTGGGGAAAGGAGGGATAGTTTCAGGATGATTTGAGTGCATTACATCTATCGTGCACTTTATTCCTATTATTGTTACACTGTAATATATAATGAAATAATTATATGACTCACCATAATGTAGAATCAGTGGGCGCCCTGAGCTTGTTTTCTTGCAACTAGATGGACCCATCTGGAGGTGACGGGACACAGCAACAGATCATCAGGCATTAGATTCTTACAAGGAGCATGCACCCCATATCCCTTGCACATGCAGTTCACAATAGGGTTTCTGCTCCTATAAGAATCTAATGCTGTCAATGATCTGACAGGGGCCAGAACTCAGGCAGTAATGAGAGGGATGGAGAGAGGCTGTAAATACAGATGAGGTTTCACTAGCTTGCCTGTCATTCACCTCCTACTTACTGTGTGGCCTGGTTCCTAATGGGCCATGGACTGGTTCCAGGGGCTGGGGACCTCTGCTCTAATTCCCTGAAGTGAATCAGAATTGCCACACTACATAGCACCTTGTTTTCACTGGGCTTGGTACACTACCAACTTTATCCTCCTCTTTCTTTGAACAGTGATCCTCTAAGAAAGCAGAAATGTCCTGATACCTCTCCTTTGCAAAATGACACTGTAAAAGAAATGTGTTTCTTGAAACATTTGGGAATCAGTGCATCATTCCTTGTGCCAAAAACTATATTAGTTACTATAATACATAAATAATGAATTAAAATAATTTACCATTTATAATCACATGACAAATATTTTATAAGATAAAACTAATTTGATGAAGATCTTAATGTAGGCATATTGATGTTCAGAATCCACATTTACATACAGAAGAACCCAGAAACTGACTTTTAAACATTTACCCCTCATAGTCTCTTTAGTATAATAGTAGGTAGATCAAATATTGGACTTTTTGTATTGTGAAAATATGGATGCTTCTACAAGTTCCTCTTCATTAGGAGACATTCCCTGATGTTGAATTCACTGCATTAGTGACTTCCAGACCAGCTCTTTCTGATTCAGGCCTACAGAATCATTCTAATAATATAATAAATGCATATGCATCAACCAGAACCATATTATAAGTGCTCTCAGCAAGTATATAGTATAATAAATTTGGCTTAGAGAAAACGTGGTATTTGTTAAAATCATCTTCTATGGGGCTATCTTACGCATCTGATCAACACTAAATTTTGCTCTGAGTCATATTTTGTTTGGAGGAAACAAGAAATAATCAGGTGTCAAACTATGACTAAGTAAACTAGCCATTTTAACTAATGCTGATGCTATATTTTCATAAAGTGTAGTCATATGCCTTGAGGTAAATTGAGCATTGACTAAGGAAGAGACATAATAATGTTGATATACTGCCACAATTTTATCTTTGGCCATTAAACAGGCATTGTTAGTGCAATGGGCAATACAACAGCCACTGAAATATTTAACTAAATAAATATCTTAACGTATGTGGTTAGCTCGACTCAGTTAATAAAGTCAAGTTTACAAGAATCTGTGCTTTAATGAGAAACCTATGACTGTGCTTTTCTAGAGTCACTGATGAAATCAAATGAACCTTTACCTGTTACTATATCTATGCTTGTAAGTCTTTAATCATTTGATACCATCATAGTGATATATATTTTAAGGGATATAGATAAGAATTATATTATCTCAACTAAAGATGACAAGCTAATCCTCCATATACATGCCTTTCTCCTAGGAACAAATAATAGTCGGTATTAGCACCTAAAAAGTAAAAGTTCCACAGAGAAACTTGGAAGAAATTATGAAATAAATTTTTGGAGAAAATTGTGTATACCATCACTAATTGAGATAAAAGCAAATAATCTAAAATTCACTACAGGCAAGTGTGCTGGGAATATTTATTGATTTGATTGTCAGCCTTGTTCTGAATGCTTTCACTCCACTCCTAGTAAATATGCCTTCTTTGTCTCAGATTTAAGCCAACTAGTGTCCCTTTGAACTGACTATTGAGTCCCAGGTATGGAGACCAAACTAAGGAAAGCCAGTCACTCATCCAACCTCTGACTTTAGTGATTGGTCCAGAAATGATCCCATCATTCACATCAGATTATCCCTAAACAAGGAGGCTTTATTTCAGAATTTTCAGTTTGAACCTTGTCTTACATTAAACTAAATGCTGAGATGATAGAAAGCTGAAACTTGTAAGAGATATCATTCTGAGCCTGCAAATGAACCCATCTCAGAGCCAAGGAATGTCTCATGGTGGCATCATTTGAACTCTGAATCAAGCCTTACCTGAGGTCAAATCTAAGCCTAGAGTATTCAACTTATAGTGGATTGACTTACAATTTTTTAACTTTACAATGATACAAAACTGATATGATTCAGTAAAAATTATAATTATAGTGCTAATACAACCATTCTGCCTTTTACATTCAGTATAGTATTTAGTAAATTAGATAAGAGATTCAATAATTCATTATAAAATTGGCTTTGTGTTAAATAATTTTGCCCACTTGCAGGCTAAGGTAAGTATTCAGAGCACATTTAAGATAGGCTAGGCTAAGGTATGATGTTCATTAGGACAGGTGCATTAAGCACATTTTTTACTTACAATATTTTCAACTTACAATAGGTTTATCAGGACCTCATGGCAAGTGGAGAAGTCCCTGTATTGAGTTACGTGAACAAGCAAGATCTTTTTTATCTTTTTACATCTGACTATGAATTATTGTCTTATGTTTTCTACTGAAACAATTCTGACCTATACTAAACAAAACAAAAGACCTGTCTGTATGTGTCCTCAGCCTATCCCTAGAAATCCTCCAAGATGTGTGTAGCAGGCACTTGAAAGGAAGGTAAACCATGAGTCAGTAGGAGCAGAGTACTGAAACCTACTAGTTCTAGCTAAGAGGGCAGAGTGTGCCCACACACCATTGGAAACTATAACACTCATCATCAGGATAGTGCATAAAGCAGTATTGTGGAAATGAGGACCCCAAATGAGGACCTTCGCTAATTAGCAAAGATCCTTTGTTCTCCAGTGAATGTCAACCTCCTCCATGGGGAAAGCTGTGCACCAGATATTTATAAATATTACAATAACAGGAATATAGAAAAGACCTCTGCTCCTCATTATGTATTCTCCAGTGCTCATTCTCTTTTACTTCCTGCAGGCAATTAGGCCCCCAATATGGCAAAAATGAAACTACAGAAAGCAAAACTAACTTTTATTTTTTTGCATCTTATAGTAAAAATTCAGACCACCGTGTCTGAGGAAATCATGTCAACACACTCAGACCTCAAAGATTGCAAGTCCGAATGTGTCAAGCTTTGTGTGCTGATCCTAAGCAAAACTCTGAAAATTCTCCCTGCATCCAGAAGTAAAAGAAAGAGATCAGTAAGACAAACTAATGGCATATAGATTTACCAAAGTCAATAAACGTAGAATAGGTATAGAATAACAAAGCAAATGGAAGAGAGAAGTAGAACACAGAGAAATAACGGAAGGAATCTTCTAGCTAAAGAAAGAGGCATGTTTTCAGATTGAAAGTCTATAAGGAGAAAAACAAATCAATAGAGGCCCAACCAGATATTTAAAAGGGGATAGACACCTGCAATAATTTAAGGGGGAAAATGTCTTAAAAAAAATAAACAAGGTTTTACAATAGACTTTTAAAGTATTAAATGCAAGGGGATAGTTAATGGTTTACAGAGTTTGAGGTGGAGAGAAAGTTTATCCTAATATTCTATATAAATTTAATTTTCATTGATGAAAGAGGAAAACATTTTCACACACAAGACTAACAGATATCCAATGGTTCTCCTAGGGAAAGTAATTATTCAAAAATATATATAAACAAATCTATAAACTTTTTACAAGTTTGAGTAAGAGAAAGCAAAGTATAAAAGAAGTAAAAATTATGAAATTGGTAAAATTGAATACATTTCCAAAACTGATATTAATATATCTTGATATTCAATGAAACTGAAATAAACCTAATCTTAAAAATGTGTATAATCTTATAAAGTCAGGAATAATATCAATCCAAAATTGAAGAAGTTATTTAAACAAAACAGAGAAGGGATACAACAGAAAGGGGAAGTGAAAATCTTGATATTGGATCTCAAGTTAGTTTACTCAGTGTATGTTTATCCTTTAGGTTAAGAAAAGAAAAAAGATTAAATTGTCAATCCATATGCTTTCATATATATGTAAATATGTATATACACATACATATGTATGTGTTTTAGTTAAAATAACACAAAAATAATATACATAAATGTCATGTCAGTAAAGACAAGAAAAAGGGAATTTTGAAATAGATAGCAAACAATGGGAAAAATATATGCAATAGCACAGAACCATATAGAACAGTGAAAATAAGCAAACCAGAGAGAAAAAAAATCAAATAAAAGTGAGGTCATAGGGGAACGATCCAAGATGGCCGATTGCTAACATCTCGGGATTGCAGCTCACAGTTAAAGCTCATAGAACTAGAGTACACCACACTTACAGACAAATTCTGGTCGCGCAGGAGCAGATTCCCAGTGGAGGAGCCACGCCGGGCAGTGGTTTCGCCGGCACCGCGGCGCACCGGTCTCACCCTCCGCACAGCAGCTCTCCGAGCTGACTAGACGGGGCTGGCTCCCCTTCTGACCAAGGTTTGGAGGAGCAGTGTGGGTTCCCAGAGCTGACTCCTGAGGCCAGGGCAGAAGTTGTGCCGGCACCTCGGCGCAGAGTGAATGCGACTGGTTCCCCTTCTGACCAAGGTTTGGAGCTCCAGGAGGCAGACTCGCCTATTACGGACACAAGAAGGAAGCCAGACAGGAGAAGCCTGGGCAGAAAAACGCC
>CM052654.1:93622593-93659063 GCA_028533165.1 Leontopithecus rosalia
ACACATGTTGCTAAAACTAACAGAATTAACAAAATATGTGGATTATATCTGCCTTTTTATCAACTGGAAATCATTAGTTTTTTAATTCTATGTTACAAAAAAAATTACTAACATAGATAACATGTATGGAAAAATACAAATAAAATTTGTAGATAAAATATCCATTATTTTTGCATCCAGAAATAGTATCATGGGTGTAACAAATGCACATTACTTTCTGTCGTAAATTCAACATAATAAAATCTTTCCATGTAAAACACAAATCAAAACATCTCATGTAAAAAACGATCATTTATGAGTGCATAATAATTATTTGCATGGATGTCATAATTTATTTAATATTTGTGAGACATTGAATTTCAAATGCATGCTATAATATACAAGTGTAAAACAGATATTCTTGTGTGTATGTTTTATACACACATTTAGACTAAATTCAAATAGCAGAATGAGTAAATGAAAAATTATGAGACTCTTGACATCTTTTGATAAATGCTGCTAAAGTGTCTTTCAAAAATGTTATAGCAATATATGATATCTTATTTCCCCATAAACTGCCAATCTCATAAAATAAATATTTCATTTTTATGTAACTTACATTATTTTGATTAGTCATAATTTTGAATAAATTCCTATCATTTAGTGAGGCCAATTTTCATTAGATATAGAAGATGGGTCCCAAGAATCTGAATTTTTAATAATTCCCTCAACTATTTCCTATGCACACTGAAATATAGAAATTCTTCTCCAGGGAGTCTTTAGGGGATAGCCCTAATGTAGATTTTTTTGCGTGTATTTTTATACCAAATGCTTCCTCAACTCAACTTTTCAGTGACTCTCAATATAAACTTTTACATTAGTAACTGCATTTCAGCCTTTGATTTCACATTTGCATGTAGAACATCCAATACAATTATTTTCCAAATAACTTTTTTTTACTATTGCTTATTATCCAAATCAGTTGTGTTTTCTGTTACATTCCTGGGAATAGACAATACCCTGCCAGCAAATACATATAAGGGCTTGAAATTAAGCAAACCATGTAAAATCTGTATGGGTTAGTAAAAGGCAATTTGAATTGTTCCCTATTTTAAATAGTACATTTAGGTAATGTCCTGAATTTTAACAAAACAGTACTTGGAACTGACCTAGACTGATGTATTAGACATATATTACATATGAAATGAGTCTGGGGCTCTATGCAAGTTAAGGTAATTGCTTTTTCAATAGTTTCTTGTTACCTAGAAGTAAATTTAAAAGTATAGTTTCTGAATAACCGTGAAGCAGCATCAGAGGTCAGCACATGAAAAGAAATGAGAACCAGGAAAAGTATAAGTCTACACTGCTAAGTCAGGTGCAGGTGGCAGTACGTGATCCACTGTGGAGCCTGTAGTGACCAGAGGACAATTTAATTATATCCTGTTTTAGGATATATATCCTGTTTATATCCTGTTTAGTCTATCTTGTGCTGCTACAGCAGAATGCCACAGTTTGGGCAATTTATTTATTTATAATTTTAAAAGAAGTTTATTTGGTTTATGATTCTGGAGGTTGTAAAATCCAAGAGCTTGTTGCCAGCATCTGGTGAGGGTGATCTCATGGCAAGGGAGGAAGTAAGCATGAAAGACAGAGAGGTACCAGGATCTGGACTTGCTTTGTAACAACCCACTTTCATGGTTTAACCCACTCCTGCAACATTGACATTAATCCATTCACAAGGGTTCTACCCTCAGGACCTAAACACCTCCCGTTAGGCCCTTTCTCCCAACACTGTCGCATTAGGAATTAAGTTTCCAATACATCAACTTTCAGAGAATACATTCAAAACATGGTATATACTATTCATGATTTTGCTTTTAACTTAATTGCTTTTATTCTCTCATAGTACGTTTTGCTATAAATGTTACAGGCCAGACAATTTAGCATTGCATAAATATCCAAAGGGCTGATTAAAGAGAGAGGTAAACTTCAGTTTTTAAGACAGAGCAAGGTATTTTGACACTGTAACCTGTAAGAGATGTAATGAGGGCTGTCATTTGGCCCAAGTCCATGGGAATAAAAAGTATTAGAGAGCTCTTGTTGCTTTTTGTGAGGTGAGTTAGTCATTTCAAGGCAATTCCTCATGGACAGATGTCCAGACAACTGTTCCTATGGTTACTGTTAACAAACAGGTTTTGAAAAGTGAATGAAATCTATATGCAATTCATAGTTTTTGTATTAGTAGATACATGCACAGAATCATGAGAATAAACTTAATAATACAGAATAGCATCTTGAGACTATAGCAGGTGATCCTTGGTGTCAATGTACTCAGAACAACAGAAACAACTACAGAATTTGAAAATTATTGGGAAGCCAAAGAAAGCTTTGAAGCTATTCCCATTTTCCGTTACCAATGTGTTTTAGATCTCCAAGGAAAGGCATATCTTTTAAAGAAAAAATAATAGATATCCTTGATAATATGTTCCATAATTTGTTTAACTGGGTTAGATAAAGATTATTTATTTAAGATACTTTCAACATAGTGTAGAGTTTTCCCTATTTTTTCCTGCTAGTTATAAAGTAAATAATCAGTAATAATTGTATGTGGCCTATTATTAAATAACCTAACTTTTTTCCCCAAAATTCTACATTAGATATTGTTCCAGTGATAGTTTATAATTACTCAGATTTATAAACAAAGTTCGGTTGATTATGATGCTATGCAAAAAAATAACTACTTGCTTTAGTGTTATTTCTGCTTTAGGCTACTGTGCTATTAAGACAATTAATATGTGCTGGGCACAGTGGCTCACTCTTGTAATCCCAGCACTTTGGGAGGCCGAGACAGGTGGATCACGAGGTCAAGAGATAGAGACCATCCCAGTCAACATGGTGAAACCCCATCTCTACTAAAAATACAAAAATTAGCTGGGCACGGTGGTGTGTGCCTGTACTCCCAGCTACTCAGAAAGCTGAGGCAGGAGAATTGCCTGAACCCAGGAGGCAGAGGTTGCGGTGAGCCAAGATTGTGCCATTACACTCCAGCCTGGGTAACAACGGCGAAACTCCATCTCAAAAAAAAAAAAAAGACACTTAATATGTATGTGCAAATAAGAGGTTTATAGACATGTATTGTTTCATGGGAATTAGTGATTCAATTTATAGGCTTTAAATGTTGATGATAAAGTTATTTTGAACATTTATCTTAATTAGTGGTGCTGGTTGAAGGGTATATAGAAAACTTCCATATTATTTTTTCCAATTTTCTGTAAGTCTAAAATTAATCACAAAATTTAATTCTAAAGTAATATGGGAATCTATCTTAATAATTACCTATGTAGTTGAATATTTAATATGTAAAGAATTTTACAGCTGATAATCATAATTTTAAAGAGGTACTGATGATTGATAAAGGTTATGACTTTGATGATGGCTAATAATGAGTTGAGATGTGTGCCTAGCACTAAGCAATCCTTTTTAAATGCACAATCTCATTTATATGCATTATACTCCTTCATGTTTATAACAACTCTCTCATTGAAGGATACCAGGAGGTTGATGGCAGAATTGGATCCTTTAGTAATCAATAAAATATTTCAATGCAAGTCTAAATTTTATAAAATTTTGAGAAATTTAATGCATTATTTTATTCAGGGAAACATTTCTGGATAAATGTGAATGCCTAACTTGGCTTAATTAATAAAGTACTACTTAAAGAAGTGTGCTTACCCATCTCATATTCTCACTCATAAGTGGGAGCTGAACAATGAGAACACATGGACACAGGAGGGAAACATCACACACCGGGGAGTGTCAGGGGTTGAGGGCAAAGGGAGGGAAAGCATTAGGAGAAATACCTAATGGAGATGACAGGTTGATGTGTGCAGCAAACCACCATGGCACGTGTACACCTGTGTAACAAACCTGCATGTCCTGCACATGTATCCCAGAACTTAAAGTATAATTTAAGAAAACAAATGTGTTTATCATGCATATTAAACTTATGTAAAGGGTAGCAAGCATTTATTATTCAATGGGTGAAAAAAAGTAACGTACCAAATTATGAAAGTTAAAACATATCATGAACTGTAGAGTGATTTCAGTTACCACTGAATAATGCCATTTTTATCAAGGGGAGAGATTATAAATGTTATAGACAGATGGGTCTGTAGTGTTGGATGGAGTTAGGCTGTTTAAAACAGAGTAATATAAATAACCTTTAGTACTACTGCTGCCTGCTTGGTTTCAAGCATTAAAACACTCTCTAAACAGGCAACTTTCAAACTTATCCTACCCTCAGAAATCTTCCTTCAAAAGGAAGATTTGAAGAGTCTCTGGTTGATCCAGCATCATATGGAGATTTGGAGTGGAGATCTATAGTGACTGCAGTTGATCCAGCATAATATTAAGATTTAAAGTGGAAGTCTGGAGTGGCTCTGGTTGATTCAGTATAATTCTGAGATTTGGAGTGGAGAACTGGAATGTCTCTGGTTGACCCAGCATAATACTAAGATTTAAAGTGGAGGTCTGGAGTGGCTCTGGTTGATCCAGTATAATTCTGAGATTTGGAGTGGAGAACTGGAATGTCTCTGGTTGACCCAGCATAATACTGAGATTTGGAGTAGAGATTTTGACTGTCTCTCACTGATCCAGAATGAGATTTGGAGTGAAGATCTAGAGTATCTCTGGTTAAGCCAGCATAATAGTAAGATTTGGAGTGAAGGTCTAGAGTGTCTCTGGTTGGTCTAGTATACTATTCTAGAACTGTGAGTCTCTACGCTTCTCTCTTCTCCAGGAGTACTTGAGTAAGAGCATAGTTCGGGTACAGTTTGGTTGCCACTACTTAAACAGTTGAGATTCAAAATTCTGTTTTCTACTTAAACAAGTAGAGAGAACAAAGGTAAGTTTGTGTTTTTTTTCTATGGTAGAGTCTTAGTGATTTTCTCTTGGTTTCAGTGAAGAATCTTTCAGTTGCGAAAAACATAAAGCTCAACTAAAAATAATTTAAGCAAATAGAGAATGTATTGTCTCAAGTAGCTAATAGTTCTCACTACACAGCTGGCTCTAAGTCTGAGGCAAAGGTTGTAATTGCATCCCTAGCACTTGATTTTCTCCATCTCTCTGCTCTGCCTTTGGCTGTGCATCCCCATCCTTAGGTGCCAAGGAACTTCCTGGTCATCCACTGTGATCACAGTTTCTCCAAAGCCAATGTTTTCTCAGCTTCAGGTCCATGAATAATAACAAGAGTATACTCCAAAAGATTTCTGTTAGAAGATTTGTTGAGTCCTATGGCACCTATTTAAGAAAAAAACTCAATGCATTGATTGATTGATGTATTGATTGACTTACCTGTAGGTCACAAGCTCTATTTCTGACCCAGAGAACAGCCTTTAATTTAGCAAGGGAACAGAGTGTGAGGGTAAATGTGGTCCCCAGAGCTAACCTACATAAAGCTCAAAGAAAACCAGAGAATATGAGAAGCTAAAAAATAACAAGCACTCATTACATCTCCTAAAATTGACAGAGTTTATTGATTACCTAATTGTATTATAAAGGTGTTCTGAGTTTCAACTATGCTAGTTGTTGGTTAGTTGAAAAATGCGTAAGGAAGTTTCTATATGATGCCTGCATCTTAGCAGAGCAAAGTATATGATACAACCACATGAAAGATCTATAAATTCCCTGCTGGGCCCGGTGGCTCACGCCTGTAATCCCAGCATTCTGGGAGACCGAGGTGGGTGGATCACGAGGTCAAGAGATCAAGACCATCCTGGCCAACATGGTGAAACCCCGGCTCTACTAAAAATACAAAAATTAGTTGGGTGTGGTTGCACACACCTGTAGTCCCAGCTATTCAGGAGGCTGAGGCAGGAGAATTGCTTGAATCCAGACGGCAGAGGTTTCAGTGAGCTGAGATTGCCCCTGCACTGCAGCTTGGTGCCTGGCAACAGAGTGAGACTCCGTCTCAAAAAAAAAAAAATCTATAAATTTCCCTGTATGTGTGTGTGTAGTCAGTGATTCACTATGCATGTTTTTAATGGAATATATGCCTTCCCTAAATATTTGAGACAAAAGAAAAATCCTCACCACCAACTCCTATTTCTATATATTCCAGTGCTATTGACAGAATGCAGCAAATGACTTTGGATTTCTCAAAACACCCCCTGTGGTCTGTTAATCAGTTTTACTAAGAAATAAAGGAAGAAAGAGTTATACATCCCATGCGTTGAACATTAGATTAGGTGTAAATTCTAACCAAGTACCTGCTGCCACCTGAGCTGAAAGAAACCTCTGGGAAATTACATGAACGTTTTCTGGCTTAATATTTGAATGTAAAAAGTACATGGTTATAAGGAACTTTTGTGTAAATAAAAGCATAAATCATAAGATTTAAAGACACTGAACAATTATATTCTAAGGAAAATAAATTATACCTGCTTATAAATCAAGGCAATAAGAAACATAGATTATATGATAGATTGATATAAAATTAAATGTGAATCCCAATTATGCTATATTAAAAAGTCAATGCTATTTTAAAAACAAATGAATATGTAATAGTTCTCTTCAGAATGCCACCTAACATCATTATAATTTGACTGTGTACAAAAATTTAACAAGAAGGGAATGTATTAAAAAGTATAAAAATAAAGTCAGCAAAATAATTGTCACAAGATTTATACACTTTAGCATGCAAAAATTTTAAAGTTTAGATCACAATATACTCAAGAAACAATAGAGGAAAAACTTAAAATTATATGGTATGATAAGCAATAAGCAAACCTAAATGGGAATTCCTTTTTAGTCTTTTTTTGTATAAAATCATTTGCAAATAGACATGTAAAATGATTAAATGATTACAGATGAAAAATGTCAATTTGCAAATGATTTTATAGACTCTTCTTAGTGGGAGCAAAATGGTTAAACAGGAACCCTTCAAACAGTCCAGTGAAACATATATTGAAATAGCAATAAAAGAAATCATAAAAAAAGAATAAAAAAGAACAAGGATGTACATATAAATAGGAGACCCTATTGAGTTTTTGCTTGCCAAAGAGGCTGGAACAGGGTATAAAATGTGATGCATTACCATGGCCTGCTGCCAACTCATAGGGTGCCTAGAGGAGAGAGGCAGTGTTGCACTGATAGAGACATGCCATGCTCAGGTAATACATAAATGAGAACAAATATTTGGCACAGAGGATAGGAGACAGAATAACCTTCTTAGGTTGGTGCAGTAAAAAGTAACAGAAACAAAATACGTATTTTTAAGGTCTTGAAATATGATATGATATCTGAACTTTGCATAGTTACAGTATTATTTTCTACGGATGGCACAGCACATCCAACCCCTTAGGGTGTGGATATAAAGTCTTCCAAGCATTAGCTGCATAAAAGGATGATCTACACATGTACTCATCTGCCTTCTACATACTTCATGGCATCCTCCATTCTGTTCACTGCTAGGGCAAAGGCCTTAGTATCCACATACTTATCCTTGCTTCCCCACTTTGGTCTATTACATAATCCAGGCTCTCACAGCTGATCTCTCTCCTTCCAACCTCTCTTTCTTTCCCACGTAACTTTCAGAATTTTACCCTCCCTATTCCCGGGAACCCCTGTCTTGGCAGACCTCCCAGGCATGGACATCTTGAGCCTCTGCTATGAGGAGAGTAGCATTTCAACCATCATCTGTTTGGTCTAAAAACACTGTGGCACAGAATGGACAAGGATTAACAGACAGGATCAACAAAGCCAGTTCTTCAAACAGGAATGCCAACTCTTCAGTACCATCTAAGAACTTCTCCAATTTCCCAGGAGAAGGGATGGGAAGGGAATTAACTCAATGCCCTATCACACTGACTAGGGACAGGGAAGGATGGCAGAAAGAAAGTACCAGGGCTAAGGAGTCCTGTCTGGTGGAGTGTCAGGGCTTAGAAAACAGACATACATTTTTCATTCAAGGAAGATAGGACTGTCAAAACCAAAACAGTGGGTAGAGCAAGGCACTTCTAGGAAACTAAAATCCAAAATGCTGAGCCACAAGTCCAGAAGGCTGGCTAATGGAAGAAGCTAATACAACCCGAACATAACTCCAGGTGCCTGGTGGCATTATTCATACATAGGGTTACATTCATTCATAGAAACATAGTCTAGTAGCCAAAAGTAATTAACAAGGTATTTGGTTTTTACTTAGTATCACTAAACAGACAGTTAAAAGATATCCAGTTCATACCTAATAGTGACACTTTTCAAAATTGCTTTTACTCTCACCCTAAATTATTTTTCATCTCTCTAGTAGTCCCAAAGACTTTACTCAAGCTTAATCCTAATTATATCATCTCTTGCCTCTTCAACCAGCAAAATTTTTCTATTTTTGTTCTCTTGCCTTCCTTTACGAATGTTTTATTTTGCCACTTGACAGCCTTTTCTATTTCCGTTCCTTTATTTCCAGCTTTGTTTACTATACATACTCTTGACTATACATTCTCTTGACAAACAGTAGCTCTCCTAGAAAAAGTAAGCAATATTATTGTTATTCTTATTATAATTGTTGTTAATATCCTATATTTCCTATGCCTGTCTCCATTTATTCTATTCTGTGCCATAAAAACACCCAAGCTAGGCTTGAATAGGAAATACTCCCTTAGAGCACAGTGGAGGGTTAGAAGCTAAGTGTGCAGACCAAATTATTTTAGGGGCTGGTGGTAAGGAGAAAACAGGTTCCTCTACTTAACCTGCCATTCTGCTATTATAAAAAGTTCATGGAGTCTAAAACTTAGTGCCTGGGGAACAATTACAAGCTAAAGAAGGAAATAAACACGTAAGGAAGAGCCCACTGAGAATGGCTGATAGTTTAGATAGTTTGTTTTAAGAACCAATTTGTGTTTGGGGAAGGGGAACAGGAAGTCAATCCATTCCAAAAGGTCAGAGAAAGAGACTAGATTTACCATCTGAACAACCTTGCAAAACAAGGTATCCCGAAGCAAATCCCCCAAACCACCAACATTATGAAACATCATGGGGAGAAACATCAGGGGTTTCATGGTCGATTTTGGAAAACATGTTCATTTCTTGGCATAGTGAGAAACGTTATGTTCCTTTCTTAAGGCAAAATTGCATATTGAATGCTCTTACAATATACTGAAATAAGAAAATTCGCTTAATTTTTTTCTGAAGGCTTCTCAAGCTCATTGGGTCTAGATCCTATTTTCTTGTAGAGCATTTTTCTGTCAAACACACTGAATTAGGTTGATTTTCTAACGGCAAATAAATGCATATACACAGAGATACCTGACTCATTCGAACAATGTATTCTGACATCTTAGCTCACTTATAAGCTGTGTTGTAGCTTCCAAAAAATATTCATTCATTGCTCCAGTTCGGCCTGACTTGCTATCAAGTGATTTAATTACTGCAAACTAAATTGCAATCCTCTCCTTTTAACGTAGAGTTGTTTCTACTCAGACCTTTAATGACTCTCCAAACAATAATATTTGGCAAAGAGAAACGTCAGTCAAGCAGAACCATAAACATCTGTGTTTGTTTAGAATAAACTTCTCTTTTAATTAAATATATAGATGTACCAGGAAAACCCATGCCACTGGAATTTCCACTGAAAGAAGGTCAGTCTTCCAGAAACTGTGCATGCTATCTGAGAAAGTCCAAATTTCTCTCTCACCATTAGAAGCGTTTTCTTTTTTCCTATAGTTGTTATTATTTTCAAAATGCATGTGCCTTAACACCACACCTTCAGATTTCAGAATAGTTTAAACTGTTTCTTATTGTCAAGGGCATCAGAAAATACATTTGAAATGTGTGGGAGTAGGGTTATGAAAGAAAGTCTTACTAACAAGCAGAGTGTCAAAGTTTCTACGTTGTACCAAATCTTGTCACTGCAGTCTGTCTTGAAAAAAAAAATACTTTTGCCCCTTTTTATAACAAGAATCTGATAAAACAATGGCAATGTACTCTCAATTGCTCACTAATCTAAAAGTAGGTCATTAGCATTAATATTAGACATGATTAAACACATAATTATTTTGTCCTAGGCCACATAATATCCACGTGTCTTTTCCTTTGAAATCATTCCAACCCCCTGTGTAAAAAAAAATCACTGAAATTGAAAGAGCTGAAATATTGAGACTGTTAAAAAATGCAGATATATTTATGTGCATATATGCAAATACTTCTTTAAAATATTCTGACTTATTAAAATGATCTGATTAATTTATTAGTCAGGGCAACAATTATCCTTATATTAACCTTTATAAAACAACAATTTATAATCAATTCATAAAAAAAGAAGAAATACTCTGGTTGAGAAATATTCACAGCAACCTTCCTAATGTTCTTCTCAATATTATTGAAGGGTTAAAGTATCTTAAGGTTACAGTAATTTAAAGAATCAAATGAGTAGAACCTCTTAGATCAAAAAATAACATATTATTAACAGCTGTTTGGACTACATGTCTTGGCAATTCTACCCTATTTCATCACAAGTAAATGCCACAATTATACCCACAATCAATTCTTATTGTACATGTATATTTATTGATTTGTATAATATGCATGACCAATAGGAAACATCATAAAGATTTTTGAACATCATAAAGATTTCCACTATACTCTCTCTTTTTTTCACTGCACAACACTTTATTATAAAAAATAAACTAAATTGGAAAGAAAATCTTGGAGTCAGGGAATAATTTGTAATTTTTTTTCCTACTTCCATTGAGAAAAATACAGATGGCAAATATTTGTTAGATGAATTAACATTCATTTGATTTTATTAGGTAATCTCTGTAAAATGGGATGGGAATCTTGGCTCTATAGTTCAGGCAGATCTCCATAATGACCAGTTTTAATGAGAATATTTATTTTTCATTCCTAGGATACATCATTGTTATGGTCTTTTGAGTGAATTTCCTGAATTTTCTCCTGTGCAATGATTCAAAAATAATCATTAAACACATAGGTTCAGGAGGAGGAATACAGCTTTACAGAGAAATTATTCCTGGCCTTAGAGCTCATGTTTACCTTTCTAAAATATTTCAGAGAAAAACAATTCAAAAAAATACCTCGGTATAGCATCAGTGGCCACATCTGTAGCGACTGAGCACTACTATCTGCCAAAACTAGCAATAAGCTAGAACACTAGCTGAACAAATTAGTCCTGTGCTGAGCTTATCCTGTTGCACTCAAATGACTACACATTTCTTGCATCTGGTAGACCCAGCTGAGTCTGGAATCATAATCGTACTTGTTACTCGGGCTCAAAGTTTCTCATCTTCACCATATCTGGCAGCATTGCCACGCTGCAAGTGAGTGCACCTGAGGTAACATCATTTCTCAAGGTGGACTTTATTGGACCCTGCAAAGTTTCAAAGCTTCCTCTCAGCTGGGCTTTCTTGACATTTCACCTGTGGGTTAGGCCATTTCCAGTTCCCAGAACCAATAATAAATTCAAGCAAGGAGAATTAAAAAATTTAAGAGCGTTGCGTAAACATCTTTTTCTTGCCCTGGGCGCCCCCACTGGAAAAGTGGCTTTTATTTTATTTAGATCTGTGTCATTCAACAAATTAGAGCCTCCTTTTGGAAGGTGAAGTTGAAACCTGTTGCCTGTGTCAGTCTCATTTTGGTGCCTCATCTGTTACTTTAATCCTAAAACTAATTCTCTGTCTTGCTATTTTCATTCCTCCAAGCCCAGGTACTGAAGGTTCATTTTCATAGTTAAGCATCTACTATTTTCCAACAGACTAACCTAATGCTGAGTTGCCTATCTGGATTTCATGTTGTTAGCTTCTCAGATAGCCTTCGATCTTGTGTTTGTTTAAAGTGCCTTCAGATAAATTGGCTTTCTAGTACCAGAGCTCCTAGCAACCCTGCTCTAATGAAAAGAGGGACATGGTTGTTTACAGTGTGACTTTCATGGGATGCTTATTTTACGTGGCAGTCTAATGCTTAATTGACCTGTGACAGGGGCATCCCTCACATGGGAAACTTCTTTATACTAGCAGACACTCTGTGACTCTTGTCTGACTTGAGTTCAGTAATGCCTGTCTGAACATCACTATGGTGCTAGAAGCCCAAACTGTGCTCCTCCGCATCCCAGGGAAAACCAGGCCTGGGAAGCATCTGCTTCTTCAGATGCAAGGCACAAAACCAATACACAACCACAACAGGAACCAAGTGCAAAGATTTTTTACTTACAGATCCTGGGCAGGGAGGGCACTGTGATTTGGAGGGGCAGTCCTTCACCCCCAGGTCACAAAAGGCAGGACTGAAGGGTACGGCAGAGAAAGCAAAAGAGAGTGGCACTAGAGGTATATATAATGAAATAGGGTGTGGGTCACTTTAAGTTGATAGGCAAATGCCGAAAGGCAACATTTAAAGGAGCCCAGTCCACTAGGAGTGACAGATTCCTATAAATTCTTATCTTGGGCTACTGACTTGAGCCATTTGGATATCATGCTCGACCGTGAATGCCTAGGTAGTAACCTTTACTGTGTTGTTCCTGTTATGTTTTACCTCTGTGTTGGAATTCTCCCTTTATCTTGGAGACCTCCTCCAAGATGTATTAATGACTATATATTTCACTTCTGCCATAACATTTATCTGTGTCCGTGTACTCAGGTCCTTTTCTACCTTATCTATGCAGAGAATTCCAGATTTTGTTGATGTTGCATTGAATGATTGGAATTAGAAGAGCTCTATAACCCAATTCAAAGTGAAGTGTATAAGATTTAGGAAAACTAGTTAAATGAGAATCGCCAAACCACATGCTTTTCTTCACATTTTACTACAATTAGCACAATTGGTGATTGAAGTTTTATTATTCAACCCCTAACACCAGCTGCTTTCCTGTCAAAAACTAACCAAATATGCCAAGACAAGATTGGAATTTGAGCTTTCCCGTGACCATAGAGTTATGTAATTGGAAAGGACTGAAGTTCATTCAGTGTATTCACCTGCATACTTGGATATCAGTTCGGAAATCACTACCTCCCATCTGTTTTTCAAGTTTCCAAGGACAGAGATTCTGAGAAGTTTATAACATGACTGAGAGAGAGCAATTACTCTTAAGGCTAATAGTTCATCCTCGTGTAAGAAATGGACCCATCATTTCTAACGTTTGCTGACTTAGTGTTTGTTCATCTTCAATAAGCATTGTCAGTCTCAAAGACTGATTACTCTGTAATGTCATTACTCTGATTTCTTCTCTTACAGAGGTTGCAACTTTTACCTTTTCTTTGATCTTTTCCCTGTTTTTTTTTTTAATTTTTAAGTATCATTTTTGTTTTCTCTGGAAGCTAACATTGATATGAAAGAGTAAATATACCCAAGAGAATCAGGTACTCTGCTTCCTTCTGCCCAATAGCATGAGCATGTCAAACTAGAACAGGTTTTGTTTGCTCCAGTTAATCTCCAAGGAAAATCAGGCAGTAGAAGAGTAACAGTAAACATGTTTTTTATAGAGCTGATACTATAATTTTTAAACTTGAATCAATTAAAAATTGTTTGGGGGATGAATCCACAATAAAGTAAGAATAAAGAGTAAATTGGAGATATAGCAGTGATGTTTAGCGAAGTCAAGTGGCATTAGGCGGAAACTGCTACGTGTATCCTGAAAGCAGTTGGAAAATTAGTGCCAATAGGAAACAGCCTATGAAGGTATTTGGCTTTTAACATGTAATACTAAAGACATCATTTTGCTGTTGAAATTCTAGGGACCAAACCTCTCCAGGTTCATTTCAGAATATTTCTTGAGTTGCTGCTTGGAGACAGCACTTGGAAGCTAAAATAAATCATCACCACAATAAACTAATTTTCTTGATTGAATATCCACCCAGACTGCTGAGGCAAAAGTCAGTCACTTGTACTATTGCTATTGCCATCTGTTTCACTATTTCTCAAAGCAAGAATGATTGTTGATTAATGTGCACTATGCAAATTCATCCACTTTACAAGTAGTGACCTACAATTATTCATGCAAAACTATCTGATGAAGCAATGAGGCAGTCGATCAATGCCAATAAAGCACCATTAACTATTCGGCCAGCTTGGTGTTATAGAATAGGTAATATTTTTTAGCTACTGGGGCTATATTATTCAAGTAGAACTACCCAATTACAAATAGTTGAATTATGCTTTTTTAAAGGGATTTTTTTCTGACTTTCCAGAATTCCTGATGCAAGAAGGACATTTAATCTCTTTAGAATAATTAACCAAATGCTTTACATTAGCTAAATAAAGTGTTTTGTTTGTTTTATATTTTCTTAACTCTCTGCATTTTCCCTTAAAAAGTTTATAATTTTCTGCATATTTACTAGTTACAAGACAAACTCAAATCAAATTTGGAATTTTGGTTTCCCGAATTCCTGGCTCTGTAAACTTAAGCAAGTTTTTTTTATCATATGTCTTCTTGATTATCCCATCTAAAAAAAATGGAAATGATAATTGTACTCTACATCATGGTATTGTGAATGTTTTAAGAAGTTTACAGATGTAAAGTACTTATAATAGGGCTTGGCACATGGTAAACACTACAAAACTGATGCCATTATTTTTATATATCAGTGTTATTATTTGCTTAATATCTGTTCCCCTAACTGGATTTTAAGCTCTATAAGGCTTAGGGCTGTGTTTATGTTGTCTGTCATTGTATCTTCAGTAAAGTAGTTCCTGATAAAAGTGCTCAATCAATACTTTTTGAATGCATTAATAATACATTTGGCCAACTATTATTAAAAACTTTCAAAATATCCATACATTTTTACTCATTTTTGATAAACTCATTTGTAGAATTTTACTGTCTAGGATATTCCTGTAAGAAAAAGAAATGGATAATTTCCCAAATATAGAAATGTATATGTGTTAATTATGACATTGATTATAAAAGGAAAAGAGAAATGCAAGTCAAAACAACATTGAGATACCACCTCATGCCAGTTAGAATGGTGATTTTTCATTAAAAAATCAGGAAACAATGATGCCGAAGAGGATGCAGAGAAATAGGAATGCTTTGACACTGTTAGTGGGATGGTAAATTAGTGCAACCATTGTGGAAGACAGTGTGGCGATTCCTCAAGGATTTAGAAATAGAAATACCATTTGACCCAGCTATCCCATTACTGGGTATATACTCAAAGAATTATAAATCATTGTATTATAAGGACACATGCACTTGTATGTTTATTGTGGCACTGTTCACAATAGCAAAGACTTGGAGCCAACCCAAATGCCCATCAATGATAGACCGGATAAAGAAAATGTGGCACATATACACCGTGGAATACTGTGCACCCATGAAAAAAGATGAGTTCATGTCCTTTGCAGGGACATGGTTGAAGCTGGAAACCATCATTCTCAGCAAACTTACACAAGAACAGAAAACCAATCACTGCATGTTCTCACCCCTAAGTGGGTGTTGCACAATGAGAACACACAGACACAGGGAGGGGAAAATCACATACTGAACCCTGTGGGGTGGGGGGCTAGGGGAGGAATGGCAGGGAATGGTGAGATTGGGGAGAGATAGCATAAGGAGAAATACCTAATGTAGATGACGGGGTGATGGATGCAGCAAACCACTACCATAGCACATGTATACCTATGTAATAAATCTGCACAATCTACACATGTACCCCAGAACTTGGAGTATAATAAATAAATTTAAGGAAAAAAGCCTGAGCAGGATCTTCTGGAAGATTATTAGGAGGCAGAAGGGATGAGGAGAGGGAGCAGAATGGAGGTTGAGACACTTCGATTATTCTCTCCCTGGCTTCCTACTCAGTGTCTGAATGCCAGGCTGTGCAGGTGCTTCTTGGACAGCAGAGATGACCCAGATCTCAACATTTTCTGTATGACTTCTTCCTCCTTTGACTTGTATGCAAAAGCTCTTGAGTTTAGTATTCTGTGGCAGACTCAACATTTCTATTTGGATATGCTATGTCAAAGGCATCTAAACTCATATTCAATTCGTTATTAAAATCTCCCTGCCAAATGCACTCTTGTCTCATTTTCTTCGTCTTACTCAGTGGCACCAACCTGCATCCAGGTCACCTGTTCTGCACATGTACCTCAGAACTTAAACTATAATAAATAAATAAATGGAAAAAATAGATACAACTTAAACATCTAACAATTATAATAGAGTTACTATTATGTCATCATTAAAAGTGATATAGCTATATACTGAATGGCATTAAAAAGTGTTTATAATGTATAGTTTCATGTTATAGCAAGTCATGAAAGTATGTATAGCATGAATCCCAATTCATAAAAATACTTGTGTGTATATCTGAATTTATTTATATGTAAATATATGTACCTATGTACAGCTCAAAATAAATACAGTGGTTACATTTCACCGATAAGCTCATGAATGTACTTTTTTTCTGCTTTCTTCTTTGCATTTTATAGTTTTTCTACATAAATCATGTTGTATAATGATTTTAAACTTAATGTATGTATAATGATTTTAAGTTTAAAAATAATTATCAAAATATATTTTTCAAAATATATTAAGTCAAATATTATGAATATTGTCTTGTACCAGAGATTCTCTGAATTGAAAATCAAACTTCCTATCTAATGAAGAATTCCTTTTCATCAATTCCCTGATTCTTCAGACAGGTTGTTTGATATTTTCTTAAGTGTATCTAGTGATGGCAGCACATCTTATCACTGAATAGCACTGAATATTCATTAAATTCAGATTACCTGTGATTTGTTACAATTTTCATCAATTATTTCTAGTTTCTTTTTAATAAATAAACTCAAAATGTTATTTTTGATGAGCTTATCAAGTACTTGAAAATAGCTATCATGTTTAGATAAAATAAATTTAGCTGGATTACAGACCTAAATATAAAATACATATATGAATGCATGCATAGATTTAGATATATACATGCACACATAACCTTGACAGGAAAATTTAGGAAAAAAATTGGTTATGGCAGCGAAGCCATGTAAGCCTTTTAAAAGTAGACACCAAAAGCGAAATACATATAATAATTAAGCTTTCTGGCTACATAAATGGTTTTAAAAGGACAAAAAATAAAATCTAGTAATATTCTGAAAGAAAGTATTTCAAAATAGATAATAGTCATAATATATAAAGAAACAAAAGTTAAAATGAAGCCCATAAAAAATGATCAAGACCCACAAGCAGGCTATTTATAGAAGAGGCATACAAATTCTGAATAAATACATTACAGATTGTTTTTGCTTACAAAAAAGATGTAATTTTCTAGCAGATTTTAATTATAACTGACATTTTAAAATAAAAATTTTGACCATATCCAATGTTACCATTGGTGTAGAAAATATATTTTCCCATAGAGTGCTGAAATAATTTTTAAGTAGACACAGCTACTTTGGAAGGCAATCTGGCTGTGTCAATTTAATGTAAAATGTATGTTCTAGATAATCCAGCAATTTGACTTCTGGATATATGCCTTAGAGGTTCAATCACACATACTCAAAAAGAAGTCATATTTGTAAGGATATTCAATGCAGTACTGTTTGATAACAGACTTGATGGAAAATCTAACTTTGTTAAAAACAGAAGTATTGTTAGATTGTTATATTCAGATTGCAGAACAGTATGATATAATTTTAAAGGATGTACTATATTGAAGAGTGATGTATCTACAAATATTGTGAGAAAAAAACAAAAGTTGTAAACAATACATATAGTAGAAACTATGCTATCACTAGACCAGGGCAACAATAAATTAGGCAGCACAAGATATAAGTAGTACTTGGGTTGAGAAACTCTGGTCTAGATATAGCATTTGTGATGAAAGGTAACAACTGTTTGCATTGAGAATCAACCTGAATACTAGAAATGTGACCACAAAAAATATGAACACTAAAAATGTGAACATGAAAAATATGAGATATTTTTCTTAATTAAAATATTTAATGAGGTCAAATGAACTACTATATATTAAATAAAATTCAGCTTTAAATAATTTTGATTTAAAATATTGCTTCTGGGCCAGGTGTGGTGGCTCACACCTGTAATCCCAACATTTTGTGAAGCCAAAGCAGGAGGATCACTTGAGCCCAAGAGTTTGAGACCAGCCTGACAACCTAGGGAGACCCCGTCTCTATAAAAAATAATAGCTAACAGGATGTGGTAGTGCACACCTGTGGTCCCACCTACTCAGAGGGCTGAGGTGGAAGGATCGCTTGAGCTTAGGAAGTTGAGGCTTCATTGAGCTGTGATCATGCCACTGCTCTCTATCATGGGCAACAGAACAAGATCCTGTCTCAAAATGGAGACAGATAGATAGATAGACAGATAGACAGATGGACAGTCACTTGGAAGTTTCACAAAATCTATGATTTTTCTTGAGCACAATGTAAACATCAGTAGGTCCAAAGTAGCAATGTTCCAATCAACTTTCTCTAACAATATAAA
The DNA here is from genome assembly GCA_028533165.1 of Leontopithecus rosalia. Lineage (NCBI taxonomy): Eukaryota > Metazoa > Chordata > Mammalia > Primates > Cebidae > Leontopithecus > Leontopithecus rosalia. Next base: position 93,641,012 of record CM052654.1, read on the forward strand.
ATGAAACTAGAAATTTTAAATGCACAAAAAAAATGTGAAAGGTCCTTGCTTGCACATTAAAAGAAGTTCTATTAAATGGCCTCTGGATGACAGGGATATACAAACAGAAGTACAATTTCTGAAATATAATAAATGTGCTTTATGTCAGAAACTATAAGATATAATTAAATCAGCAACCAGAGGAAAATTCAAGACTCCAAAAATATGTATCAATGAAATAAAAATGTAACAATGAAATAAATAACAATGTGTCAATAAAATAAAAATTCCATCACATATTATTAAAAATAGCAAAATAATATACAAAGAAGGCAATAATAGACATGCAAGCAAAAATAGATGAGGTAAAGAACAGAAAAATTAATAGGTTGCATTAATATACAATGATTCTGATACTTAAACATTTTTATTAAAATGGGAAATTCACTAGTTAATATATATTTAAAAAGTAGGAAGAAAATGCATATTCACAAAATAAAAAATGATGAGATTTTTGTAAATCATGCTAGTACATTCTACACACTTACAGTACCTCTGAAAATGTATAGCAAATGGATAATATCTTAGGCAAATAGATTACCAAACTTACCAAAGTACAGGAAGATATTTCTAAAGATGGCTAATCTTTCACTAAATAGAGACAGTTATCAGGGAACTATCCCACAACAAAGCACCAGGCTCCAGTTGTCTTAACAAGGGAATTCTCCCACTACTATGCAATTTGCCTTTCCACCCAGGAGTCCCACTTCAAGGAATTTACACTAAACATACACTTTCAGCAATATAAAAATATACGTGTACAAAATTACTCATGGCAACGTTACATATAACTGAAAAATATTGGAAACTACTTATTATCTAAGCATCTGAGATTTATTATAAATAAAGTGTCTGTCTGAAGACTGCTTCCCAGTTTTAAAAGGGCAAACAAAAGAAAAAGGACATTGTGTTGTGCTGGACTGGATGTTTTTCATCCCCATATTCATATGTTGAAATGCAGCAGTATTTGGACTTTGGGCCTTTGGTAGATAATTAAGTTTGGATGACATTATGGTGGTGGAGCCCCCATAGGGGATAGTTCCCTTATTAAGAGAAAAAAAGACTAGAGCACTCCCTCTTTCCACAATGTGAGGGTAGAAGAAGGTAGCTATTTGCAATCCAGAAGAAGGTCCTCATCAGACACACAATTTGTTGGCACCTGAATCAGAGACTTCCTAGCCTCTAGAACTATGAGAAATAATTTTTGTTATTTAAGCCACCCACTGTATGGTATTTTGTTATAGCAGCTCCAATGAACTAAGGTGCATACTTGTAGATGTGATATCCTAAAAAGGACACCACATCATCACCCAGGCAGTATTTTGGATGAGAATGGAGAATTGGAAACTACTCCAAATAAAATGTCAGAAAAAAAAATGTGAAATGTTCTATTAAGAAAAACAAAACAACAAATGAAACAAAATACAATGAGAGGGACTGATTGTATTCTTTCAGAATGTTTATGTCATAAAAGCGAAAGAAAGCATTGGAACTGTTCTAGACTAAAGGAGTACAAAGAGACGTAAACACCAAACACGATTTCTAACCCTATCCTCTATTCCTTACTGGGGGGAGAAAATATTATATTTTGAGTCAGTCTTTGAAGTACAATGGTAGATCTGACAAATGTATAACATTCGAAGTTAAATTTACCAAAGTTGTGACTGAACTGTGGTAATCTAAAAGAATATAACCATTCTTGGAAAATTGACACTTAATCAGTTAGCAATATAGTGCTATGATGTACCTATCTTACTCATTAACAACCCAGAAAAAAATTATGTGTGTGCATGCATACGTATTTATATAGAAAACAGAACAAATGATAAACCAAATGTGACAAAATGGCAACAATAGACAAATCTGTGTTCGGAATATATGAGTGTTCTTTGTCCTTCTTTCCCCCATTTTATAAATTATTACTTCCAAGTAAAATATGAAGAAATATTTTATAAGATCTAATTAAATTGTTAAAATCAGCTTTATTAAAATGTTATTTTTAAATGTATTTTACTTTTTATTTAAATAATTATATTTTACGATATTATTTTGTATACTGTTACATTAATGCCTACATTTTGTGAACTAATTATATACTACACAAATTCAATGAGAGTTCTTTAATCATTTGCATCATATGGTCAGGAGAACAAAAATTAAATGAAAATCGCAATTATTAATAATGTAAATAGTGATTTTGCTAAAATGAAGTCTAGAAAACAATGTATGAGACAACTATGTAACAATTTGTGAATTATGGGTCTTTATTACTTATCCAAAAGATATTAGCCTCAGCAGCAACTTACACACATGGAATCATAAATAAACTTAATCATGCTTGATATTTCCCAACTTTTAGTCATGTGAGAACCATTGCTTATCCATACTTTTATTTCATCATAATGAAGATATCATTTTTGAAGTTGTAAGATAAAATAATTTTCTATGTAACTATTTCTTAGCTTGACTTGAAACTTTTATAGATTTAGGAATACTTACTGAATACTTACTAATAATGTTGGTAAATACCTCACAAATGTTTGGCTATAATCAACCACCTTCATAGATTGTCAGGTAACCTATGAAATACATATAAAAGGTCCATTTAAAATATATATGTTACATAAATATTCAGTGGTTCCTGATTATAATAATTTCCTCTGGTAAGTGCTCACAGAGCATTTAATCCATTGCAGAGTATTTAATCCATTGCAGAATTTTGCTCTTGAGAGATATTAAGCTCATGGAGCAATAATTTATGGAATCCATTGTCTTCCTTTTGGGACAAAAACCAGTGAAACTATTTTTTCCTGTTTTTTGATTTCTAAGTTTTTTTTTCCAAGTGTCCCAGAACACTTTCAGATTTAAATCTTTGTTTTCCAGATTCAGTTAATGTTTACTGTGTTTCCCATGCCCTTGGCAACATGCTAGACATTTCTATATTTAGTTACTAACAGTTATTTAAGATGAGTGTCATTTGCCCTATTTAACAAACAAGGAACCTGAGACTATAACATTTAGATATATGTTCAAAGGCCTACGTATAATCAGTGGCATAGTCATGATTAAATTGACCCTCAAGTCGTAAAAGGGATACTTTTAAAAAGCATAAAATAAATTTGTTTTAACATTACCTCATCACAATTTAAACACAAATCTCGTAACTTCAAGTATTATATATTTTTCATTAAACCACCCATATCCTCCAAACTGGCATAGGACATGAATACTTAAAAGCAATAGCGCTTACATAAACACTGTTTCAAAGAGCTAGGAAAGACATAAAAACATGAGCATGCATAAATGAGAAGACATGAACAGTACAATGAAGATTTGTTTTGTTTTCAGGATTTGTTTTCTTTTCTTTTGAACTCTACTGTCTATTATACAAAGGCCACATTCAATTAGTTATTTGCCCATCATATTCTTGATAACATTCAAGCAAATATTTCATTTATCTAACTAGTTTGGTCCTTGCCTATCTATTATGGTTTGGCTTTGAAATAGAGAGAAAAAAACCTGTCTATCATGTGTGAGTAATAGGTCTATTTTAATTTATTTTTCCTCACATTTTCTATTTGAGTGTCATTTATTTAAAATGATAATTAAAGAATGATTAGACATTTCGTATTAACTTCCCTCCCATTCACCCCATTCCTGAAGTATTGTCTTAAAAAGCAGTATTAGGCAGAAATCTGAGATTTCCACATGAAAGCATCGATTAAACTGACATTAATAGCAAACATGTGACTAATGTTTTGACAGAGGAGTCTAAATTAATTATTAATAATAGACCACTTCTGAACACTTCTTGGTATAAGACAAGACTTTTTTCTTTTTTAAAACTACCTGTAGATACTTAGAATCAGTTTCTTTGGAAGATTTAATCTTTTTAGATTCCTTTTATAGTTGCTTGAGGGTTTTAAATATAAGACTTTTTGTGTTAAATAAAAACAAAACAATTAAAAGATCCCTTTAGCATAAATATATGATTTGAGTTTTCATTGTTTCTGCACTTTTTTCTTTTGAATACATGTTTTTCTCATATCTCATGTATGTTAATTTCCCCAAAGAATTGGTTCCACTGGAAAACATCTGTTAGATTCTAGTATTAACCAATAAAATGCCATAACAAATTACAGCTGTATTAAAGATTATTTTATTAGTCAATACCTTGTCAAATAGGTTATATTAGGCCACATCAGAATAACTTAAACTTCTTGGCATTTATTCAATAAAGATAAAATGTAAAATTTTAAAAATGGACATATGCAAGGCCAATGGTAGTTGTCTGAAGACTTTGGGATGTAATTTATCTTTGGAGTAAGCAGCTTCCCAACATCGCAAACCTGATGCTTTTCTGAAAGAGTCACAAATCTCAAATTGGATTCTATATCTATCATGGGAATATGCTTGTGTATCATATTTATATGCACCTTATGTTATTTGATAAAATGATCTTCCTATCTTTTCTTTCCCTTGGGTAATTCTTCAACACATCTTGTAATAGTTTCTATTAAATAATTTTCATTCATAGTGACATCATTCAGATTTTGCTCTATTGAGCTGTAGATAAAAAGATGATATGTTTTGTCTGCCTTCTGAGGAAAGGGAATACAATCACAAGTGAATGATGATACTTTTCTAATCTCTCATCTATCTTATTTGGTTATCTCACTCTCTCTGTAGCTCTTATGTGCTGTGACAATTGTGCATAAAACCATACTACAGGCTTGTTTGATTTGTGTGATTTTTGTTCTCACTACCCTTTTCAATCATTTGAATCATTATTGCTATTTAATCATTATTGCTATTCAATCATTATTGCTTTTCATAAGGCAGATAATTAAAGTTTATAAAACAATTGTAAAACCTGTGTGGACATCCTGTGGATTTATACATCTTATACAGAAAGACATTATAAGCATTTTCTTGATCCAACTCAAAAGGATTATTTTGTTGAGAGCTAATAGCCCCACTAAAATATGATTAATCATCTCAAAAAAATGAAAAATGAAAATATTTATCAATACTATGAATCTAAAGTATTACTTTATAAATTATCACAGGGAAATTATTAATATTTAAAGGTATAGGTTTATTTCAGTAACTAAGAAAACAACTTTTTCTAGTTCTTTCTTCTTTTGAAATTGCTTTCATTAATCACTTTACATTTAATCTCTAGGGAAATGGTGTAAATAATAGTGTATAAATCAGCTCATATTATGGATTTTTTCCCCAAATCAGTTAAGTGCTTTATGGTTAGATAGTTTTATAACTATAGAAAACCAGTCTTGAATAGTGACTATTATGTTATAACTTTTATTTAGTCTCCACTGTAACCACAATCACCACCACCACTTCAACAGACTACTTTTCAATGTTGTGATGATCTTACATACACTGGAATTTACCAATCATTTATTCATCTGTGAATAAATATTTGTTTTTCATCTACCACAGGCAAAGGGCTTAACTAGGCATACGGCCATTGCAGTAAATCAAACATTATATCCTTTCCCTCATAAAGTTTAATTTATATTCTACTAAGAAGATAAATATTAAACAAACAAATAAATATTAAATATGTCATTAATAATAATAAATGTTATGAAGATAACTAAAATAAGCTAAGGGAATTGAAAATGACATAGGAGCAATATTGTAGTTAGGAAGGATTCTTTCAAGGATTGACATTTAAGCTGAGACTTGAAGGAAAAAAAGTGAGTCAGATATTAAGATAACTAGGAGAAAAATGATCCAGATAGAGGTAAGAGCAAATGCAGGGCTATGTATGAGGTAGGAACACACTGGACATGATCTCAAAACATCGAAATGTGGCTGGAACCTAGAAAGTGAGAGGGATTGCCTTTGACCAAAGGCAATTAAGTGAGAAGAGCCTTGGGTTTATGTCACTTAGGCACTCACAGGTTTAGATAGCACAATAGGAAATAATTGGAGTGCTTTGTGCAGTGAAGTGACATTCTCTGATTTTTCTTTTTTTTTTTTAAGATATTCTGGCTGTTTCTGGAGAGGAGTCTTCAGGGTGCTGTGGAGCGGTAGAGATACAGTGACTATACTCCCATGATTCCAGGTGTAAAGTGAAGGTGTTAGTGGCCTTGTAGCCAAGTAGTAGCAAAAATGGATGAAATGCATGAATTGTCTATGTATAGTGTTTGGATGTAGAGCTAATTGGATCTCACCAATGGATCAACTAGATTTAAGACGGGAAACAGAGAGTCAATGAAGAATCTACAGTTTGAAACCTTATCAACTTGATGGGTGGTGGTGCCAATTAAAAAAATAGAAAATAATAATGAACAGGCTGTTGGGTGCAGATAATCAGTAGTTTTATTTAGGCATATTCATTTTGAGATTCCTATTAGACGTTCAAGTGTAGATGTCAACTAGGCAGGAATCTAAATTTGATGGGTAAATTGGCCCTGGTAATTTAAATTTAGCCACAATTAGCCAATATATAAAATAAAAAGCCTGAAAAGCGGACTATGTTGTTTCAAGTTGCTAAAAAAACCAAATGGAAAGGGGTAGGAGCAATTCTAATTATATTGAACAGGATTACAATGTATTTTCATAAAACGTTTTCTAAAAGCTTAATATTTTCCAGTTGTATATGTATACTTCTCATCATATTGCTATTATGAAATAATAACAGAAAATAATTCTGTGTGTCAGGTAATGTTCTAAAATATAAATATATAAAAAATATTTTGTGCCTATATGTGAAAGTATATATTCTATGTCTATATATAGACATGAAATATCACATATAAGTGTATATATGTTAGATACATATATATTACATACAAAATTCATAAAGTTGCATATGTACATATACTTTAGCAAGTTACAATAGTAGCAAATATAAACAATGATCTAAATAATAAACAATGTTTATGTAATAGTTTGTGCCTATATCTGTATAGCAAGCATTACTATTTAATTATTTACTATGTGCAAGAAAATGAACATTGTATATATATAAAATATAAATACATATATCTACATATAAATGTATACATACATGCATATATATACATATACATTTATATGTATATTTATATGTAGACATATATGTCTATAGATAATAGACAAAATACTACAGACACAAACATACTTAAGCTTTTAAATCCTCACACCAAACCTATGAGATAATTATCATTATTACACATTCCATTGTAGATGAGAAATTTAATCCAGAAAGAAGTAAATTCACTCACTCAAATTAACACAGCTATTAAGTATCTACATGGAATTTGAAGTGAGGGACTTGAGCTGCAGAGAAGACATTCTTATTCACTCTGTTCTACTGACTTTACTAATACTAAATAAGAACAGAAGCCATTGCATTGATGTCTATTTATGTGCTTAGTGAAATATTTAAAATCTTTAAAATATTAATCTAAAATTATTTTTATTAATCTAAAATTATATTTATTAGAGAGATCCAAGATGGCTGACCACTAGCAGCTCAGGCTTGTAGCTCCCAGTGAAAGCACAGAGAACAAGAGGATGCCACACTTTCAGACGAATCTTTCTTGCACAAGGACCAGGAGATTCCCAGCGGAGGAGCCCCACAGGTCGCCAGCGTGACTCTTGTAGCCAGCTCTGTGGTTTTGCCAGTGCCCCAGCGCGGCGGTTCTTGGTGCAGAGTAAACGGGACTGGTTCCCCTTTTGGCTGATGTTTGGAGCTGATTGAAGAAGGGATTCAGGAGGGAGGCAGACAGGAGACTCCCGGACAGAAAAGCACCAAGAATCTTGATGCCGCTGTTTTAGCCGGCGCAGTGGGTTGCTCACATTTTGGCCCTGGGAATTAACAAGTTGGACGTCCACTAAGAGACCTAATTTGAAAGCTGGTAATTACAAAGACGACAGTTGGATAAATTTACAACAATGGGAAGAAACCAGCATAAAAAGGCTAAGAATACTCAAAATCAGAATGCCTCTCCCTCTACAGAGGATCACAGTTCCTCATCAACAGAGGAACAAGGCCTGATGAAAAACGAGTGCATTCCAATAACAGAATCAGGCTTCAGGAGGTGGATAATAAGAAAATTCTGTGAGTTAAAAGAACATGTTCTAGCCCAATGTAAAGAAACTAAGAACTTTGAGAAAAGATTTGACGAAATCCTAAGGAGAATAGACAATTTAGAGAGGAATATAAGTGAATTAATGGAACTGAAGAATACTTTATGAGAACTCTGAGAAGTATGCACAGGTTTTAACACTCAAATTGATCAAGTAGAAGAAAGGATATCAGAGGTCGAAGACCAACTTAATGAAATGAAACAAGAAGACAAGATTAGAGAAGAAAAGATAAAAAGGAATGAGCAAAGTCTCCAAGAAATATGGGACTATATGAAAAGACCTAATTTACATTTGAGAGGTGTACCTGAATGTCATGAAGAGAATGAATCCAAGCTGAAAAGTATTCTTCAGGATATTATTCAGGAAAACTTCCCTAACCTAGTAAGGTGGGACAATACTCGTCTCCAGGTAATACAGAGAACACCACAAAGATATTCCTCAAGTAGAGCAACCCCAAGATACATAACTGTTAGATTCACCAGGGTTGAAAAAAAAGAGAAAATTCTAAGGGCAGCTAGAGAGAAAGGTCAGGTTACCCATAAAGGGAAGCCTATCAGACTTATAGCAGATGTCTCAGCAGAAACCCTACAAGCCAGAAGAGAGTGGGGGTTAATATTCAATATCCTCAAAGAAAGGAATTTTCAACCCAGAATCTCATATCCAGCCAAACTAATCTTTATAAATGAAGGAAAAATAAAATTTTTCATGAACAAGCAAGCACTCAGAGATTTCATCACCACCAGGCCAGCATTACAAGAGCTTCTGAAAGAAGCACTATACACAGAAAGGAACAACTAGTAACAGTCATCCCAAAAAACTTACCAAACGATGAAGAGTATGTCCATAATGAAGTATTTATACCAACTAATGGGCAAAATAGCCAGATAGCATTAAATGACAATATCAAACTCACAAATGTCAATATTAATCCTGAATTTAAATGGATTAAATGCCCCAATCAAAGACACAGACAAACAAACTGAATAAAAAGCCAAAACACATCAGCACTCTGTATCCAGATCCATCTTATAAGCAAGGACAACAAAGACTCAAAACAAAAAGTTGGAGGAAGACTCACCAATCAAATGGAGAGGAAAGAAAAACAAAACAAACAAACAAATAAAAAACCAGGAGTCTTAACTTTCATCTCTGACAAAATAGACTACAATAGTAACCAAGACTAAAAGAAAAAAAGAAGGACATTACATAATGATAAAAAGATCAATGCAACAATAGGAGTCAATGATCATAAATATATATGTACCCAATATAGGGGCACCCAGATATATAAGACAAGTTTTCAATGACTTATAAAGAGACTTGGACTCCCACACTAATAGCGGGAGACTTTGATACCACATTGTTAATATTCTATGGATCAATGAGATAGAAAATTAACAGAGACATTTGTGATTTGAACTCAGACCTGGAACAAGTAAACTCAGTGAATATTTATAGAATTCTACACCCCAGGTCCACGGAACATACATATTTTTTTGGTATCACATTACACCTATTTTGAAAGTGACCACATAAATGGAAGCAAATCACTCTTCAGCACTTGCACAGCATTTCACAGATTTAAATGAAATATTGGTTGGCTGTTTGTTTGTTATTTTCTTTCCTTATTCCTTCTTGTCTCTGCTGTTAAGCACAATCATCAGCATAAAAGAGGTTTTTAATATCTATTTCTAGATTGCATTCCAGCCTGGGCAATACAGCAAGACTCCTGTTCTCTCTCCCCCTTTTCTCTTTCTCTTTCTTTCTATTAAAAAAAATTATATTTATTTACAAAGAAATAACCATACAGATATTGATGAGATTATTATTAATAGGCCATTTCATAAGAATAGTCTAATAGATTTTTAACTTTAAAATTGAAAATAATATGCACTTAACCTCATCAAAATCATATATTTATGGAATGAGCTGTCACTATTATTTGGTACTGAGCAGTGACTATGTATGCAGGAAAATATAGCCACTTTTCCAACATTCCTGCTACCTGTCTTCTAAAAATATGTTTGTTCTATATTTTCTTTCCCTCATTTCTTTCTTGTATCATGAATTTTTCCAGATTCATGGCCGCTTCTCAGAGATTGTGGGTACTACTTCTAGTTCATTTCAGGCTACTCTCTAGGACAGATGTGGCTTTTTCATGAACCGTACTTCAGAGAAAGAGCTGTGAGGAAATAATAATTTTCCTTTTATCTACTTTGAAAATAGCTTCTGAACCTCCAACTAATGAAAAGTTGGTATTTTCTATGAAAGTTACAAGTAAGTGAATCAGAAAGGACCTGACTGTGGTAACATGACATATTTTCTTGTTCCATGCCGTAATTGTTTTCTCCTCTTGCACTGAAATATGCCTCTCAAGGACAGAGTCCGTGTTTTATGGTTTTTTGTATCCTAGACATGAAACTCCACAGGATGAATAGATACTTGACAATCATTTGAACTTAATTCTACACAGAATTGTTTCATTCTCTTTCACCTATGTTTTCTCACTTTTACTTAGATTTGAAATCACAGGTTATTACTAGCTTCTTTCTGTTGTAATAATAATCATGTTTACCTGAATACTTAAATCTATTATCATTTATAAATGACTTCCTGAACCAACTAGTGCTGAAGCTAAAAGTCCTCTCAATGATGACTGTCAGCAAATTCATCAGCAATCAAGATGATGCTTCAGTGCTTGCATCTACAATGAAGTCCTCAGAATCATATAAAAACCAAGCTGTTTTTTTAATTGACACATTGTAATTGTGCATATTTATGAAGTATACTTTGATGTTTTGATACATATGTTGTATAACAATCAGAATTTTTAGCATATCTGTCACTTCATGCATTTACCATTTTGCTGCAATGAGAACATTCAAAAGCCTCCCTTCTAGCTATTTTGTAATATACAAAAACCCTTATCTTTAAACAGCATCAAGCTTCTGTGCAACAAAACACCAGATTTATTCCCCCTATCGAATTGTAGCTTTGTACCCATTGACCAACATCACCCTATCCTGCCCTTTCTTCCTCCTCAACACACACCTGGACTCTCAATTTCTGGTAACCACTATTCTTTCTAGTCTCTGGATGGCAACTCCATTTTTTTCAATTCCAAATGAGTGAGATCATAAAGTATTTGTATTTATGCATCTGGTTTATTTCACTTAACATTATGTCCTTCAGGTCTATCCATGTTATTGTAAATGACAGGATTTCATTCATTTTATGGCTTAACAGCATTCCATTGTGCATATTTACTATATATTTTTTATCCATTATTCTGTTGTTAGGCACAAATTTATTCCATATATGGCTACTGTAAATAATGTTACAATAAATATGGGAGTGGAGATATTTTTTACACACTGGTTTTATTTTTTTTAAATATATATTCAGTATTGGGATTGCTAGGTCATATGGTATTTTATTTTTAATTTTTTTGAGGAATGGCCGTACTGTTAAAAACAATTTTTAGCAGAGAAACTATTATAAATAATCTTTCTAAGAAATCTGACAGAAATTTTAAAAGGTATTTAGTAAAGTCCTTCCACCTGTAGGTGAGAAGAATTGTTGAAAAGCCATTAACACGATATGTGAGCAACCTTTATTTCTCACATGGAACAGCACTATACGCAATTCAAAGAATGATCAGTAGTTCTAACTGTAAAATCAAAACTGCTCTTTTAATTAAAAACTTCAGTTCTGTTTTTCTAAAAATTCAGAAAAGGTCATAAAGTTTTGGGAAGGCTGAATAGAAGAACATATTTGTTAAGAAAGAAAAAAGTGACATTTGAGCAGGTAAAAAAAGTGAACAATTATCAGAATGTAATTCTGTTTAACAAATGATTTGAGGGTACCAACTGTATGTAAAACAGTGTGTTCAATGTTGCAAACAGAAAAATACATACACATAATCCCTGGTATCAAAATACTATGGCCTACTAGCAGCATAAATATTAATGTAACTAACTGTGGTGCAGAGCAGAGTGCTATAAAGCCAAAGCAGTGACCAACTTATAAATAATTCATAAGACAACAACATTGATTCATCATTTAGGTAACATATTTAAGCAATAAATATATAATGGAAAAAAGATTCAAATAATTCCTGCTTAGCATCCTAATTCTCTATGCCTCATAGATATAGGGAAGAATATGGAATTAATTTTCTTTGAGACAGTGAGCAGGGCTTTATTTTATAGAATTTATGCAAGAATTCCAATATTAGAGGATTTAAGCAAATTCTGTTATTTTTTCTAACATTTTATTATAAGTATTGAAACACACAGAAAAGTTGAAAGAATTGTACGGAGAACATGTTTATCCATATGTCCATCTCTCTATCATCCATCTTATTCTTTGATGCAGTCCAAAGTAAGTTGCAAATATGTGTATACTTTGTCCCTATATATGTGGTTTGTATATTATCAAGCAGAGTTAGCTTAAGTTTTTGCAGGCAACATTTACCTACTGCATTAGTCTGTTCTTACACTGCTAATAAAGACATATCTGTGACTAGGTAAATTAAAAAGGAAAGAGGGTTAATATACTCACAGTTCCACATGGCTGGGGAGGCCACACAATGATGGTGGAATGCAAAGGAGAAGCAAAGGCGTGTCTTACATAGTGGCAGTCAAGATATTGAGCAGGAGAACTCATACTTATAAAACTATTAGATCTCTGGAGACTTATTCACTACCAGAAGAACAGTATGAGGGAAATTACCCCCGTAATTCAATTATTTCCACCTGGTCCTGCTCTTGACACATGGGAATTATTACAATTCAAGGTAAGATGTGGGTGGGGACACAGCCAAACCATATTATTCCACCCCTGGCCCCTCCCAAATCTCATATTCAAAATTTCAAAACCAAGCATGCCTTCTCTACTGTCCCCCAAAGGCTTAACTCATTTTAGCATTAACTCAAAATCCACAGTCCAAAGTCTCATTTGAGTCATGCAAGTCTGTTTTGCCTATGATCCTGTGAAATAAAAACAAGTTAGTTCCTAGATACAATGGAGGTACAGGCATTAGGTAAATACACCCATTCTAAATGGGACAAATTGGCCAAAACAAATGGGCTACAGGCCCCATGCAATTTTGAAATTCAACAATGGCATCAAATCTTAAAACTCCAAAATGATCTCCTTTGACTCCATGTCTCACATCCAGGTCTTGCTGATGCAAGAGGTGGGCTCCCATGGCCTTGGCCAGTTCTACCCCTGTGGCTTTGCAGGGTAGAGCCACCCTCCCAGCTGTTTTCAAAGGCTTGCACTGATAGTCTGCAGATTTTCTAGGTGGTTGGTGCAAGCTCTCAGTGGATCTACCATTCTGGGATCTGGAGGATGGTGGCTCTCTTCTCACAGCTTCACTAGGCAGTGCCCCAGTGGGAGCCCTGTGTGCAGGCTGCAACCCACATTTCCCTTCTGCACTGACCTAGTAGATGTTCTCCGTGAGGGCTCCACCATTGCAACACGCCTCTGCCTGGATATCCAGGCATTTCCTTTCATCCTCTGAAATCTAGTTGGAGGTTTCCAAACCTGAATTCTTGCCTTCTGCACACCCACAGGACCAATACCACGTGGAAGCTGCCAAGGCTTGAAGCCTGTATCCTCTGAAGCCATGGCATGAGCTGTACCTTGGGCCCTTTTAGCCATGGCTGGAGTGGCTGGGATGCAGGGCACCAAGTCCCAAGACTGCACAAAGTAGTGGGAATCTGGGCCCTGCCAAGAAAACTGTTTTTTCCTCCTAGGCTAAGGACCTGTGATGGGCAGGGCTGCTGTAAACATCTCTTGCATGCCTGGAGATATGTTTCCCATTGTCTTGGCGATTAACGTTTGGCTCATTACTCATGCAAATTTCTGTTATGAGCTTGAATTTCTCCCCAGAAAATGAGTTTTTCTTTTCTACTGCATCATCAGTCTGCAAATTTTTCAAACTTTTATGCTCTGCTTCCTCTTGAACACTTTGTCACTTAGGAATTTCTTCTGCCAGACACTCTAAAGTATCTCTCTCAAGCTTAATGTTCCACAAATCTCTAGGGCAGGAGCAAAATGCTGCGAGTCTCTTTGCACAGCAAACCTTTCCTTCAGTTCTCACAAGTTCCTCATCTCCATCTGAGACCACCTCAGCCTATGTTTCATCATTCGTATGACTATCAGCATTTTGCTCAAAGCCATTCAACAAGTCTCTAGGAAGTTCCAAGCTTTCCCACATCTTCCTGTCTTCTGAGCTCTCCAAGTCTCTGGGAAGTTCCAAATTTTCCTGTATTTTTCTATATTCCTCTGAGCCCTCCAAACTGTTCAAACCTCTGCCTTTTATTACCCAGGTCAAAAGTCACTTCCACACTTTCAGATATCTTTACGGCAGCATCCCACTATCCAATACCAACTGTATCAATCTGTTCTTATGCTACTAATAAAGATATACCTGAGACTGGCTGATTTATATAGAAAAGAGGTTTAATGGACTCACAGTTGACAGAGTTGGGGAAGTCTAACAATCACGGTGGAAGGCAAAGGAGAAACAGAGGCATGTCTGACATGGTGGCAAGCAAGAGACATTGTGCAGGATTACTTCCGTTCATAAAGCCATCAGATCTCCTGAGACTTACTCACTACCAGGAGAACAGTATGTAGAAAATGGCCCCCATAATTCAATTATCTCCACCTGAACCTACCCTTGACACACATGGGGATTAATACAATTCAAGGTGAGATGTGGGTGGGGAAAGAGCCAAACCATGTCACCTACACTGGAATCCACAAGTTTTAAGTATACCATTTGGTGAATTTTGACAAGTAGACACAGCAATGTAACAAAAACAACTGTGGAGATATGGAATAGTACCCTTATCCTAGAGCCTGAGTGAGACCTTAGAGTCTTTTGCCATCAGTCCTCCTACTCAACCTTCCATAGAAATCACTGTTCTGATCATTTGTATGACAGACTAATATAGCCTGTTCTGGAACTTAACTCAAATGGAATCATATTTTTTGCAATATTTTGTGTTTGGTTACTTTCTTTCAACATAATGTTTTGAGATTCATCTTTTATTATTATTATTATTATTATTGTACTTTAGATTCTTGGGTACATGTGCAGATCATGCAAGATTGTTGCATAGGTATATTCATGGCAAGGTGGTTTGCTGCCTCCATCACCCCATCACCTATACCTAACATTTCTTCCCACATTATTCCTCCTCACCTTCCCTCCTGCTATCCCTCCCCTAGCCCTACCCAATGGACCCTGATGTGTGATGCTCCCCTCTGTGTCCACATGTTCTCATTGTTCAACACTCTCCTATGAGTGAGAACATGCCATGACTGATTTTTCTGTTCTTGTGTCAGTTTGCTGAGAGTAATGATTTCAAGGTTCATCCATGTTCCTACAAAGGACATGAACTCATTGTTTTTTATGGCTGCATAGTATTCCATAGTGTATATGTGCCACATTTTCTTTGTCCAGTCTCTCATTGATGGGCATTTGGGTTGGTTCCAAGTCTTTGCTACTGTGAACAGTGCCATGATGAACATGCGTGTGCATATGTCTTTATAATATAATGATTTATAGTCCTTTGGGTATATACCCAGTAATGGGATTGCTGGGTCAAATGGAATTTCTATTTCTAGAACCTTGAGGAATTGCCTCACTGTCTTCCACAATGGTTGGACTAATTTACACTCCCACCAACAGTGTAAAAGTGTTCCTGTTTCTCCATATCCTCTCCAGCATCTGCTCTCTCCAGATTTTTTTATGATCACCATTCTAACTGGCGTGAGATGGTATCTCAATGTGGTTTTGATTTGCATTTCTCTAATGACCAGTGATAAGCATTTTTCATATGTTTTTTGGCTTCATATATGTCTACTTTTCCAAAGTCTCTATTCATATCCTCCACCCACTTTTGGATGGGTTTGTTTTTTTTCCTGTGAATCTGTTTTAATTCTTTGTAGATTCTGGATATTAGCCCTTTGTCATATAGGGAGATTGCAAAAGGTTTTTTCCCATTCTGCTGGTTGCCAATTTGCTCTAATAATTGTTTCTTTTGCTGTACAGAAGCTCTGAAGTCTAATTAGATGCCATTTGTCTATTTTGGCTTTTGTTGCCATTGCTTTTGGTGTTTTAGTCACGAAGTCCTTGCCTATGCCTATGTCCTGAATGATTTTGCCTAGGTTTCCTTCTAGGGTTTTTATGGTATTAGGTCTTATGTTTAAGTCTTTAATCTACCTGGAGTTAATTTTGGTGTAAGGTGTCAGGAAGGGGTCAAGTTTCTGCTTTCCACACATTGCTGGCCAATTTTCCCAACACTATTTATTAAACAGGGGATCCTTTACCTATTGCTTGTTTTTGTCAGGTTTTTTCAAAGATCAGATGGTTGTAGATGTGTGGTGTTGCTTCCGAGGTCTCTGTTCTGTTCCATTGGTCTAAGTCTCTGTTTTGATACCAGTACCATGCTGTTTTGATTACTGTTGCCTTATAGTATAGCTTGAAGTATGGCAACATGATGCCGCCAGCTTTGTTCTTTATGCTTAGGATTGTCTTGGCTATGCAGGCTCTTTTTTCATTCCATATGAATTTTAAAATGGTTTTTGCCAGTTCTGTGAAGAAGGTCATTGGTAGTTTGATGGGGATAGCATTAAATCTGTAAATTACTTTGGGCAGTATGGTCATCTGTGTTTTATATTGGTGGTTCATTCCTTTTTACATTGGATAATACTACATATTATAAATATTCCAGTAGGTTTGCCCATTCTCTCGGTCCCTTTCCAGTTTTCAGCTCTGATAAAGCTTCTATGAACATATTTCATATATCTTTTAGCAATCACATGACTACATATATATTGAGTAAGCACCTAAAAGCCGAATTATAAAATATGGTTTATTTAGTTGTATAAGCAACTGTCAGAATGTTTTTCTAAATGTACCATTTTACATTCCCACTAACAAT
Organism: Leontopithecus rosalia; assembly: GCA_028533165.1. NCBI lineage: Eukaryota > Metazoa > Chordata > Mammalia > Primates > Cebidae > Leontopithecus > Leontopithecus rosalia. Next base: position 93,658,120 of record CM052654.1, read on the forward strand.
TTATGAGGTTATTGCTATATCATAGCCTACCAATATTTTGGTGTTGTCTACGTTATTGTCTTTTCAACGTCACCATTGTGGTGGTGTGCAGTGGTATCCTATTGTGACTTTAACTTACATTTCCTTGGTGGCTAATGGTGTTGAGTACCTTTTGATTGCATATTGATTATTATATGTCTCCTTTCATGGAATATGTTTAATTCATACAATATTAATGTAATAGCTAATTAAACTTAGGACCTGAAGAAATATATGAAATATATAAACCATCTGAAAGCAGTCATTATTTTAGTGAACTTGTCACTACTAAGCATTTCATAAAAACTTATGGTATAAAAATTCAAAGGACTATTTGTTCATAGTGAAAGTTCATGTGGATAGTAATATTTTTATTTCAAAAGCTCTCTCAAAAACTAGAGTTTTCCAAGTTACACTTTTTATAGATTAAGATTCCATCTCTGGGTTGAGGATGGCTGAAAAATTCATGGGTTGAGAGTCAGTCCTAGGTTCTAGCATCTCAGTTCTGTCTTGGAGACTTACTATGTGAGGATAAGCAAGTTACTTACATTATATGAAGCTCCGTTATTTTCTTCTTTGGAAAAACTGAGATCATAATGTCTATGTCACAGAGTATATTTTAGGATTAGAATTCAGAACTTTATTGAAGTCTTAACACAATGGCTAGCACATTGCATTCACCCAATACATCTTGATCTTTGTCATATAATCAAATGTTACCTAAAAGTGTTGATATATTAGTGACTTGAATTTCCACCAAAATCTTAATAAAATCACACAGATGGGGGAGAGAGGAAGATGGCGCTGTAGAAGCAACTCACCACTGCAGCTCTCAGTCAAGACGCAGAGGGTAAGCAAACACCGCATTTTCAGACGGATCCTTATAGCCCACAGAGCGGGGGGAAAAGCCCAGGTGTAAAAGGCAC